>QJNX01000010.1:0-459742 GCA_004155925.1 Monosporascus sp. MG133 | reverse complement strand
ACGAACGAGAGGGCCGTTCCCCAGTGGGAGGCCGTGGGGAAGAGCCGCGCCACCGTACGGATTCGGGCCCCTAAGACGAGGGATGGCCTCATTCGGGCTTCCGATCTTCTGATAACCATAGTGCTCATCCACCTCCTCCAGCTCAACCCGGGAAATTCTGTTTTGAAGCGAAGGTTCTTCATGTCTAGGTACCACTAGCGTGTGTAAGGCCGACTTCCGCTGTGAATCCTGCCGCCATGATGCAGGTGCGGCCGCGTTTAGGATCCTTGGACGTTGGTGGAGCTGATGATTCTGGAGTTGTCCCCACGTGCTAGCCAAGGGGGGACTGCACGGTAAGTAAGTTAGATGGACAGGTAGATGCTCCGTAAGCTTCGCCTTCTTCGTATCTTCTCGGATGCCAAATTGGCACACGACAAGATAAGCGCTACTTGGCCTGTAGGATTTGCACCGCTGCATTCGGCGACATTCTCAGTGCGCTGGGCAAAGGATCTTAAGAAATCATCAACTTCGGAAGGCTTCTTCAGTTTGATTTTGATCAGTATTTTATTGCATCGTAGATCCCTCTCAGCCGCCCATGTACCTCCTAGCTGAAACGGGTTGAAATGCGCTGATCCATCATCTTAGCCCTTTTGGACCCGCCTTTAGGCACTTGATACGGTTTTCTTACAACAACGCCTTTCCTCTCCGGGAATCTGTTACAGCAACCACGGTTTGGAAACCAATACATTGGAAACACACGGAGTTTGGTGTCCAATGCGTCGACAACCACTTGGTGCCGCGGACGTAGCCGCACTACTATCAAGTGTTGGTGATTCATGTGGCAACACTCTTGAGGCATCTATCTGTAGCTCTATCTGTGAGAACTTGAGCATGTTGTGAACAACTCACAGGGCAAAAGTTGAATGTTAAGTAATCACCAAATATAGAAACGATTCGCAAAAGAGGGTTCGTACCTTCCCCTTGCGTTTCCTACCTGGAAGGGTCTTTGTGACGCTAGCAAGGGCTACACGGCCCCCCCTACCTTAGAATATTGGCCAATGAACTGCCCTTTTGTAACAAAGCTTGGCCAAGTGAGCTGCTCCTGTATGTACTTTGTAACTTAGGGGTGCGAACTAAAATTTCCTAGACCATTTTCTCGGATTTCTAGCCCTCAACTCCCCTGATCACATTCATTGAACCGCGCAACCTCCCATTTCCTTACTTTATCAATATCGTTTCGCCTGCGCTTTTGCTGTGCCCCTGCGAGCTTGTTTTGTGTTTCTTAAAGCCGTGAGAATTACTGGATCACATTTTATCTTTTTAGTTTCCTTGATTTGGCCATCTTCAGCAGTACATTAATTGGAACAAACCACGCTGTCTCTACCTCTCCGGATAAGTCACAATGAGTGTAAGTATTTCATCGCCCCGAGGACTTTTCCATGATTCGCTGGTGTAGTTGTGGCTTCCCCATGAACGGAATATTTTCTAATATCTAACTTCCTGTCCTTTTTCGTCTCCATCTTTCTATGGCATCGATATACCGTTGAGGACGTTGTACTGACATAATGGCACAGTACGGGTTGGTTGCCCCTTTCCTCGCGCCAGTCACCCCCGAGCGCTACGACCGCATTATCGAGTGTCGATAGTTACTGACGTTGGACCCTTCTAGATACGGTGGACAACAAAACCCCTACGACCAACGAGGTGGCCCTGGCGGCGATGGTTATTACGATCCCGTTGCGGGCAATGGGGGCGGTAACCCGTACGCTGCTGCAGGTGGAAATTCATACAACCGAAGTGACTATGGCTGTAGGTACCTATTTTGAGACGGTCAGCGCACGACTAGGAGACTAACTCCCTATAGCGAATAGTGTCGAGATGGAGCCGCTCACCCAGAATGTCGGCTCGTTCAGTTCGGGAAACCCGAATTCCATCCTGAACGAGATCGCCGATATCAATAAGGGGATCGAGACCATCGAGCGGAATCTTCAGCAGCTACAGACGCTTCAACAGAGATCACTAGACGACATCGATACCTCGTCTTCAAATAATACCAAGCGCCAACTGGACGCTCTTACTAGCCAGACTATGGCTGAGTACAGGACTCTAACTGACCGTGTCCGGACAATCAAGAGCGACCCCGAGTGCCAGAGTAGATTTGCTGCTCAAGTAAAGCGCGTGGATGGGCGACTGAAAGACGCAATGCATGGCTACCGGCAAGTCGAGTCTACATTCCGTCAGAGGACGGAGGAGCAGGTGGCCCGCCAATACCGCATTGTGCGACCGGACGCGTCCGAGGAAGAGGTACGAGCCGCAGTAGAGGACCAGTCTGGCGGCCAAATCTTCCAGCAAGCTCTAATGCAAAGCAACCGGCGCGGGCAAGCCCAGGCCGTCCTGAACGCCGTCCAGGACCGCCATGCCCAACTGGAGAAGATCCAGCAGCAGCTCGAGGAGCTTGCGCAGATGTTCCAGGACCTGGATACCCTTGTCGTGCAACAGGAAGCCGCGGTAGTGAATATTGAGACGAAGGCCACAGAGGTAGTTGATAACGTCGACAAAGGTAATTTGGAGATCGGTGTTGCGGTAGAGACGGCCCGGTCTACGCGTAGGAAGAAGTGGATGTGTCTCGGTATTTCTAGTACGTCTACATTGATCTTCGCAACCAACTTGTACCTTCTGCTAATGCGCGCCGAACAGTCATCATCATTGCCATCATCGCTATCATCGTTGCCGTCGTCGTGTTGCAAAATCAGCCCAAGGGCAACGCCTAAGCCTTTTCACCTGGCAACAAGCGTGTGGCAGAGGTCGTTTTCCGTCGTCGCTACGCGACACACGTCAACCTCCCAGCCGCGAATGGCGTCCTGTTGCGCCCGCTTCTCGCCCATTCGAGGCCACGCGCCAGGCAATTTATAAACCAAGGCTAACAGTGAAGAAACGAAGACATCCCGGTTCCGGGCGAAACGTCGTTTTCGGGGAACACCCTACTACTCCAAATATGAGGGTCTTCACCCTGAACCTAGTAGTTGGAAGCCTGGTCAATTTCGGCCCCTTTAGATAGAGCCTTGCATAGAGATTTAGGGATGCTGGTGGCCGCCGGCGCCATTGAGGCGGATGACTGGCGAAAGTCCTAGTAGAGCATCCAGAACTTTCGATACCCACCTGCATTCGGCATGCGATTTCCATTCGAGTTCGCTTCGCATTGTTTACATCGCTGTTCTCCGATATAACCCTTTAACTCGGTAGTCGTGGCGTATACTCAGCATAACAAACCGCCGCTTTTCTTTTACTATGACAAGGCCTTCCTGGATTTCGACTTATGTCTGTTCGCATGGGGGTTGGGCATTTACTCACGGGCCTTGTTAAAACTTTGGAGTTCATAGAGATCTGAGGGCGATAGGTCGCGGGATAGGGGGGAACCATCGCCACCCGTCAAAACTTGGCATTCCTTTATACTGCCTCCGCTGATTTGTATGTGGGGCCGGAGCGCCAGGTTTGCAGATGGAGTTCAATGGCATTTTTCTGGCGGATTAATGAACTGTTTGAGTATACGGTTCGACCCCGTGATTTGATTTGGGCTTACCTTTTCTTCTGTCGGCTGTGGACTTCCGTTTCGCACGGCTAGGTACATAATTCATGCAGATCACCGATCGGATTCGTAGGTCGGTAAGTTACCGTCTCAGGTGGTGCCAACTGCACTAGGAGGTAGATCTAGAAGACCGACAGCATGAATCGACAACTAGCCCTGACGTGCTGTGGCTTTGCCCATGAGGAAAAGACCGGCTTCTAGGAATTGCATTGGATACGAACTACCTTAATAGCTAGTATTTTCACGCCACGGATGTCTTAAATCCGGCTCTCCGCATGTCTTCAGAAACCTTTACCATCAGCGTCGCTGCTGAAGGTCGCTGCTGAAGGCCGCCGCTTTCGCCAGCCTTGTGGTAATGGAGACATGACGAACAAAGGCTGGCTTGGTACTCGATCCCCATCCCGTAGAACATGCCCTTGGCAAGGGGCTGGCCGTCCAGCCACGCGGATGGATAGCAGAGGTGTTACAATGTCCTACGTACATTTCTAGCGTAATTGGTTTTACCATTCTGCCCAGCTACGGTTGACCTCATCGTACCGTAGATGGCGCCCTTACCCCCCCTTCTTGCTGTCCCACCATTGCGTATCACGGTCAGGGGGTGGAACGTGGGACATGCCGCTGTTAGACGGCTCAGCGACGCAAACACGGCGTTGTGTTACCCTTCTAAAGCGGGGTGGAACGACCCATCTGATCGACTGTTGATCGTTCAGCTCGCTGAACTCTAGCTACCTGAGGACGGGTGCTGCCGGTTTTTATTAGTGGCAGGCCGGCAAGGCTGTGCAGGCAGTGCCGATGATCTTATGCCTGAGTTACCTACCTAGTTACCAAGTTGGAACGGTCATATCGTAGGTATCGCTTCTGCGCCTTCATCTTTTGAATTGCGATCTCTTTTTCGATGACGCCGGCTTCAAAGAACACAGCATCTGAGATGCGAAGCTCCGTGCGCGAACGTACGTATATACACGGTGAGACTCTCACTGTTTGCTATACTCCGGGTCTGTAGCATAAGGGAGGGAAAGCGCCATCGCCCAATAACAATGCTTTCCAGGGAAAGCAAGCAGTGGGTCAATTCCGCTTCCCTCATAATCGAGTTACCAGGATGATAGTATGATGTGAGCACTACCGCAGTCCTGTTTCTATTTTGAGCACAAAATCATACTCTATCGGGAACTCAAAACCTGAATCGCAACGCTCTTAAGGCTTAGAGCTTGCTGTAACCTCTGCATCAACGGACCCATAAAATAGTAGGCCAATGATTATTTACCATTTCGGGGTATATAATAAGACGGTGATCGCTGCAACCCTACCGTCGGTTCGTCAAAAGCTAGATCCAACTTGACCTAGTTTTCCCGGGGGCAACGGCTAAGGATTTATCGGGAACAATATTGTTCAAAATGGGCATGGCGCAGCCGAGCCGGCGTGGATTAAGTTCTTAAACTAACAAATTCGAGTCTAATAGCGTTGCGGTTCAGGCACTTAGTAACCCAATCAGGCACGCCAGAGACATTCAATAACACTACTAAGTATTAAGGCTAAGTTAAACTACCCAGTTGGGCGGTATTCGCGCTTCCTTGTATGGTACATATGCGCAGTTGCTGAATGTACTTGAAGACAGTTACACCAATATCAGTATGGTATCGCCTCTAGCGCGCCCCACGGGTACTTGACAGGGTAGCTTTATCTCGCCCTCACCACGTACCTGCCTAGTGGTTACTTGCAAATGCGCTGCCACTTCGTACATGCGCAGCAACGTCCGCGCGACGTAGCCCGACATGTACCTTGTATTACAGTACCAACATCACCCGGACGTGATGACCTAGTGTGGAAGGAGGGTTCCACGGCGTCGGAGCTGCTGTCAATTCCTGGGGCAGCCCAGCAAGAGAAAAAGGGTTTATGTGACAACCAACACAAACCACCAGGCCAGCAGGCTTTCCCCATCCCCAGCCCTACACTCCGGGACCCCCACTTTTGCCCTCCTCAACTGGTACCCTCCGCTGCCGATGCCGTCGCTCTAGATTGCGGGTTGTGATAAGTGGTCACTCCATCTCGATGGGAGGAAGGAACGGTGGTGGGAACGGAATCGTCGCTAGACCTTACGTACTCGTGCTTGGCGAGTATTCAGCCCCCCAAGGCTAACAAAAAACCCGCGGTTTCTACTTCGTATCGTAAGATCTTATATCTAGGCTTACCTCGAGAGGGGCGCCCTTGCGCCACCGAGCCCAGCCCTGGGCTTGGGTACTTGTGCCGTAAGCCAGTAAATTGGCTAGCAAGCAAGCAAGCAAGCAAAGAAGCTGACCGACCAATTCACCTTATGAATGTGTGTTGTTCTTGGTAGTGGTGCCAGCCCAGTAATTGCCACCCCGGTAACGTAGCGAGTGCCCACCCAAATGCACCTGGCTCGATTGATTGATTGCCCTCCCTTGCCCTCTCCGGCCGGGTGGTCCTGACCTTTCTCATTTCTTTCGCGCCAGCAAACCCTTCCCGAACCCGCATGCTTTTTCCCGTGCCGCCGCCTCAAACCTGAACCCCCTTTTGATGAGGTTCCGGTGCCATTGGTACCAGCTGGTAGTAGCAGTGTAATAACTCAAACCCGCCATGAGGAAGTTACAACTCTTATTTACGGCCGCGGCGGCCCTGCTATCGTCGGCCGCTGCCCAGTATGCGCCCGAGACGACGTCCACAACGTCGTCGGTTTCGACTAGGTCAGCGACTACGACGACTAATTCGTCGGCGTCGTCGACGTCGTCGCCCACGGGCACCGCGACCCATACCGTCCGCGTCGGCCTCGACCACAGATACGACCCCGACACGATAGAAGCAGAAGTGGGCGACATCATCAGTCAGTAGCAAGCGCATTCTCCTTGTTTTCTTTTTCGGGGATTTGTGGTTACCCACGACTTTCGTTGGTTCGTGCGTTGGCTAACCAATGTGTCTGCAGACTTCAGGTTCTACGGGCGGAACCATTCGGTCGTCAAGGCTGAATTCGGCTATCCGTGTGTACCGTACGATATGATCCACCCCGGCGAGGAGAGCTGTAAGTGAATTTCTTGAAGTTTTACCTCTTTCTCCCGTGACACACTCCTCGCGACCTCTAGTCGCCTAGCGTCACGATATCTGGGGACGGCTAGCACCCAGAATCTCATCTTAGACTCTCAGCACCACCTGACCTAAATTGAGACGATACGGGGAAGGTGCTTACTAACTCGGACCGCCCCAGTCTTCAGCGGAGCCATAGAACAACCCGATGAGGGCCTGAACCCGCTCCCTACCTGGACATTGAGGGTGAACACCACGGACCCGGTCTTCTTCTACTGGTACGAGATCCCCAGTCGGTTGTTCGCATCTTTGCCCCCTGACGCTTTCAAAACTAACCAACCGTGAAGCTCGGCGCCGGAATCCTGCATCAAGTGGAGGATGATTGGAGTTATCAACCCGGTACGTGCGTCTCTGTCGGGGAAAACCGGACAAGCTGCGCGCGCCCCAAGGCCCCAGCAAGCTGACAATGACCACAGAACAGAACGCACACGAGAGAGGAACAGGTTGAGTTCGTCACGAACGGCACGACCACGTTCCAGCTCAGCCCCGGCGAGCCGTTCCCCGCCGAGGGCGAGCCGCCGTCCGAGGGAGACAGCAACGATGACGCCGCAGGCTCGCCACCACCGACGGATGACTCGTCGGAGGGAGGAGGCGGCCTCTCGTCGGAGGGAGGAGGAGGCCTCGCGCCGGGCGCCATAGCGGGGATCGCCATCGGCGGCGCCGCGGTGGTGGTCATCGTGGTGGCGCTCGTGTACGTGTGCGGCCGCAAGGGCGGGATCGAGAAGGGGTACCGGCGAAGCCGGGTGTCGCCGTCCGCCGCCGCCGCCGCGCCGTCCATGATCGAGGCGCACTACCACGACGACCACAGCCTAAGCCACAGCCCCTACTTCGGGGTGGGCGGTGGACTGCCGCCCAAGAGCCCGCCCCCGCCGTCCACACACACCAACTCCATCTACGGCATGCCCAGCTCGGCCACCTACGCCCCGGACCCGTACCGCTCGCGCAGCCCGAACCAGCTCTCCGATATGGCCAGCTCCCATACGTCCTACATCGGCAGCCACCCCAGCCCCGGGTTCGTGCCGGCTGGGTTCGGGAGTCCAAGGCTGAACCAGTAAGAGCCCCGTTCAATTTTTACTACTCTCCCTCCCTTTTCTCGGTACTTGCTTGTATCGCATCTGGGTTATAGGAGATGGGACTCACTGAGTTTGGGTTCGAATGTTGGACTAACTCGAGGAAAAAAACAGAGGGTCGATGTCGCCGCCTCCCGCCGAGCTCGAGGCGCATTCGGAACCGCGTCCAGAGCTCGGTTAGTTTGGCTACTTAACTGCATGTCCCCTGGGGATACGGAGGGTCCATTATGCGTTGCGTTGCGTATTACCATAATCGTCGCGATAGAGTAAGCCGGTGCGGCAGGGAAAACGGGGGAATTGAGAAAGTTGCGTTCGTTCATACATGCATTGCTCCGGCGTTGGTAGGAGGGGAATCCATTCGCTCTCGCACACTCTCTCTTGAGTCCTCGGGGTTCGCGGAAAGGGGGTTTTATTTTTTTTCGGTAGCCTGCACTTATGTAATAGAGGCTTCTATGCGGAGTCGCTCGGAACGGGTTGAAATTTACTCGTTTTTTAACTCTTTTCATCAGTCTCTCATTTTCCCCCGGAGCCAACGAACGGTAGGGAGGAGATGCTCCGTCTTGCGATGGATGTCCCGTTTACGCTCGTCGCGTGTGTATACCTACACTACTTAAAGAGAAGAGAGGAGAAAAGGCGCTGCTGATTTAAATGGGCGTGAGAAGTCTTCCACCGGCGTACGTCCTATGTATATATATATATATATATATATGTGAAACAGCATGCTTACTAAAGATGACATGTCGCTTGAGCCGCGTAGTAATCTAATCAGCCAGCATATCGGGCCTGTATGTCTTGCTGACTTGTCTCAGACTTAGGTAGGACTGGGCTCGCCTGGCCCCCGTAAGGCGCAATGGACGACGAGCCGGGCATTTCTCGAGCCGGCACGGTGTTCATCGAACTTATCCGTCGACCTCAGGGGGCTACAGTACTCGCGTTTTGGGATATCGTACCCCTCCCGCCCCTTCCTCCTGTGTCGCGGGCGAGATCACCCTCCGAGGTGGGAGTTTGAGCGGGACGTGAGCTTCGGAAGTATCCTGGACGCTTGTGCTTTTTATAGCGAGCGCGTCTCGGGACCGCTTGTGCTACCTAGTGGACGCTGGCTGGCCGGTACTGTGCTACTTGGGGGGCAAGGGGAAGTGTAGTATCTAGACTAAGTAGGCGGCGACGTAGCGTGATCAGGTAGGTAGGTAGATGTCTCGCCGGAATATGCACACTGACTTATTTGCTTCTAAGTCAGAGGAGCACGTCACATCGTCGCTTATATACTGTCGAGCGATATTAAAACACATGTGTCTATGAGAAACGAGTATTGAGTCTCTACCCAGTGTGTTTACCAAGTACCTAGGGTTGTCGCATATCTCCTCGGCAAAATAAGCTCGATATTACTAGACGGGACAGACGATTGACCTGTCTATGACTTAACTAGGCGGGATACTATTATTTTGCTCCTTAGTTTATTACCTGGACCGTCATACCTCCGATACTCCCACATCAGCTCCGCCAGGCAATTTCCGTCGCCGGCCCCAATGTCATCCGCCACCATGCAGCCACCTTCGAAGTCCGCCGGCGAAGATCATCCGTCCATCCACAGGTTAAATAGCAGCGTATCCCATGGGGTGATAGACCAGATCCCATTAACGAGGATCTGCTTCTCCATCTTCAGGTTCTCGGCGACCTCGGCGGGGATCCGAGCAGGTTCGCGACGATGTCGGCCGGCGTCAGGGCCAGCCACTGCATCGGCGGGATATCCTCGACGCGGTATCCCTTGTAGATCTCTATCTGGACGAGATCCTCGTCCTTTTCCAAGATGTTCTCGATGTAGTGACCTAAACGCCGCGAGAGCAAGTATGTAACTTAAGTGTCGGGTTAATTGATAGTAGCTACTAGGTAGGCACGTAGGTAGGAAGCTAAGCTCCGCCCCTCCCTCGTGGCAGAAAGAAAGAGCCGGCAAAGCAGGGAGGCAGGGGAATCCCACCGCCATTGTCCGGGAACACCGCCGTGTCGCCGACTGAGAAGTCAACGGTCCGCGCGAGAGAGCTGCCCAGGAAGGCCGCCGCGCGTGCCTTGCCCCGGTGGAAGTACAGCCATTCTTCAGCCTGGAGGACGAACAAAGAACTCCGGCTCGCCTCGCTGCGCATACTGTGTGGGTGGTCCCCCGCGTGGGACACGAATGGGGCGCTCCCCGTCAGCGGGCCGTTGCCGCCCTCTGCCGTTCCGTCGACAGGGAGGCCATCGCTGAATCCTGGCTGCCTGCCCTGGCGCTTCACCGCGGATCCGACGGCGGTTTTGGCAGTGGAGAGAAAGGAGACTATCTGAGTGAATCTCATACCTGCGGTTCAGTACGGCTATCCGTCTAAACCGATGGTCTGTAGACAGAGACAAACCCTATCGACGCGGTGGCACATATTGGTCACCTTGGTCGCGAAGCTTACATAAGTAACCGCCAACACACCACCATCCGTGAGATCCAAGCCGTCTCCCTGCCTAGCATAACGAGAGTCGCCGTCACCTCGATGGCGCAATTCCGTCCATGGATTGTGATCCGTCATTGACAAGGCCCGTATCCCGTGCATCGCAATATCGGATGATGCTATCGCGAGGTTCTCCTCACGGGCCCGGGGGCGGTTTCGATGCAGGTTCTGATTGCGCTCCCGCCTGGGGCGCGCGTCCTATCACAGCCGCCCGGTCCTGAAGACGACATCGTGGCTGAAGATATTACCATGCTTGGCGCTTCTCGGAAATGAGAACAACGCCAGGAACTGCTGCTACGGTGCCAGTGGACAGGCCATGATAATGCCCATGAAACGCATTTGTTACGCAGTCGTGGCCTTCCTTTTGGCGTTGTTATTAGTATTCACCATCTGCAAAGTGATGGGCTGCTTGCGAAGTTACGGTTCGTTGGTCCCATGCACGGAAGGTAGATGTGATGCGTATTGCAGGAAGCACGTTATTGTGTGACTAGCAAGGTTAAGTCAGAAATTCCCTAGCCACATGATACTCGATGGTTGGCGGTGAGTTCTTCAAAGTGCATATACGAAGGGCGACCTATTGGTTCCATCAGTCCTAGACGCCGGGGCAATTGTAAACTGTTGCAAATCAAGACACGCGGGATTGGCGCTATGTCTAAGAGAGACTGCATTGGCGGGACGGTTCAGATGGAAGAGCATGGCGCGCAGATATGCAACCGTTGTACCATCTCTGCCGTAACTCTCTATCGCATTCCTGCCAGAACTCGACCTCAGCACGTAGGTATCTAAGACTGCAGAACAGGCGTCATCACGCAATGCTTAGCAGAACTGTGCGACTGGTCCCTTCTATTATCAAGGCTGTACATCCCGGACTAAAGCGGTCGATGCCGAAGAGCTCAGTCGGCGGCAGGTTCTCGGGGAGAATCCCTATAAGCTCGGTAGACTGTCGGGAATATCAGGGCTACTCGGACAACCTCGTTTACGCGGCGTCCAAAATGGGTATACACTTGTACACACTACCACGTAGTGGTAGAGGGCGGCGTCGAAGGGATCCAGGAGAGGGATATGAGACCACATTGAATTAATTATCCCGCCTTCGCGGTTACACATCAACCGTGTCCCATGAATGGGGGCATGGAAATATCACCATTCCGACCATTGTCGCTTTAGGAACTTGCCGTGAATTGACCTTGACATAAGGGAAATCGATATCATCTAGGATGCCGTGTGTTGGAGCGGTTGTGCCTCGGGAGTTATTGCTGGTGAGGCCCTGATATTCCGAAACCTCGGTGGGAGGGATCCTTTTATATATCTCCTCCTGGATTTGATAATTGCCAGTTTGAATTGAGCTGTCGCGGAAGTTATTGTTAGCGTCGTATACCAGAAGGCAGCCCGTCACCATCCAAACCAAGCGGCGTAATTGAGATGGGTCTTTGCACTTAGGAGAAGATTGTTGACATTAATTCTCTATTCGGGCCTTGCCCATCTCGCGGTTTCCGGAAGATCAACGACACATGTCTGTACTGAAGAGCTGCACCAGTACTGTAATCCTGGACATCTCTGGTGTTAGGATGTGCTGAACCCCTAACATGGAATACTCCGGTAGCAGCTTCGCGCTCTGCTGAAAGTCAATTGATGCGAAATCGTCCGAACTCCCCGGAGCCTCAATTAACCCCCTATTTCCCCTTGACCTTGTTCTGCAGTAGTATCCTCTTCGGATGCTTGTGGTGACTGTATCACCTCTCCACCAGACTCACCGCCCACCTTCTGACGGCGTTCCTCGCTCGCACTGACGACCTTTCGTAACGTAACCATTCGCTTCTCAAATTCGTCTACCAGGGCGGAATAGTCCTCAGTGTTTCCTTTTTCTCGATCTTTTTGGGCGATCCCACTGCCGCCGCTGTTGCCCGAACCTTGCGAGTGGCGGGAGTCGCTCTCTGAGCCTAGGCCACCGCCTTCGAGGCCTTCGATGCGCAACATGAGCCGACCGGGTCGACTGCTGTTGGTTCCCCCTCCGCCGTCATTCTCATTCCCGCCGTCGGATGAAGGTGGCGATATTCGGCTCAGCTGTGCATCGAGTACTGCCCACGATGGCGACAGGCTCGAGGCCCAGGCTACTTGGTACCCCCCGCCGTCATCAGCCGCTAAGTCTAATATTACAGCCCGGTCGTTTGAAGCCGGGCCAGAGCCAGCCTCGTCGACAGTAGTCTCGTGGTGTTCGGTCAGAGCCCGCGTTAGCAGGTCGGGATCGTCGTCGCTGAAAATATAGTGCACATGGGGATGGTGGGTGGTCCCGGTCGATGCGTTGTTGACGAGGGTGAAGATGGGCGCAAACGGGTGATGCGGCGGCTGCGGCTGCTGCTGTTGTTGATGATGGTGATGATGGGTTCCATCGTCGACGGTGTTGGGAGGAGGGTCATCAGCCGTGGTGTGCGGCTGCTCCGTCACGGGCTCCGTCATCTCGAAGGCTGAAGAACAGGAGACATGGATGCAGATTGGTGGGGGTGATTGATGGGGTAGATGCAGGAAAGGGGATGATGATGGTGGAAAGGTCCGAGCTGAGGCTGGCGCATTGTGAGATGGGTTTGTGTTGGGGGAAACGGTTCAACGAAAAGAACAGGCACCTAGACGCTCCTGACCGGACGAGGGAGTGCGCGGACGCGTAAATTGGTCGCCCTTTCAATTCATGGCGGGTGGATTCTTTGCTAGCTGCAGGTCCTTTATGCACATGCACGTTGGAATCGGTCATAGGTTGATTTAGCTGGTTGCAGACAACCGAGCAATAGCAACATTGAATTGCTGTTGCACGGCCATTGAATGTCGGGCTCTCGTAGTGTAAATACATCGAACTGGGACGGAGCTTTTATCTTATCGGCACATGGAGAACGAGGGGTAGCTTAGCTACCTACTTACCTACTGTACCACCTGTGCCGGCTCCGGGGAAGCTCCCCTGCCCCGTTGGAATGGGAATCATAGGCAATCGATCATGGACATGCTATTTATGTTGAATCGAGATGCTTCGAGTTAAAGTACCAATTAATTGAGCTCGGGACTAGGTAAGCTATATCTCTAGCAACCCCGCTCCGCTCATTGTACAATGCCTAATGTCTATCTCTGCAGTAAGGATGTTTCTGTTGGTTAGCTAGTTTCCGCATAGTTGCGTAAAGAAGGAAATATGAATATGACGCTGGCGCTTACTATCAGTCTGGCAGCCTGGATCCCCTTAGCAAAATCTTGATGTGCTTGCCTATGTATAGGGTATCATCTGAATCCCTCCTAAACGCCGGAACACATTCGCCAACAGCCAAATGTCCCGCAGTTGAACCGTTATTGCACATCAGGAGGCCCTTCTTGTTGCTGCTCGCTCCCTTCTCGAGTGGCCTTAGTCTCTCCCCACTCAAATTCTGCAGCCTTGTCAGCATCCATCATACTATAAAAGGGAGAACCCGGCTCACTCTGCCTACACATAGGACATTGCCCCTTGGCCGAGTCTTGCTTGATCCATTCCATTATGCAGTGCTTGGAGGAAGTTAGCTTGCTAACCCTTGCAACAGGTAAATATGGCCACTGACCATGTGAAAGTTATGTCCACACTTCCCAGAAACTAAGAAAAATAGCTTAGTTAATTATGCGACTATGGAAAGAATATCTTGAAGATGACATACGAAGGCTGCAATCGTCACCTGGATATTTGCAGGTCGGGCATGTTCCGTCGAAGTGAACCTGGCAGATACCACAGACATCGTCTTCTGGAAGATCCCACCGCCAAGTCGCAACAGCATTCCACTTCTTGATCTTGACTTTCATGACGAGTTCGACGGTTGACACGTACAAACTCCGGTGTAAGGCAAATAGGCGATGTCGTATAGGAATCGACAGCCCGAGGGGATGTCTTTAATAGCTCTCCTCTGTTCTGCTTGGAGGTAGCAATAAAGGAACTACCTACGCGTAGGTACAGCTACATATGCAGACCAGGGAATGGAAGTTAAGGGGGCTAAGGCAGGTAGGTACGTTATGGGAGGACAAGTTTCCTATGCAACAACCCGTTAAGACTATCCTTGGGACTTGCATATCGATAATGCAATATCAATTGCCCGAATCAGCCCAATCTAATCACTCGGCTTATCAGCAACAATCTTTTAAGTTATTACCTGCGTTTCGTCATGCGGGAAGATAACGAAGTCTGTCAATAAGCCTGAGACTTCTATTGCGGTTCGTTCTGCCTACCTTAACTATGTACCAGGCATTCCCAATGTAATCCACGGGAACATCGAAACAAAGACCAAACCTTTCTACATGAAGCTAACGGTCGCATGTCCCTCGGTCAAGAGAAGGGACGAATATAAAGGTCAAGGTTAGACCCCGCACAGCTTTTCACTCATATTTATCAACGGTAAAGCTTCATCCCTATCTTGCAAGTAATATCCGATCACTTGGAATCTAATCCGTCTTCCGGCAACGTATAGAGAAGGTGGGATTGCTCGGCTCCCTTTCTGAGTAAGCAGCGATCGGACGCCATCCGGTTGAAGGTCCACAAATCTGCCTCCTCTTCCGAGTGCCGGAGTTCTTGATATTGCATACATAACTTAAGCTTGGGGCTTCCTCCCGAATCAGTCCTCACTATGGCTGCGATCGGCATTCTCCGCTCTTCGCGAGTTTCACTTACCCGACAAAGCTTTACAACATTCCGTATGGGTACGATGAAAACCCGGCGAAACCTTTCCTCCTACGTAGTCACGCCCAAAGAGCTCGATGAAGCTCTGAGGAAAAGTCCACCTTCACCCATCAACTCCGAACCCCGGGTCGTCCCGCTATGTGCCGCTTGGTTCCTGCCAAATGACCCCCGAAAGGGCATTGACGTCTTCCGTCAACAACGAATCCCCAGGGCCCGCTTCTTTGACCTAGACAAGGTCATCGACAAGCACAGTCCATATCCCCACATGCTGCCGAGTGCGAGACTATTTGCCGAAGCCATGGGCGAGCTTGGGATTCGAAAGGATGACACGGTAGTCGTCTACGATACGAAGGAATTAGGCCTCTTCAGTGCGCCTCGAGTCGCCTGGACCCTGAGAGTCTTCGGGCACCCTAAGGTACATATCCTGGACAATTTCAAGATCTGGGTGGAAGAGGGATACCCTACAGAATCGGGCGAGCTCTACAGCGTGGATTGCAACCCATACCCTATCCCCGAGATGGCCGAGGAGAAGGTCGCGAGTTTCGAGGAGGTAAAAGAGGTGACCCAAGACGCCAACAAGGAGGGGTCCGAAGGCATTCAGATCCTTGATGCGAGACCGGGTGGCAGATTTACCGGCAAGGATCCCGAACCTAGAGAAGGGCTGTCCTCGGGCCACATGCCAGGCGCTATCAACATCCCTTTCAGCGCTGTTCTGGACCCGGAGACCAAGACTTTCTTGCCTAAGGATAAGCTAAAGAAGCTATTCGAGGAAAAGGGGGTAGACCCGTCGAAGCCCATCATTACAAGTTGTGGTACCGGTGTAACAGCAGTTGTCCTTGAGACAGCTCTCGAGGTGGCGGGATATGGCTCTCCCGAGAAGCGCAGAGTCTATGACGGTAGCTGGACGTAAGTTGACATCTCCATACGAAAATAATCTGGTCGACGCTAACTCTACGCAGTGAATGGGCACAAAGAGTCCAGCAATCCGAAAATCTGATCCTGAAGGACGAGTAGGAGAGCACACTAGAGAGCGTGGCGGACAAAACTACTTTACTATGATACCCTTATCCGACCTTCCAGGAGTAATTACACTCTTCATGTAGGGGACATGACGATGCAAGGCTGAGCTGGCACAGTTTTGCATTGAGCATTAATCGTGATGGATTGACATTCTCTCCTCCAACTTGACAGGTTATTGTGAGCGTTATTATTACTGGCTTTTCTTCGCTCACTGCAACAGGCTTACATAACTCAGACGGCGAAAGTATCACACAACGATAATTACCTCCCTAGTGGTTCATGCTTGCCATTTATGTTCGTAAGATACATTGCGTTTGTTATCTCTCCCAAGTAATGCTGCAGTAACTTGCAACATTCCGTAATGTAACTGCCTTACAGGGACATTGTAGTCTCTAGGCGTTAAGCTCAGAAGATGGAGACGGAGTGAAACGCCTCGATGCATTTAGAGGGAGACAATTCTACAAGGCAAAAAGAGAAGATGTAGGCATCGTAATTAGGCACTAGGATACAGTAAATTTCCAGTGGCTGATGTCATATGAATTCACCATCCGAATTTAAATGTATTTCAAGATGAAGCTATCGCCAACCAATCCAAATGGCTGTAAGAGCGCTTGTCTGGGCCCCTGTACACGATGTGGGGCCGGAAGAACACTGGGAACCCGCACAGACCATCTGAGTACTTTCGCTTGAAGCCTGCCCACACAACTTTTTACTTATTTTCGACAAAAAAAGGGACCCCACCAAACTATTGCGATATTCTTCAAACTCACCCAATTCATGTCGCATTCCGCCATCCGCGCCAACTACGAAGAAAGACCCTTTCGACAGCCAACTCCCTTTCGCCCAACTCCCGAATAAATCAATATGGCTGACCGTGGTGGCGCCCGAGGTGGTGGTTTCGCCTCGCGAGGTGACCGAGGTGGTGATCGAGGCCGTGGCCGTGGCAGAGGACGTGGCCGCCGTGGTGGTGCCAAGGACAGCGAGAAGGAGTGGCAGCCCGTCACCAAGCTGGGCCGTCTCGTGAAGGCCGGCAAGATTAAGAGCATGGAGGAGATCTACCTGCACTCTCTCCCCATCAAGGAGTACCAGATCGTCGACTTCTTCCTGCCCAAGCTAAAGGATGAGGTCATGAAGGTATGGCAGGAAAACTCGTCAATTATTTCTGAGGGGGCGCATGGAATCACGGATTTGGCTTGCCGTCCGAGGCGCATTTGACCACGAGGGACTTGAATTGATTCGCTGACATGATTTTCCCGAAATATAGATCAAGCCCGTCCAGAAGCAGACCCGTGCCGGTCAGCGAACTCGATTCAAGGCCATCGTCATCATTGGCGACTCCGAAGGTCACGTCGGTCTGGGTATCAAGACCTCGAAGGAAGTCGCCACTGCCATCCGTGCGGCTATCATCATTGCCAAGCTGAGCGTCATCCCCGTACGACGAGGATACTGGGGTACCAACCTTGGTCTTCCCCACTCCCTGCCCGTCAAGGAGAGCGGAAAGTGCGGTTCCGTCACTGTCAGAGTATGTGCAACCGAAATAGAGGGAACTAGATTCTGGGCGAGGTACTGACACAACTGCTACAGCTGATCCCTGCTCCCCGTGGTACTCAGATCGTCGCTTCCCCAGCCGTCAAGCGACTTCTTCAGCTCGCCGGTATCGAGGATGCCTACACCTCCTCCTCCGGTTCGACCAAGACCCTCGAGAACACGCTAAAGGCTACCTTCGCTGCCATCTCTAACACTTACGGATTCCTGACGCCCAACCTGTGGACCGAGACGAAGCTGATCAGAAGCCCGTTGGAGGAGTACGCGGACACCCTCCGGGAGGGTAAGAGATACTAAGAGATGCAAATTCGGGTACATGGCGTGGACTGGATTCTTCAATGATTTTAATTGCATCGGTCGCCGGTTAGGCAAGGCATCACTTATGATGAGGCAGCAAAAATAGCAGCTTTGATCTGTAACATGCAACTCGCGGCGTCTATTGGTGCAGGTGCGATCGTCAGAGTACTTTTGTCCCACAAGTGCAATCAAGGCTTTGGGAAAGTGACCCGGAGCAAAGGATTACTCACTAGTAACCTACCGCAGACTCCGGATGCCATTTCATGGAAAGAACCAGTTGGTCAAGTCCGTTCCGTTCTCTAACGTAACTAGCCTAGGTCTGCTGTTTCCCAGAAGAACCCTCAATTCCCTTCTGAAAATAGGTCTGACGTATTTACAAGAAGAGGCGCTTCCCATGGCACTCTGATGGGAGCAGTGCTCCTAATATACCCCTTTCCCCGTGTCAATGTGACGGCAAGAGCAGTTATGGCAACTTGGCTTCAAGCGTGGTGGAAAATGAAGGTACAATGAGCGTGGTGCGGCCTCCCCAGTCATCTGTCTTTAACTTTGTCGTCCAAAACATCTTGTCTGGGATTCTTCCAACTTCACTCACTCTCTTGGCTTCATATTAATCCCAACCACGCCTTCGTTTTGGTGCCTTTTGCAGCTTGGATTTTGGTTCAATTTTGAAATTCTTGGACCTCCCGGCCGTCTCTCTTTTTTGTTTCAGCCCCTCCTTTCGGGTCGGTCCTTTTTCCAACTCATATTGCGAGTCCCCTTACTTACAATCCCCCCCTCTCGCGCCGCCTCCCGGCATAGGGAGGCTGGCAAGGCTCTCCCCATCACCTTGTCCGTTATTGCTATGGTTATCTACAGTGACAGCATAAGGGACCCCATTCTTGAAAGGCGCAGCTCGGCCGTCGAGACCGGCAACACGTCTCCTAAGTTACCGCCACCTGCAAACGGCACCGGCGCACCGAGCAACATTGAGAAACGGCAGCTCGGTATGGGCGGGGCTTCCCAACATCATTCCCCTCCTCCCCGGGCCTTGTCGAAGCTTAACCCGGGTCTGGCGACTTCGCTCGTAGGAGGACGGCCTGCCTCTCCTGACTCGGCTAGCACCATCTGTCCCCCTGGCTCCTCCGCAGTCCCGGCCCACGGCCGCCCCCACCTCGGAGGCCCTCGCGAACCTGCTCGGGGACGTGCTGAGTGCGGTCCTGCCCTGCCCCTGCACGCGGGGGAGATCATCAGCCTCGTCACGCCGCAGGCGGCGGCCGTCATGTTGGAGGTGCGGGTATGGGTACGGGTCTCGCAGCTGTGGGTCCGTCTGGAATAGCTGCTGCCACCGCTCCACGTCTGCCAACTGTATCAGCAGCGGCTCAACCAGGAGCTGCAGGGGCTCAACCGGGAGGGGTAGGAGGAGCCTAACTAGCAGTAGACGGCGTGCAACCTGGAGGAAGCCAACCGCAAACTGGAGGAGCTCAGCCCGGCGCTGGAGGTACACAACCTGGAGCAGGAACTGAACCCGGAGGAACTGGAGGAGCCCAACCGGGAGCCGGAGGGACCAACCAGGGCCATGAGGCGTACAACCTGGAGCAGGTGGAACCTCCCCTGGAGGGGGAACTCAACAAGGAGATGGAGGCATGCAACCGGGAGCTGGCGGGGTGCAGCCAGGCGCAAGAGGTACTCCACGAACTACCATCGTCGGGAGTGCGTTACGCCTAATGCGCGCCTTGGAGATGAGCATTGTGGCTGACGTACTTTAGATGATGGGACTCCAACCGTGACCGAGTATGCAACTGTCACTCAACCATGTGCCGTCGGGTAAGACATTGTTACCTTCCCCCTATTCTAGTTATTATGACTAACAATTTATATAGTGCGGGTGGAGCCACAGTCACCGTCTACCCGCCTTGTGCACCATGTTTATATCAACGTGATGCACCCTGCAATTGTAACCCATATTATGGTCCTCCAGCATCAGCTTATGGCCCTCTGGCTCCAGCTTATGGCCCGCCAGCTCCAACTCCAGCCCCCTATCCGAGTCCTAGCTATACTTGCAACGAGTGTCCCGGCGGCTAGCTTTATCCGTCTGTTCAAATTTCAGCACGAGCTTGTCACTGTGGTTACGGCTGGCTCTGTGCTGACTGCTACGACGGCTGATTCTGCCCACAGCCTACTCCACCATGGCCCAGTCCTGCGCCCGAGATCCTAGCCTTCACGGCCATCACTCAAACAAGCACGACACCCGGTGTCCCTGCCCCAGGTGTGACTTCCACCTCGCCTCCCGTCGGCGGCGGGACGGGCAGGGCCACGCCTGGCCGCGGCTTTTACGGCTCCTTGCGTCCCTGGCCTCGACTCGAACTGTCCCGCACCAGTAACGCCTATGCCGCCGATGCCAGGTCAAGGAGCGCCTCTTTGCGTTCCTGGCGTGGATCCAAACTGTCCGGCCGCAACTACACCAGGGACCACCCCACCTGTAGGCGGTGGCGCAGCAGGTCCTAGGCCAGGCCAGCCTCCGACCCCGAACCCACCCGGCGCCGCTGCCATATATACTCCCCGGCTCCACGGGCCCGGCATGTTACCAAGGAAGAAACAGCATTCCGGGTCAGAGCACACAGACAACTCCAATCTCAGGCGTAAACTCGAGCACTTGAGCGCCGGTCGGCGGCGGCGCAGCAGGCCTTCGTCCGCTTGCCACAAACCCGTCCGGCTATACCTACCGCCGGGCATGGTGCCGTATGGGCCGCCGCTCGCTCCGACGACGCTCGCGTCCGTTGCGCTTGCCGGGAGGATGCCCGACGCCGACCAGGCGGGCGCCATGCTGCACCACATGCCGGACGGCCGTCCGCAGCCCAGCGACGCGCTCGAGCTTGTGTACGAGGAGCTGCCGACTGCCGCCGCCACGACGATGACAACGCGGACCCTCGCTGTTTGTGGATCTACAGGCGAATCGCAGACATGCTGCTATTGCTGTGAGGCAGTCGGGAACCCGTGGTCTTGCATGTTGAAAGAGTCAGTTCCGGGCTTTTAAGCGGGAGTACAGGGAATGAGTTTACAGGCGTAATGGACGTATCATTGAATTCATATAATAGTGGGAAAGGAAAAGGGGATAGGCACTTTTTTGGACTTGGCTGTATAATTTGCTTATTTTCTCCTTTATGATCCACAGACTTACGGCACCGTTCCTTGGTCACGCTTAGAGCTTATGATGTATTTAATGACCATCGATTCCTTAGGGATGTTCGTTATGGCCGGATGTAGTTTTAAAGCCAACAAATCGAGAGCACATATCCCTCAACTACCGTCTCTAACTAGTTAGCTCTAACGTTTAAACGGCCAGGCTAGTCGTTGGTGTCTCCCAAGCGGTTATATGATCAATGTTCGCCCTCTACGCATTTTCATTGAGCACAGTTGCAAAGCCTTGGTGCTGTGGTTTCTTATCATTGATTTTGCGTACCCTATATCATGCCTCCTGGCCATGGTCGAGCTTTTAGCCCAAGGCATAATGGCCTCAGTACATGCAAGACGCCCCTTGAACCCCGCAGAATCGTACTTCCCTTCTACGATTGATACCCGTTGTCAGGAGCGACAGAAGGATGCGATGCTTAAGCACGCCATAAGTAAGTGTTGTTAGATAATATAGTTATATCGTGCTTTCATTACTTAGCTTCTGCTACTGATGGATACGTTGCGGTGAAAATAAGTTAAAACATTCACCGTTACCAACTATGTCTGTCTAAAGGGGGAAAGGAGTGCCTGTGTCATTTCCCGGGCCACGCCTGTAAGGCCGGGGAAACCAGGTCTCTGCTCGGGATCTAGTAAGTGTAGATAATATTATCGTCATGAACACTTACTCATACGGAATCCTTGATACGAATACCAATACTTTTCGGCCGACTCCTCAACAATCTCAGAGTGCCCCATATACCCTATCCTGGTAAGAAATGCCCGATCCACGAATGGGATCGAATACATCGAATACAACGTAGCAATCCGTCTCAGGCAGTCCCCCCGCCCTCCTCCCGGCCCTCTCTTCGGCATTGAGCCTCTGGTCCCAGCGAAGGTCGACCACCAGCTCAGCCTGTTCCCGCAGCGGGTTGAGATAATCCGACAGGAAATCCACCGCGTCGCGGAAGTCCCTGAGGGAGATATCCTTATACGCCCGGCTAATATTTCCACCAGGCGTCGGATTAGATATGGCGAACACCAAGACGTTCCCGCCCCGTCTGTGAAACGTATGACCCCCGGTGGCCCTGGCGACGGCCCTGTTCTCTCCATGGCCTCTGTATTCGCGATGCCAGATCTCCAGGATGCTGTCCTGCCTGCGGTAGCGCCGCACTCTGTTCTTGTCTTCGTACAGCGCGAGCAGGTATCTGTCTCTGTTCTCGACGCGGCTGAGGACGCGAGGGTCATCGTGCCTATCGAAAAGCTCGTTTATGGCATCCCCATCTACTCCTCTCTGGCGTGCTGGCCAGTCCAAGTTGACAAACCGGACGAGCTCAGGCCCGTCGCCTGTAGCTGGGAAGAGAATCGCTCGTGTGGTGCGCAGGGCTGGTCCGCCGGGGGTGGTCTGACCGGCAGCGAACTTCGAGCACAGCAGTTTGTGACAAGGCCAGTCGACTTTCTGACAGACTTTTCCGCAGTAGGCCGTGGACTTGCACCCCGCGCAGGATCTGGCAGATTCGGCGTTGCAAATCACGCAGCGGGGGGGCGGAGTCGTCGTGGAGGTGGTCGCGTCCATGGCTATCTAGAGGTAAGAAGGGACAGTCTTGTGGCAGTTGAGGTTCAGCAGGCCGAAAATAAATAACCTGCAGTCCAGACGGGGGACTGAGGGGTGGAAAGGGGAGAATGATGACGATTGCATGATAAAGAGTTGACTCTGATCACATGCTGGAATGACAAAAGGCCTCGAGTTTAAATCAGTCTAAGAGACGACGTCGGGAGCATAGATGCCCCATAAATCATCGTACGGATCCGTACGGTTATGTACGAATTCGTACGGAAGTGCTGAGATCTTTGCCAACTCCGATCTAGATGCCGAGCAACCAACGTCCGTCCTTCAATGCGGCAACTCCTCTGGCCTAGTTACGTGATGTAGTCCAAATCTTTCTCATGGTATTAAAGGCGCATGGATACCCCGGTGGAAAGCTGTCCATGCAATCTCAATATCCATTTCGTTCAGTGCCGGACGTAGGGAGCTGCTGCCATTGGCCTCTCTAGACTTGCCCCTTCTTCAGCTCAATCATGTAGCAGTGACGCTGCCGAACAAAGAATCGCAGAGAATTGGGACACAGGAGCTTAGGCGCACGTTATGTCATGAATATTCGGTTGTATGTTGAGCTACGGCTGGTTGCGACTATACCAAGTCTAAGGAGACGCTTCCTAGCCATAGCGGTAAGAAGCTCGTGCAAGACTTCACAACTGGCGAAAAATTGTTCGACTACTACAATATGTGAGCCATGATCTGGCTAGAGATTCTACGAGAGGGTTCATACCGGCTTTGACAGATATCCCCTGCGGTGTTTGAGCCAACCATCGAATATCACTCTTCGTTGTCGAAGCCGCAGTGCCCCTGCCTAAGGAGTCGCAACTGGGCTTTCGACAGATCAGACCCCTTCGTAGGCCATGATGGCTTGAGTCATTCTGAGAAGCATTCTCGGACTGGCTACGATAATGGCTAGCCTTACCAGACGAAAGAATGCAACTGGAAGTACAACTCCTCGTATAGATCCTGACATAATTGGTCGAGGTAGGTAAGCTGACAGAGTCCAGTGCACCCTTATCAGCGAGAAAAACATATATAGCAAGTTGGCGAACCAATCAGATGGATGTTGATGCCCGCAGAATCCTCCAGATACAGTGCAACCACACCACCCCATGAGGTGTAGAGGAATTCGAGCGCCTTGCGCTAAGCCACCTCATGATCAGCACAGAACCAGGCCCGGGTATAGAGATCGCCAATAGAAAAGGACTCCCTCGACTGAAGGCAGAAGCTTTCCGGGGAGTCCATTAATGCGCCCCCCATTGCTCTTCGCTCTAAGTTCTCAAAACCAATGCGTCATCTTTGCAATATATAGGTATCATCCTGGACCTCTGAGTCTCGATAATTACACACAGTCCGATACGTCCCGTCGTTAGTTAAAACTCCGTCATGTCACTGGAGAAGATCGAGATCCCCGTCCCGCGGCCGCGGCCCCGGACCGGGTGCGGCATCCTCTTCCTAGCGCTGTCCGTGCTGTGCGCCCTGTCGGCCGCCGCCATCCACGAGCACGTCTACCAGCTCCGCTGGATCGAGCGCCACGGTGGATGGGACCGGCACTTCCGGATCGCGTTCGGCGGTGGGGAGATCCGGATGGCGGCCTGGCTCCCGAGGGACATGCGCCGCTCTCCTCACCACCACTTCCCCAACGCTTCCGGCATCCTCAATGTGCTCGTTAGCTTTTTCGTCGGGGTGCTCTTCGCTGCTAGCGTGAGGTTGGAAGAGGTAACTTACCAACCGACCCGACCACCTACGTACTTACATAGCTACGTGTCTTTCCTTCCTTTCCTTTGCCGCTCCGACATTCACCCGTCTATCCGTTCGGGGATCTACTAGACGGCCGCTTGCTTGCCTGCCTATGTATAATGACGAGTCGAACTAACGACCAAAAAAAAAAAAAGGAACATCCAGCAGCACCGTCTCCTGATCCTGGCCTTCGGCCCGGCTCTCGCGTTCGCTACGGCCGCCGTGGTGAGCGCCATCGCCGTGCACTTCGCCACGAGCGACGGCCTCAACCCGTACCTGCTGCACCCGAGGACATCGTCGTCGAGGCCCTCTGACCCCCTCTTCAGCGGGCAGTACCACAACGACCGGCTGGACCTCGAGAGCTGGAGCTGCGGGCTCGGGTACCGCGTGCCCAACACGCCCGACTTCCGGCAGCCGTTCATCGAGGCCTGCGCCCACGCCGCGCGCGGCCGCTGGCTCCTGGTGCCGTTGTGGTTGGCCCTCGCGGCGGCGGCCGGCGCCGCCTGGATAGCGTTCCGCGGGGTCCCCGGGTGGAGGGAGAGGAGGGGCGGCGACGATGTTATGGGCGAAGAGGAGGAGCGCTTACCCTCTGGGGGTTACGGGAGGATCAGACTGCCTTAGATAACTGCGCAGTTCCTCCTCCGGCCGGTGTCGTCGATCGAGCGGTCGACCGTCTGTACCTAGCTGTTTTCTCCGGTGGTCGGTGATGACACGGTGCTGGGATCTTTGCGGCGTATAGGTAGCAAGCTGGTGATCTCGGATTTGGACTCTTTTCTGCCGATCGCTTTTTGCCTCGTGCATAATTCCGGGAGAATATGGACCAGACATGCATTGAAGATATTGTTTTGCTTGCAAGTTTACCTACCTATTTCCATTTGCCTCGTGTCCATTAACTTAGGGGCTGATTCTTATGGCCCGGTATCTCTTATACGCATCAAATCGGCGTCTACGGTTCGAGGCCTGCTGTCCGAGGGGTGCGGAGGACAGTATACGTTGAGTGCCCAGGAAGTGATGCTGTATGCAAGTATTCGTTAAGTAGCAAGGAAGAGAGAATTCGATATACCTTCGTATGCCCCATATACGTACACATACCTACGGAATACCCTACGGTACTGCAGCGTTATCCGCCGATGGAGTTAAGCCGACAGCCAAAATATCGATCGGCCTCGTTGCTAGGTTCTTCAGTAACTTGGCCCATAATAAGCTTTAGCACTAGTTAGCCCTAATATTCATTCTAACAGCTTCCAGTATGTAGGTATGCCACTTGCGGCTTATGCCTTGCCCGCATGACGAACACCGCACCCTTACTATTTAGATACACCTCCTTGCCTTAAAAGGGCACGTTACGATTCCGGCAAGTTAATAATTATGCGGTGGTGGGCTTCATCAAAGCCCGAGCTTTTGCGAGCAAGGAGGGCATGATGATCTAATTTTAGATAAATTTCGATGATAAGGGCTCGAGTTAGCTCAGGAGAATCGACCCACATGGGCTGTCTGCTACAGTCAAACTCGGACGGATGGGGCCTCTAGGCGGGCAACGCAGACAGGCCTCTTAGTCAGACAGTCGGTCACCTTCGGTCAATGCCAATGCCAATACCAGGGCGGTGACAATAAGTTACCTCAAGCCTGCATTCCGGTGAGGTGACAAGAACACGTTGCAACAGCAATTCACATCATCTTCTGGTCCGGAGAATGAGCGTGGTGTTTGCGAAATATGCATTCTGGCCATCCTTGTATGTAGATGGAGTTCAAGTACACGTAAGAGCCGCGAGGGCCGTGAGGTCCTTGGTGTGTATGTTCTTCCCAGTGGCATATTCCGCGGCAATATCCTCCACAAAAGAATTAAAAATAATTCCCCAAGCGGAGGACCTCAATGTAAGCGACGGCGGGGGCTGCCAACCGACTCGCCGTCCTCCTCCAAGACCTCGACCGTGCGAGGGTGCCATCTCAGTGACTCCACCGAAAAGCGACAGCCAGCTCGTTGCCAACTCGCACAGATGTGCATCTTCTATGTAATACACATCGGTGCGCCGCATTGTCGCCCGTCCTCAATTAGCTGCCACAAACTGCCCACACGCTGCTGCCTTCCCCCACGGTCCAAATGTCGTGGTAACAACACCCTGTATTTTGCTGGGGACTCCCGCCTTCGCTCCCCCCGACTCTACAATGCAATTTGCCGTCGATCCATCGCTGTCTGCCAGGGGCCGATGACGATCCGAAATTGCAACGAAAATCGACGGAAAGCAGAATTTTTTTGGCGATTGAAAATCGTGAAAGCTTTTTGAGCAATGCAGAATCGGAGCGCGCGATGGGTATGACCGAAGAAAAGGAAACGAAATCAAACGAGTCGCTAATGCCGTAGAGATGATCCTGAACCGTCAATTTATGCAATCTTTTTTCTTCCAATTGTACACATCCATGCGATTGATATCAAGAATTTATTGTCGAAGTTAATGATGATGGATCGCTGAAGTCCACCAGGCATCGATCCAATTACTGACCAACGGTCTAAGATCATTGCACCATCTGGCGGCCATATTCGTCGTTTACATAAGTAGGATATTGAAGAACTTGCTGCGAATATCCCGAAACGGCGGGCTGCTGAGGCGTCGGGGTGACTGGGCACCGAGGGGGAACGTATCTGTTCATCGGGTCGGCGACGCCGAAGCAGACTCCATCGGGGGTAATGGGAGGTGTCATATACCCATCGGCAACACCCATGACTGCGCTATGCACTTTATGCGGGGTGCTGTAAATGTCACCCTGTTTCGACGAGACAGTCACTTCCGAGGGAGGCGAGGGCGGCCCTGCTCGTCGGGTGATGGCGGCCTGCTGTGCTAGAAACTCGGCGAGCCGTACCGACACTTGGGAATAATGCCGAGACGAGTACTTGCGTGACAGAGTCGCTGAAGGCTGATGGAGGTGCTGTGAGAGAGCGAGCACTGTGACGTTCTCGGTATGATCCCACTCCCCGTCATTGACTTCCGGACGACCCAATATCGCTCGTGCGAGGGCGAGAGAGGCGCGCGCCATAATCGACGGCTTGGTTGAAACGAAATCTCGGTGGTACAACGCAACCTCGCACAGGTAGGCCGCCATATGCTCCACCTCGAGATCGTCACTTTCCTCCGCCACGATGAGCTGAGAGAAGAAATCGACGGTCGGATGGCCGATCGTCCACTCAAGTGTGTTGAGGACGTGCATCTCCATCTGGGTGAACATGCCGGAATCGTAAAGTCCGCAGCACATGTTGTTCAGCTCGTTGATTTGAGGTACCCGGTCCTTCTTGTCACCGTACTTAGCAGCAATAAGGAGCGCAGCACAACCGACAAGCTGGTAGTGCTGCTTATAAACTACGCGCTTAGAGCAGTATCGATCCAACAAGTTAATGGTTAGGAAGAGTGTCTCCGGAAGTAAAGAAAATGCTGCGTGGGCTTCGATGAGGAAATCGATCAGATACGGACGCATGAACCATTGTATCTCGCGCTGCATGTCAATTAGGTTGGCGTCGGGCAGGGTCTCATCCTGTGAAGAGATGTTAATTGCTAGATCGGATTGTGATCAATGTAGCGGGATGCGTGACAACTGAACCGTGATTAATACACGGACACCGGCCCAGCTAAACTAAAGGTGTGTATAGTCTCTCGGACAGTACAACCATTACCTAGTGGAATCAAACTGCAGTGCCCGACTGACCGTCATGTACGAAGGTCGGTATTGTGTGCAGTTGCTGATTAGAAGCGACAGAGAGAATCCCGACTTACTTCCATATGCCTCAGATGTTGCATAATATCCTCCAGATACTCGTCGCCAGCGAGACGAGAGAGTTCATTAGCGATCATCTCTTGCCGGTTGCGTGCCAGCATCTTTGCAGCATCTTTGGCACTGATCCGCGAGTATCTAGGCTCATCTGATTCAATAAAGAATCCGGAGTCCGCAGAGCTCGAGTACGCCATCGTGATTACTGTTTTCTCTTCCGAGATACTAAAAGGTGACTAGGATCTAAGCGGGTAGGTGAAGGTGAGTTCGACGTGGCCGGTGGGTGCGCTGAAAGAGTGACGGTCAGGTTCTCCAGGAATCTTGGGTCGGTGAGTGAGTGGTTGATTATTAAGGGCCGTCGTGCCGAGATCGAATGAGTGAAATATCAGAGCCGACGACTATTATGATATTAAATGAGTGTGGTGAACAATCTCAGAAAAAAAGATATAAAAGAATGACAATGGCCAGAGTGGTTAGCCGTGGGTTGGAGAAAGTGAGTTGGTGAATGAACGGGACGAGTGGGCCGGGAGTGCAGCCGTTCTTAACGATGTCAATTGATGGGTTCTAGATGTCCCGAATATTAGCGTCATGACGGACGGCAGCCACTGAAGACACGAATTAAGACCCAGAGACGGATCGGTCAAGGCCTGCTACCCCCTTCACATCGGCATCAGGGGGTATCGAGCCTCAGGCATTCTGATTCGACCAAGGTATTGTGGGGGGGAGGTGTTCCTGGCACGCAAGTGTTGTCTCTGACGGCTAGGCAATAAATGAACCCACTTGAACCCATCGACCGCCAAGTTTGAAGCTATATCTCGTTGTAGATGTTGCGCAGGGGAGAGAAAGAAAAAAGAAGTGAGATTATCCCTTACCGCCACGATTAGATCGACAGGAGATTAAAACGATTTCTAAATGGTTTGGGTGGGAACAGCGAGCTAACGAGTCCCAAGGGGGCGAACTTTCTCTCGAACTGAAGCGTGAGTGCGGATGATACCATAAGAACACGGGGAACCACTGGCATATAACTGTAGATAGAACACAATCTGAATTAGAACTTTGGACTGAGCCTTGGATATAAACCGTCGTGGAGGGGGCTGTCGTTTTCCTTGGGATCCTCAAATCCAGCCAACAACACATACCTCTACACTTGCACGCCTCTAGCAGATCGTTGTAAGAGCGACTAGGTTCATGTAGACTCCTGAGACCCTCAAATCGGAAGTAGACCCAGATACTGAGTCCAAGTCCGATCACTTTCTGAGGCTGAGATCCACTTAATTTGCGATGGGCCAAAGTCAGATTCCTGGTACCGTAGGCACGTAGGAACTCGAGAAGAACTTTTATTCCCTTGGATGGGCGTGTGGTCGTCGGCAGGAAGGGATATATCGGCCGAGGAATGGGGGGAGAGGGCAATCGACCGATAGAATTATGTCGAAGGGACGATCCGAAGGGCTAAAGGGGTGGGTGTTTCGTGGTAATTGAGCAGATTCCTCGTCAAATTATCCCGAGGAATTCTGTCAGTAATTACCAACTTGGTAGGAGTTGTACTGAAGAGGAAATTTGTCTAAAAGCAAGAAGATGATTGGGTTTTCTAGAAATCCAACATCTACTCCGCTTCTCTCTTCAATTATTCTTTCTCGGCCCTGTTCTCCTTCTCTTTCTAAGGTGCTGGGGCTAATTAAGATTGTCGAATTAGGGACCCCGGGGGTTTGAAGTCTTCCACGTTCTCTCCGTTGAGTGAACAAGGAGAGAGGCAGGCGGTGGAATTTTCAGGAGAAAGAGAATGAATGGATCGGATGAGAGGAGGACAGAGGGGAGAGAGGAAGGAGTGTGAACAGGAAAGGCTCTCGAGTTGGAGGAGGATGAGGGAGGTGAAAAAGGATTGGAAGAGATTGGCTAGTGGTAGTTTTAAGACACACCGGGTCAAATCAAGCCCACCCCAGCCCAGGAGCAGCCCACACACCAATGTATGACACCAGTGCACCGCGCACCAGTGAATCCTGTATTGTAGGTAATGTAGGGTATACACATACAGAGACGAAGGTACTAGATATACGGTGTATTCTACGAATGTATGTATATATGCATGCTCGCTACGTGAGTGTGTATGTACCTAGTAGGTAGGTATGTATAATGCGTACTGCTGCTCCTACTGCTTGCTGCAGCTCCAGCTCCAGAAAAGAGCCCGCAGCAAGCAAGGAATCGTAGGCTACAGCGGCAGGCTAAGATAAAATGCTAGGCCGTCTAGGACTGAGCGGGAACCGCACGACCAACTGCACCACACGCGCACAGTAACAAGGAGGAGGGACAAGAACCAGGGCCAGGGTTGTATTGATTGATTAACGGGGCCCTACACGGCCGAGGTTGCAAGGTACCGCGTTCTGCCGGCCTGTAAGAAGACGCCTTTAGGTGCTGGGCGTTCGCCGTTCAGAGCTGACGACCGGGTACCCAGGTACAATCCATAAACTCCGCTACTTGTTGGTTGGTGCGTGTATCGACAGTTCAACTGTATGTGGAGAGTGACCTCTTCTCTCTTCTTCCAAGGTTCCCTTTCTGTGAATTCTCGGCTGGGAAGTCAGGCCCGTCTTTCACGAGCTTTTGTTGCATGGATCCAACGGGGTAGGGAAAAGCCACCTTTTTATGTAACTAAAGCGTTGTTGGATTATGATGATGGGGTACTGACACGCACAGTACAAAGTGCAGAGGTGCTCGTGAGCGTCTCGGCTTTTTCACAGTACCTATTTGTTGCTCCAGGGGGTTGACAAGGACCGAAATTGTCATATCTAGATTCGGCGTCGGCGAAGCTCTAACTAGCTACAGTAGAGCTACTTGAAACCGTTAGACAATGTGGATTGTCTGATGCATAACGTACAAGGTTCTGTGAGTTCGAGAAGCAACGGCAATGATGCCATTCATTCAATGCGAGAAAAGAGCATTTCACTCCAGACAAGTTTTGACATGCTAGACTCCCAAGGCCCTCGCGTCTTCATATTTCTGACGTCTCAGGGAGGTGGCCTCCATGTGTACCTATATTATTCTCCGTTTACAGACTATAGCAGCATTCCCGGTCACCATTCCTTGTAGCCCTTCGCAATCCGGGTCCATAGATATTTAGAGTCGTCCCTTTCCGGAGAATGGTAAATTGACAGTCGCTAACTGTGGTTCCATGCATATCATCCACGGAGACCAGTTATATTGAGCTGATTTGGTGTCTATTTGTTTGTTTGGGGATTTGCATGAATGGTCGCCTACCTCTGTTGCCGGCCATTGTTATGCCCGTGTATAGACTATGTCTGTCTGCACCATGTTTTGTGCATTGCCTACGCATACGATTCGAGGTTGGATAATGCACCTGCTCATACATGCATTTAGTTCATACAGATGCATCATAGCATGCACGTAATAATACCTTTTGCGGGAAGCACACACTTTACCACTGTACCGGGATTGGTTCATAAACATTCTGATACATTGGTCTGTCGCCTTTAACCAGGCTTTTCTCAAGCAGAAACTTTTTCGCTCTTACCTTCAATGAGAGGCTGGGAAGTAGTCCCTTGACAAGATACACCGATATATCGGAGATTTTAGAAATAAAATATCTTCACCTCTCCACTTTGCACGCGACGAGAACCTTCATGTCACGAAAAAAAGTTGCACGGTGAAAGCGACAATCAAGCAACGTATAGAGGGTTTTATGGAGGGTTTTATGGAGGCTAAGGTTAGAGAGGCGGGAAGAGCACTTCGTAGGGCACTAATACAGTGCCAATATCCTATATGTTACAGTCTCGCGTGCTGTAGGTACATAGATATTTAGACGGAGATGGCTCCCGAAACGCTGAGCAGAAGTTCCGCCATGGCCCCTTAAAACGGAAGAAACGCTTTCTATAAGTCCGGCCTTATCCGTGGAACTTCTGGAAGGGCAGTTGATCGCTGTTTATAACCAGGCATCCTCTGGTATTGTCTGACGTTTTCAGAGGCATCGCATCAAACACTGACAAGGATAGGATATACGACGAGATACGACTTTCCCATAATTCATATTACAGATAAATGCCAATATAGGTAGACGATCATGAGCACAGTGCGCAATCCACTTTGCCCAGGTGTTCGGTCATCCCATTTTGGTAAAGGAGAGGTAAGTTTGGTGGAAATGGTGCTAATGCACATTGAACCGCCTCAGAATCCGAATCGTAGATGATCATCCTTACACTTAATGGGCCCTGCTAGGCAGCTAGTCAGTCAGGCGCCGATGACCTCCAGCAAACCGGCCATCTCGGCTCCCACGATTTTAGAGTGCAGGCTTGCTCAAGGAGACGGGCCCTGAATGTTGTAAATCCCAACTCAACACTAACCATTAACCGCGCAGCCGGGTTTCGCATTGGAGGGGAAGGCGAGTGTCTGCTACTGCGTACGACGACGACGTACTAACATCATCATGATCATCGTTACTACCTAATAGTTAGGAGAGGGCACGGGGTTATTGCATGTAGCGTCGCATCGTCAGCTCCTTGGAATCTGCTAATACTGGCAAATTACCAAGGCAAATGAAGCTCCAGGGCCAGCCTGTTGCAGCCAAGCCCATTTCTTGGGTTGGGCTCTACAGCCAATCAAGCGCGCCAGACGCGGTCTTACACGACTCTCAGAAATCAATTAATCCTGCATGTCATATGGAATGGGTAAGGATTCCGTTGCTTCCCAGCTGCATTTTGTTTCTGCGCCTCATAACTCTATCCGAGGGTCGCAGCTCCATAGGTGGTGCCCTTCAGACATTCCACTTGCTCAGGGATCCTCTCGTCCCATCATCTCCCATTGGGCCGCCATCGTTAAACCGACACGCGCTGCCCTCAATCAACTCCTTCAATAACGGGCGTGTATGGCGACTGAGAAGGGGTCTCCCGTCGTAGGCCATCTAGGCCGGGAGATGTGCCCGTTGTGGCGGTAGATACGTTCTCTTCTCGGCTAACATGCCATAGAGAAGGGGGCCAGTTCAAGGACCTATCGATGAGGAATGTCGTATCACCCAAGATGATGAGCTGCCCTTGGTGCGACAAATTCTACTGTTACTGGATTGATCGATTGGCTTGTGTGTTATAACTGGCCACCGGATAGTTTGTTGTCAATACCCTCAGAGTTACAGCCACATTTGAGTGTCCTGCTTTGGGCCCGACTCCGGTATAGTGCCCTCGTATAACTGGTGCCCAATTGGTCGGCCATAGATATTGTATGTATATAAACAGTTCGCCCTACCCAAGACGTATTGACTTAGTTTCCATGCCTATTTCGTAGCCCGGACGAACGTCCACAACTGGTAAGGAGAGCAACAAGAAACATACTAACTATAGCATTTCCAAGATTGGTTAGTATTCCATATCCCCGGGCCGAGAAGTTCGCATCTTGCATCCTGTAAGGGACCAATGACCACATCGATTGGTTACCTGCCAAACGGGGCACAGGATCACAATGCATCTCGCTTCAGTTACATACAAGCAAGCTTGGCTATTCTTCTGTAGCCATCCCTAAGCAGGATTCCAAGGGCGATACGGAGGAGTCGAGGGGAAATTGCGATCTTGGAATCTAACTTGCACATTCTACCGCCATTTTTTGCATGTACATTGTCCGTGCCTAGCGGCTGCCCTGGCCTGGCCTCATGTCCGAGGAGACCAGCCTCATAGCCGCAGCGTTTGGTCTATATATTGCATGCGCTGTGCCTGATAAAGACTACATGCATCCCATATATGTTTACATATAAACTTGGATACGAGTGTTTCGTTAGCAGAGCCTACTGCGGGGTGTATGTCAACCGCAAGGCTATCCTGCTTCAAGATAGCCTCGGCATACGAAGGAAACACTCCGAGGACTCGCTCACAGCTCTCATTACCTTCCGCGCAAGATATCTCCATAGCAAGATAGCTCGGGGTGCTAGATTTTGAATCTTGCGAACTGACACTCATCGTCGCAGAAGACAAAGATTCAAGATCACCCCGCATTCGTAAGAACTGATGTGACCCTCCTCTACTGACTGCCAATAGGATCGGGAGACGGTTCGAATCCTGAAACCCATTATGCTGCCAACCTTACGTATACCTGCCATCCTCTATCATGTCAGCTTTGCAGATTTTCTGCACGAGCGCACGGAGATTTGCGAGTCACAGTAAGGGACGCGCGAAAAAGAAAGGTGGAAGTGTCATCTTCCGATAGCTCCATCCTATCCTCGGTTAGCACGAGAGAGGCGCCAGTGGACCTGACTCAGCCTTATCAGCATCAAGCTTATGAAAGACCGCGTGTATAACGCGTTTAAGTTGTCGAATCATGTTCGCGTGTTTCAGTTTTCTCGAGCAGAAGGAGCGCGGTTTGCCAACCCACCTTCGGAATAGCCTCAACGCGAAATCTTGAAAGTAAAATATTAAGCGGAATTTAAACTCGCGGGAATGACGTGTAGCGCGTGTACCTTTATCAGGCGGGGTCTCTGAACGCCTTCCTTACCGAAAAAGGCATCATCCTAAATCGAGGCAGTGTTGCATCCTCAGAGCTAATCCGTTTTAGGCCTGGTCCATCCCTTCAAGCGCCCCAGTTGTCCTGCGAGGAATATGCGATTTCTCGGGTTCATTAAATGCGATTCCAGCCTTCTCGATGTAGATCAATTTTCACGATGGCAGAAGCTCCTTAAGCCGACTGGTATTCTTGGCTCCCTGCCTATATTCACGGCATCTGACTTCTTGTACCCTGGGAATGAAGCGGTGAAGAGTCTTCTAAGACAGTGTCTCGTTGAAAGAGATGAGCCGAGTCTTTTTTTTTTTTGCCTTTTCCTTCTTTTGCCGGTTCCGCCGATTTCACTGCGCCCGTGCTTCGGCCCCGCATCGTCCACTTCGGTACCACCCCACTCATATCCGCCGAAGCCGCGGATTTCATTACCTTACGAGAATATCTTCGAGCAGATCAACGCCATCAGCAGAGTTCTACCGGTCCGCGGCCTTCCTCATACTCGCTTACTAGTATTTAAGCCTAGAACCGCTCACATCCTAAAACGCGTTTCTATGACATCTCCAATCTGGCGTTGGCCGCCCTTGTGAATAGCTTTTCGACCTTACTAACGGAATTTTCAAACTACTGTACCAGCCATGTGACCTGCGGGTATGTATCCCTACCTATCTCCACCACCTCGACTCATGAACTGTGCACTGTCTGGCAACTCCCCGTCGCCCTCTCAACCAGTTAGACTAACCTTAGCGGCCTGTCGTCGAAGGGCACTATTTGAAACATACTTTCCCGTTTCCGAGTCGACTAGATGCCCGAATACCAAAGAGCCCGTAACTAATGTTACTACTAGGATCCGTGTTTCGGCTTATTTAACGGGTCCGGCGATTTGTTTAATGCAACCAAACTGGACTACTGCAATGTGAACGGCGTTTTGACACATAAACTGACTACTATAGAGCCAGTTCTAGACGCCCTAGAACAGTGACCCTGGTGAATCTCCAACTCCTGAAGGTGATGAGGGACAATCTGGTTAAAAATTTCTTATCTCCTCGGCTTAATATGAATCTAGAGACTGGCATTCGCAGCTGCGTCAAATCCCAGAATGCAAAGCACGCTTCACTTGAGGATCACGAAGTTTGACCGAACTTTAACGTCGTATGGTCTGGAGTGTCGAGTATAACTTCAGCTTCAAGCAATCCCCTACGGAATAGGCTATGTTAAGTCACTTACACAGCGGCTTTGAATATCTGGTCTCCCGTGCAAATGCCGAAACATCATGAAGGCCAACCAAAGAAATAACCACGAGACACCTGACTGACATGGCGGAATCAATCCTCTTTCCATACTTCTTGGTACTGTCGATCTAGCCTCTCCCGTCTGTCCGAAGTTGTCCCCAGCGTCTCGCTTAGTAAGGCAGAAGCATCCAGCTTGATTCCGTATTCCGCAAACACTATCAGCCTTCGCATGTCTTGTCCGGTTCCGATGTTTCGGAATAAGAGAAGAGCGGATTTAATGTGGAATATGCGGTCTCTCTGGATGAACTTCGTACAATGAATTAGAGCATCACATTGCCTCCTTGCCGCCTCTCATGAGGAGCCTGGCACCCTACCAGTTTCATGTCTTCTTAACACATATTCGGTAATATTATATGCATGGCCCTCCAAGCTGCCGTAGTCGCTCGACTTTCAGGTCTAAGCACATGCCAGTCCTTCATTAGCTCAACCGGCAATCCACCAGGGGAGATAAATAGGGGCTCTGACGTCTACCGCGATTATGTATCCGCACTGGCGCGACGGGTTCTTGCGTGTGATTTGCCGCAGCAAACAGACATCGTCACCAACCAGGCAAAGCCAGCGCCCTCATCCCAAGGATGATTATCCTGGGTCCCATCCGCGCGCGGGCCGGAAATAAGTCATGATCCAGACGACGATAGGCGGTGGGTAGTTACCATGGGTTGGGTTGCCTTTAAGTGCTTGACTGTCTAATAAGGACCAGGGCTTGGCCGTGGAATCATCACATCGGTGCGGCTCGCGTCGCAGGCGCTCAAACTCAGTGACCTACCCGCCGAGGCAGGAAAGCTTGCGGCTTCCTCGAATGTAACCCCTTCGCCGTCGATCTCGCCCCCATCAGCGGGACTACCTAGCTAAGAAGAGGGTGACGCGAAAAGCGAACGGGAAAAAGTGTGTTTAGAAAAAAGCAGACGCGCCTGAGCTTATCAATGGCGACGTGTAGTAGCCGCATCGTGACGCGGTGATTGCACAAGCCCCGATTCAGGGAAGGCTGGCCCAGATCCGCGGCCTGGGGTTGCTTCTTGTTATGCGACACGTACAGTTGTGGTGGTAGTCGATAATACGCGCGCTTAATGCCAAGCTACCTACTGCGGACTCCGAGGCTAAATCGCTTGCCGACGATGCTATTACATGCTGCCGGCCAATTGATCAGGTATTAACCACTACAGAGACAAACTGCGAGTTGTAGATGCGAGCGGCAGCAGGACTGAGGGCGCTTCGCGTCGTCATGTGGTCCATTAATGCGATTCGTGCCTGCAGAAGGGTAAAGTTTCGTCCTGCTCCCCAGAACAGCAGATCGACTCCGCGAGGATGGGAAACCCAGGATTCGCGATGTTACCCTCGCACTCACGTCGCGCGACTCGACCGTCTTTCCTGTCTACGAGGGGAAGATCAGCACGCAGAGCAGATCTATGGTTGCACGAATTAGAAGCTCGAGGGCTAACTTGCCCAATTGGAGGTACCCCTCGCATCCAACCAAGATCCCGGCGGCCTCGAGACTCCGCCAGTAGGGCTTGTTATTTTTAGCTCACCATCCACCGACGTGCAATAGAAGTCCCTGGAGTCTCTTTAGGGCTTTTGCTGCTCTTGGCTGTAGACATGAGAGAGTACTATCGCTAACTATTGACTACGCGGCGCAACCATAGCTACAGCCAACTCCCTAAGTAGGTAGATCTGGTTATCTATTGGCTATTCCTTGTCCTCATGCAGTATTGCATATTTGCCCAGCTCGAGATCGCAACCGGCGGTACCGACTTGAGGGCCTCACATACCGATCCCTGAAACATCGGCATTCGAAACCCAACCTCTTTGAGACATACTTGCGATTTGTAATCTGGAGCTGCATTTCAGCCAGCTAAGAGTCAAGCCTCGCGGAGCAGTTCGCTCGGCAAGTGCTGAATCCAATCGCGACGCGAGCCCACCTCTAGGCTTGTCATAGACCTCCCTCTAACTCTCCTTAGCTCGGTCAGCCTCGGTGGCAGAATTTGGCCCGCGAACTCGTTCGTTCGTACGTAAGAACAGGATTTCGACGCCCAGCTTTCGTATTCTCGAACAGGTAGAGATTTCCCAACGCGGGGGAAAAGCGCCGGGAAAGAACGACGCTATCGGTGCCAACTCAGTGGAGTGGCGGTGCCATTAATTTGCGTGATATGTGATGTCGCATCAGAACTGAACGGGAGTAAATGCCACGCTTTCCTCTGGAAAGGGGTAATTTCTTGATTTTGCATGGCAGAAATCGCCAGCGGAAACGCCCCAGCTAGTCATCAAGGTGTATTGCCTTCCTCAGTTTGTTCTAGTCTCCTTTTAGAGGCTCTCCTTGACACGATCACGAAGCATTGATGCCCGAATAGCACAACCACTTGAGTATATACAAGTCCTGTATTTCTCAAGATAGATTGATAACGTCGACCACCATCGTCTTCATCGTTCAACGTACATGGGCGATTAACTTTGAAAAAGAGGGTACGGATCGGCGTGGAGATCCTAATCTTTGGCATCGTCATATTCCCCTCTTACTGCAATGCAGTGACATTGTCGGAGTCCCTCGGATATCGATGGCCTTGACACCCGGTACGACATTCCGAGTTGGACCAAGCTAAAAAGCCACTACACAGGACGCGGCGAGCCACAATTTCCTCCACGTACGGGGGCATTGGCGTGCTGATAAGCCGTAAGCATCCCCTGCATGTTGCCGCCACGCTTTTACCCGTATCGAGAAACACAGCTGACATCTGCAAAGCCACAGCGAATCAAGCTCGTGATGCCTTGACGTTTTGAGGCTAGGTGGTCTGGATGACAGGGCCCTGGTACGTGTGGCCTGCAATTCAAACCTCCCCAAACCTGATTGCTGTGAAGCTATCTATCGGGTTGCATGTTGCCCGGCCTGGCTTCTATTCACACTATTACTTCGTGGCATTCCGACCCGATATATGTCCAGACTCCCGCGTCAAGTATTATCAACGATATGGCCCCTTGATCAGGTGTAATGGCGTATCAAGACCTATTCACGTTTAAGACTGCTTCGTACTAATCTTACCCCAGCCCTGTCGCAGGCCAGGCCGGTATTCATGCGTAAGTCACCACAAATCGAGGCTCAATGCAATATGCCTTCGTTTAATACGGCATTTTGAGGGTTATGGAGCTATCTTGACCTTGAATCCCTTGCCGCTTGTTCTCCCTTTAGCTAATCCTAGTCCAGGGAACGGCTTAGGTTCTACTTTGTATGAGCCTACTTTCCGCCAGGCTTTCTTGAGGAGGCAATCTTCGGTTGTTATACGTCCATTGGAGGCTAGGAAGGCTCGTTTTAGGCGTATCACATTGGGTACGTCTCGTTGCTCCATTGATATAGCTAGCCAGAGTGATACGCCACGTTTCTGAGCGTGCAAACTCTCCGCTCATCGTGCCTAAACGCTTGATTTCCATAGGCCGATCATGACTCATCACCCAGAATCACGACCTGAAAATGCAGCATGGTCGATCTTGTCCTTCAGCTGAAGCAGATCCTGTCCTTCTGCCTCTGCAAAGATGACACCGTACGGATTCGATGCTCAGATCTTATGGTCTTGACTTGACCACCGACGCCCATATCAAATAAACGACTTGGAAGCAAGGAGAAGGCAGAATCCACTATTAGGGTGTGTGACTAGGTTAAGTAGAATCCTAGGTAGAACCTACTGTCTGAGCTCGTGCTGCGAGTATCGACCCCGTGTCTCCGCTTCACTTGTATTTGGGCCTTTTCTTTTTGGCCGTATTGTTGTCTCTAATCTCGCTCTCGCTCAGAACCTTTGTCTCGCGCCACTTAGCCGTAGACCCCTTGGGTATCTTCTCTGGTGGTGGTGGTTTGATCTCAGCACTCTCCTCTGTTACAAGCGCTAATACCCGTTTGTCCCCCTTTTCGCCATATTGCGTCTTTGCTCTCTTGATGACCCATTCGCTTGTACCTCGCTTTCCTGGGCGATCAGTGTCTATGAATTGGGTTCCTGGACTGTCTCTCAGATGATGCGCAAAAAAGACCACATCAGGCGTTTCCGTCCCTTGCCGCACACCGTCGAGCTTTGGAGGGTACTCCGGCCTCAGTACCTTCTCGGCGTCATAGCGCAGGTGTCCCGGGAAACGGCCCGCACCTAGAACATCTCTTCGATCTTCGCCCAGCCAGATCTTTCCCACAGTAGGGGCAGAGGACATATAAGCCGCATCAAAGGGGAGCATCCCGCTCATGCGATCATCATACAACGGGCGCCGTCCGTCGAGTTTAGTAGTCGAGATGGAAACAGGGACGAAACCCCCCAAGATCGGTGGCTCGCTCGGCCAAGTTGCTGGGTTACCTTGACCAACAATGGATTGGCCATCTCTCGTGCATATTGATACATGCATTTCGTAAAATCTTAGGCTAATAGTGCTGGTCGCGGTCCTGGTTTCGCTGACGCCCTGGGCCGCGTACCATTCCATAGCAATACCGAAATGCCGGAGATCCTCTTTATGCAGTATTGGCACCGTGGCTCCTGAGTCTAAAAGGGTCTCAAATTGAGCCCAGGCTTTCGTGTCTGAATGTCCTGTTGCGACACCGGCGGTCTTCTTGGTCTTCTCGTATGGTTTCTCGCCTTCACTCATGACCTTTTTCTTGTCAATTTGGAAATCCAGGCAGATGGCGTAATGGCCGATTCCATAGTTCTTCAACGGCTTTCGATCCAGACATAGCCCTTTCTTCGCCAGCAGCTCGAATCCTGAGCCGGCGAGCGGGGGTTCTATCCAAAGCCAGCCGGCCCCATGCTTATCAGCGTAGCGGTCGATCCTCTCGCTTCGATCAGCGCAGAAAGATTGGTAGGTTGGGCAGGTGTCGACAATGTGTCCACCGTAGATCAAAGTAAAGTTGCTCGAGTATTCAATGTAGCCGGATGCGTATCCTTCCAGGGCGGCCCGAATATTGACTCCTTCGGCCTCACATTTACAGGTTTCAAGCGCCCAATGCAATGTTTCCACCCGCTCCATGACGCGCTTCCTCGCATCTCGCTGCTCGCTGATCGGCAGCATCTCATGTCAGCCAAGCCCCATCCGGTTTGGTAGCATACTATTTCACTCACGCAGGCACATAGTTCTCCTCGTCACCCTCCATCTCATGCCTTTCCCGGATTAGCTCGTCAAGGAGCCGTTTATGGTGGCCTGCTTGGCCCGGCGAGTTCTTTTCGTGATGCTTGATGATATATCGCTGTTGCAGTATCTCGCGATCCTTTTCCTCGATGTAGCTCAAGCCCTCTCCAAGGTCGCCAATGACAAGCGTCTCCCAAGGCTTCCGCTCCTCGGTATCTCCCATATCTGCCGTCACAGGGAGTGCCGGTCGGCTCGTCTGCATTTCTTTCTCCTTTTCCTCTCGCTTCGTGGCGGACCTAGTCTTTCTGCGAGAATCACTCTTGGCCTCGCCTTCGCTGCGGGGTTCTGAATCATGGCGATTCCTCGCTCGAATTATCCGCCATACCTGTTCTCCTCTTGTCATCTGCGATCTTTCTCCTAACTCTTTGTTTCGCTCAGTCCGCCGTCTTTTCTCATGGCGGCCATCCGACTCCGCATCACTAGGGCGCTCTTGAAGGGTCACCATCGGTGTATTTTTTCCCGACATGGTTGTTTATGACTCTTTGCTGGGATTGGAACTCAGTATGGAATCGAAAAGCTTATCCCGACGACGAGTTATTTCGTTTGGCAGTGGAAATCGATATTCTCAGATGACTCCGGTATCAAATTGCGGTTATTGTGCTTTAGCTGTGCTGTATTAAGTTACAAGTCCATGGGCAAAGGTTTGAGACAACATGACAATCAGAAACCGCAAACGGCAACGGCAGCTCGAGGGTCTTTCTTGATCTGTCTCACTCGATTCAGGAACTAGAACTACACAGCGATCCTTTGTTCTTTTCTGTATGTGACATGGAGCAGACCATAAGGAGCACCTGGAATGTGAAGAGTCTCCCCCCTGGCGACCGTTGAATCCTTGCGAAAACAGACAAAAGTCGCGAGATCTCCTAAACAGAACGCATTATACTGCAAACTCACCCCCACACCTTTGTCGACTTTCTTTTCCGCTTTCTCCTTCCTACACTCCTACCAGTACATAGTCACAGAGGAGCCTCTCGCCGAAACAGCTTTTGCGGACGGAATGCGCCTGGAACCCGTTGCGCGCTGATCATCTCTTACGTGCCCCGTTGGAAATCTTAGAGCTCCATTTCAAGAGCCTGATTAGCCCCCTGAAATTCTTGGTCTTGAAGCCACACCCTCCTGCAAGCATGACTGGGGAATCGCCGCTCTTCGGAGATGATAATGCTCAGCCACCCCCTATCTCAAAAACCGCACCTCAGATCCAAACTACGGATGAAGCGCAAGTACCCATCGGGCCGGGAGGGGCGGACCCTCAGCTTATGCTGCCCCGTATTCTGAATTTCTTGTGCGATAGAGATGCTTACCGAGATCCGCAATGGGCCACGAATCTTGATGCAGTCGAGGACTATCTAAACGAGGCACATAAGGCGCGACTTAGGGGTGAAATCGGCTATGGAACTGTCTGGTTACTCGCTGCCCTGAGGCAAGCGCGCTCGCTCGTAGATCTGCATCGACAGTACGAAAAGTGGACTACCGGTAAAACTCGCTGGTCAGCCGATATACTCCCAGGCGTTGCCCAAACATCCGACCGCCTTATAGGTTACCCGAAAGTGCACCCAAGGCCCCCTCGAGATAATGACAGATCTGTGATTCCGGAGAAGCGTATCTATATCCCCCTTCGCCCTACAGGCACGAGCCCGTTTTACACGGAAGCTCCACGGAACCCGGGCGAAAGTCAGGATGCCGCTGACTCCAGTTACTCCGCGAAGCTCCGTGCGGACGAGGTCCAATTCTGGAGCAGCTTGGATGTCCATCTGACCAATAAAACGAGTGCAGCTTCCGGGACATCTACTGTCTGGAATCCAGGAGAGGAGAACTTGTACAACGTCTCCAATGAGACTTATGAGCATTGTATTAGAAGGGGTGCCGCGGAGACGAACCACAGAGCCAGGGTCGAAAATCTAGACACTGCTGCAGTTGGGCCATTTTCGATGGGGAAGCCGGTGGCCAGAGGTTTTGCTCATGCCCGGGGAATAAAACGCGCGGCTATTCAACAATGTCTGAACCTCTTCACCAACCACGAGAACCGGGTCACTAACACTCCGTGGCGACGTGTTATACTCCCTTACGACAAGATTTCCATGCCGAAAGAGGTTCCCTTCCAGCCGCGGGTAGTCGAGCCCGATCGAGTGCATCACCTAGCAAAGGAGCCGTTCCCCTGGGTGCAATGGTACTCGGTGTATACGACCTACTTGAATTTTGTGGCTGCAAGTAAGCGCATAGAATACAACAACAGCAACTGGCAGGAACTCGATAGATCTTGTCTGCCTGTCAACTTCCGCGGGCCGTACATCAACAAGGGCCATTCGGTACACGACGACCACTGGCTTAAAGTCGGCAAATATCTTACTGACTTGGAGTGTTACTTGCGCGACAGGTTCGCAATCTCCCCGCGGCCTCTCTTGCAGGCAATTTTGAACGATATCCAAGCAGGGAAGCTTTACACTACAGATCTCACTCCTGAGGAGCGCACCTCGGAAGACGCTGCAGCCCGCGCTAAGCAGTCTATCCAGCGTCGGGACATCATGCGAACTCTACGCGATTTGACCAATGGCGATATCCCCGGTGGCCCAGACAAACCCAGGCTTCTAGACGAAGTCGAGATGACCTGGCTAAGATTCCTCTGCGAACCATCCCGCAGCCAGCTGATGCTGGAAAAGGTGGATGAGCTACGACAGGACAACTTGGCTGCTATATTCGACAACCGGCTGCAAGAGGTTCTGAGGGCTTATGGGTCGTGGGAGGAAACAGACGAGGATCCATCAGGAGGAGATGAAAACATATCATTGCCCGTCAATGAGCTGTTGGACAAAATCAACGGCGCGGAAACGGAGATGCTACCTGACGACCACCTACGACAGCCCAACAGGGCTTACCAATTCTCGATAGAGGAGGCCGAACACTACATCAGAGTTCTAGCGAGGCTGGGGCGCTGCAAGTACGTTGATATCAGAGACACGCTGCCTTTACACCCGCTAACTAAGCTTAACAGGTTCTACGCGGCCGATGCGAACAGGCCTAGTAGCGTCGCGCCAGCGAACTTCAATCTTTATCCTGAAGACCGCGTGCTGTGGCGTCACGCAGATGCTCAAGAAGCCGCACGCGTGAATGAAAGCAAGAAAAAGCAATGGGTGAACCACTTATTGAGTGAGTACCCGGGCAAAGGCGGCAAGCAACAGAAAGGGGATCCGGACGATTACAAGGGAATACTTGAACATATCGAACTGCCGAACAAGGCTGCAAGTCTCGACACGATTATGGCAGTGAACGAGTACGAGGCACCCACACCCGGGCTCGAAAACGAGCAACGTCATGATGACATGAAGCGGACTATACTGCTCCAGTTTTACAGGCACGAGCAACATTACGTGCCCGGGTTGTATGAGGAAGATGAAGAGCAGCCGTCGTTCGAAGATCTGGCTAGTTGGGACGAACTTAGGCAATGGGCGCGCTCTGAAGACTTCATTGGAACTGCGGAAGAGACTTGCCAGTTTTTCAGAAACCTGGCCTACCGCATGGGCTATACAATCACGTATTACGAGAACGCCAAGAAACGACTCGAAGGACTGGAACCAATCCACCCTGAGGATGTGACTCGGGAACTGGACCATTGGACCAGCATGGTCGACCAGGGGGATTCATATCAGGCACGAACGCCCTCGGGGAGGGAGGCCCTGGTTCGCCTGGGCACACCCAGTGCTCAAGCGGTCGTTGACAAAGCGGATCCGGACAAAGCACTCAGGTCGCAGACGACGGACAAAGACCCCTTTGTTCTCATACGAAAGGGTCTCATCGATGATTGCGTCGAGAACCGAAACATGCTGTACCCCGGCCGCCTGACCGCATTCAGAGACCAGTCTCAGACACCCTTTCAGGGTCTCGAGCGCCCTAACCTGTTCAGCTGGGCCACCTCGGCACAAAGGAGGTTCCAAGCCCCTTATACCCGCTCGGCATTCTTTCACATGAGGCGCTGGCCTCTTCACCACCAAAACAGCCACGTACTGGATTGGATTCAGAACCGCAAGGACGAACCACTTAGGATAGATCCCCGCAGCCAGAACACCGGCATCCTCACCCCAAGAGTAGAACCGCACGCTCTGGTCCCGGCAAAAGCCATCAAGATGGGCGGCGAACAAGGACATCATGGTACCGAGTACGTTGGCCGTAGTATGCTGCCAGACGACGAAGAAGTGGAGGAGCTGTTGAGGAAGTACGGCGACTTGATCTCTCCTCGCGAGAAAGAAGCTTTAAGGAAGCCCCGTGGAATTCCCCCTGGGTACGGAAGGCCAACGAAAAAAGCAACTGGGACGAAGAAGCCCAAGCCGACCACTACAGCCAACAAACCGGGTTCTAAAACCAAGCGAGAGCAACAGCTTGTGCCCATAACTCGACCGTCCCATGAGTGGATCCCCGGCCCTGCCGTCTATCCTATGGGTGATACACTTCTACAACAGTTGGTTATCAGCCAACAGCTTGAGAATGGTAAGTCGGAGCTGCCTATATCTTCCCTTTCCCCGACATTGATGCAGCGCGCTAACGTGCCACCGTAGCGATCTATCCACCTGAGCAGGTCCCTTGGGCCGAGTGGCTCGCCAAGAAAGCCTTCCAAATTGCTCACAAGCCGCCGCCTAGAATTCCCCTTCTACCTAATCCCACGCGCCATAAGGTCCCAAGCAACCCGATGAAGCGGAAGCTACCCACGGAGTTCGTGACGAAGGGCCCGGTCAAGCGCCCGCGCCATCCTCAAGTCCCGGACGGCCGGCCAGACAGTGGGAAGAAGTTTGACACCGACTGTAGGGTGTTCCGCAGACCAGCTACTGCAAACCCTAGTATCCCGCACGACATCACGGTTGCTGTCGCGCACACCAGGAGGCTGGACCAGTCCTTCCCGTCCGGACACCTGGTGAAGGCTCCTGTTGGCAACCTGAAGGGCCTCGATAGGGGCATCCAGGCAATCATCGACAGCATGAGGACTCAACAGCCCGACCTACAGACGCCCTCCCGTGATCAGCTCCGGGCCCACTTCAACGAGATGACGACGACGTATACCAACTGGTTCGAGGTGCGCAAGCACAACGGCGTCGAGGATCACAGCTACGCCGGCCCGCCTTTCGGCGACCAGATGGCCGGCGCCCTGTATTACTATAACCAGCGCGCGAACTCAACGCCCGTGGCCTTGGGCGTCTGGGACAGCAGCATGTACGGCAAGCCCTTCGTCTATCCCCTGCCCGAGGGCCAGGGCCAGAGCGCCCGCGTCGTCTGGGTCTTCTACGACGGAACCGCGGCCAAGTACCGACCGCGCCCCCTGCACGAGGACCCGGTAGAGGAACTAAACGACTTCAGCTATTGGTCCAGCATGCACTCGAAGCCGGCGGCGACCGCAATCAATGATCCCAGAGACGATCATCTGAACGGACTGGGGCTCGGTCCTTACCGGATTGGAGGATAGGCGGTGGTGGTATGGAAGAAGGACCCATACCTCGAGCCGGAAACAGACATCCTAATACTCTTTCCCTGTGTTTTGGTTGGTTGGGTCATCGGCCGTTCACTTCTAGCTATTTTGTCTGTTTGGAGTGGACTGGGAAGCCATCCTACTCAGAGCGCGACTCGGCGCCTCTTTGTCTGTTCTAGTTAGCATACAGTATTACTATTTATTACACTCAGGGGGTTGGATGAGCTTCGTAGCAGAAAACTTGGAAAGACGAAAAATATACATCATCTTAGCTTAATAGCGCTCCCTCTCACGAGATCTTGATCACAAGCTGTCCCAGCCCTCCTTTGCCCGTGTAGACCTGCTCGCAAGCCTTCCTCACCGCCTCGATGTCCTCCAGCTCGATGACGTTGGACAGGGCCCTGACCTTGCCCAGCGCGATCAGCTCCGCTGCCCTCTCGAGGTCCTCCCGCGCGCCCGGGTTGCCCGAGACGAAATCATACTTGATATTGGTGCCGCGCATCAGGAAGGCGTACCAGCACTGCGCGAGGTCCACGGCCCAGCGCACGTAGAACGGCACGCTACCGCCCACCATCATCTGCCGCAGCAGCGACGAAGGCGGCAAGCTGGCGATCGAGACCACGACACCCGCATCCCGCCTCAGCAGCGGGATGACCCCGCCCAGGTCCCACTGCGTGTTGTAGACGAAGTCGACGGACCCGGGGGCCACGGCGTCCGTCAGCCGCCGCGCCGCTGTGTAGTCGACGACCTCATCGACGGTCCCCGCCGGCAGACGCCGCGCCACGAGCGGCACCTTGGCCGTCGACACGGTACTGATGACGCGGCCCGCGCCGTAGACGGTCTTGAGCAGCTGCGCGCCGACGGAGCCCGTGGCGCTCAGGGCGCCCGGCACGAACACCGTCTTGCCCTATATCGATCGCGATCTAGCGTCAGCAAAAAGCCAGATCTAGAAACGTCTCAGGAGGCCACGGGAGCTTTCTGCGCCCTTCAAGAGAGTCTTGAGACCGATAAGACAAACCCAGGAGATGGCGAAACAGGCTCCGAGAGGAGATAGAAGGGCTCCACGTGGTGGTACTCACCTCCAGGCCTCCAGACACGCCGTTCTCCCTCATGAGCCGCAGCCCCCGCTCGATGGCCTGCACGGCCGTGACCACGGCGCCGAGCAGCGCCGCGGCGTCCTCGAAGGGCACGTGCGGCGGCTTGCGCACGAAGAGGCCCTCCTGCCCCACGCAGTACTCCGAGCAGAACCCCGGCGCCACCGGGTAGTCTATCGGCCGCCCGAACGCCATGCCGTACACCTCGTCCCCGACCTTCAGCGTCGTCACCTCGGACGCCGTCGCCACTACGACCCCCGCCGCCTTGATGCCGAGCTTTATTGGAAATCTGTCGGTCGGTGAGGGTCGCGTCAGTTGGGTATCAGCAGAGAGGGAGATAGAGAGAGAGATAGAGAGAGTTATGAGTAGCTAGCTAGCTGGGGAGAGCTTTGCGTATGTTACTTGGGGGATGGGGCGGGGGATGCGGCCGACGTACTCGCTTCTGCCCACGAGCATCCTCAACTTGCCGGAGGCGAGCTGTGTATCGCCCGTTAGGATGGCGGCTACATGGACCTTGACCAAAATGTCTTTGGGGCCCTTGATCGCAGGCGTGGGGACATCCTGCACTTCGTACTCGGCTGGTAGGCAGTACTTAGGCGCTACGAGGGAGCGCATGGTCAGCGGTATGTCTGTCATATTTGGCGTAGCTTTTCCGTCTAAGCTGAATTGAAGTATCAAAGCAAACGAACGTCAATGGTCACCTTATACTACATAAGTACAGTAAAAGGTTTCGTCACCGGTCCGTCGATGGCCTATTTTATAAGTAAGGAGAGCGCAATGTTCGGCGGTGGGCCCTGGACCCCTCCGAACTCGACCGCCGAAAGCGCCGGATTGCCCACCGAATCATATCCCGAGTTGGATTACGGCATTATAACTGTGATGCGAGCCCCTTGCTACTCATGGATGTTTGTAAGTGGCACTCCAGGCACCCTTAATTGCGTATTCTTATTTTGAAGACCCCTTTGCCACTAAATTGCCATACGGGGATAGATGAATTACGGAGAATTGCACGGGCTCGAATGAGTATCTCATAGTGTACCACGCCCATATGTCAACTCCCTCTGTAACATCTAGTCTAGTCCTACAATATTCCATCCGATCGGCTGACGAGGATTAAAACTGACAACTTTAAAGCGCTGGAATCATGGTATTCTCAACATTGGATCAACCTTTTTTTTGTACCCTCGTTATTTTCTGTTCTTTTTGTCGCGTGCGTGATTTTACCAAATCGCGCTAATCCTGAATAAGCTCGAAAATCACACTGAGACGCGACTGTTGATGACTTGCTGTTTTTCAATGTATAGCCCTCCGGGGTCAGTTTGCTAGTAATCCGAGGCGAAATCGAACAGGTAGGCATCTCCTAGAGCCGACAAGGTGGGGGGGTACTTCTTATGCGGACGCCGGATGCGGATAGGACCTATATTGCCGGCCGCATCCGGAATCATGAGAACCAGCTGCGACATTCTATTGCTGATCATATTTGACAGATTAAGCAGTCAAGATACAGTTATGTTGTAGTAGCTCACTCCAGCGGCCGTCCCTGCGAGATATAACTAAACTAAGGTCTAATCCGCAAGATGCTAGCCACACTGAATGAAAACTTCAGCCTCCCGAAGAATCAGTACCGACCGTTAATTTCTAGGTCAGTTACAATAATGTACTTGCGACACTACTATATATCCTGTTTGGAATAAAAACTACATCGACTTACCAGCCCTTCAAAGCGTCCGGGCAATCGTTTCCACCACGATCGATGCAGACTCTAAATAAGGTACAGTAGCCCTAACAAGCCGCAATCCAGCTCAGCATCCTTTTTTTCTCCGGCATTTGAAAAGCTGCGCCTAGTCACACGGAACTGAGGACCTTAGTTCCGCGCCCGATGATGGTTTGTTCGAACAATTGCTGTTGAACACGCTATGCTGACATAAGTATCCAATCTATCCATATAACAATCTTCTCTAGTATATCGCTACGTTACCCAAGCCAGTCCTCCCTCGAAGCTCCCGATTGGAAAGAATCTACAGGTGTTCCAAATCACGAAATAGCCTTCGTGGCGGCCTTGATGCAGGTATCGATAATATCGGCCCACTTCCTCGCGTTCAGATAGTCCTCGTTATCGATACTCTCGGCCAAGCTGGGGAAAACAGCTGTCACACACACACAATATCAGCATCGACATTACGTAGTACCAGCATACCACAAAAGCGCAGTAGTCAGTTCGAAGTGATGAAATACATCGGCCCCACTCCAATAATAAAAGAAGTCAGACGAAAAAAATAAGGAAAGAAAACTCACCTCCGGCGTAGCCGGTCCAGAGGCCCGGCGCGAAGACAACGTGCTTGAACCAGGGGCGGCCATCGAGGCCGCCGGGGTACAGGAAGGCGCGCTCGATCCTCATGTACCTGGCGTTGGTGGCGCGGATGTCGCGCAGGAGCTTCAACCTCTTGATCAGCCTCCACCAGGGGATGTGCTCGTCCGCCTCCTCGGCCAGCTTCTCCGCCTTGGTATCTAGCTCCACGGCCGCCGACTTCAGCTGCTTCAGGGACCGGCGCAACTGGGCGAGGGACGCCTTGAAGGCTTCGGCCTCGACATCGGCGTCCCCACTGACCTCCTTATTGGCGGGGGCGGTGCGGGCCCGGAACTCGAAGATCTCTTCCTCGGTGGAGGGCGCCTTTTCCGCGGACGAGAGCTTGTCCTCGATCTTGTCGACGTAGCTGCCCAGCGCCACGGCGTAGTCGGTCGCGTTCAGCGCCAGCAGCGGCGTATCGGAGAGCTTGGCGATGGTGAGGCCGAGGATCTGCGCCATCGTCGTATGGTAGATGAAGCCTGGGTCGCCGAACTCGCTCATCCAGTGGAAGCTGTCGTAGTTGCTGTGGTACTGGTAGATGGGCGAATCCTTGCTCCGTCCTCCGAAGCCGAAATCGAGACTCGGCACCCCCGCGTGGTCTTGGAAAGCAGTGAAGTCGCTACCGCTGCCCATCGTGCTGATATGGCCGTCCCATACATCGCGCACTGTCTGGCCTTCGACCGTCTGGTTCGGCGACTGCACCATCGCGGTCACGTCGTAAAGGACTTTGTGTAATAAGGGGGCGGCCGAAGCACTAAAGACGGGGCTGCGGACGCCAACGTCAACATTGATATAGGCCACGTTGACTGCCGACAGCCATGGCAAATACTCCTCCACCCATTCGGTACTACCGACGAGGCCGTATTCTTCGCCATCCCAACTCGCGAAGACGATAGTTCGGAGGGGCTTCCAGCCGTTTGCCAGGGCTACGCCGAAGCTGCGGATGACTTCGTTGAGAGCTGATGAGCCGCTGTTAGGATCACCTGCTCCACCAGCGATCCAGGCATCACGGTGATTCCCGACGACGACTACCTCGTCGGGAATTGTTCCGTTAATTATACCGATAACGTCCCACATCGGAGTAATCGTGTAATCCTGCTCATTGCGAAGGTTAAGAACGACATCGTCAGGTGAGGGACCGATATTGTACTCCACGCCCTTGTAGCCCAGGCCAGTATTCCTAGTCCAGTACTCGTTAAGATCTTTGGCAGATGGCCCATGACCATTCAATGCTTTCAAGATGGGGATCGCTTCGACGTATGAAATGGGAATAGAGGGTATCGAGGGGATGGAACCATCGACGGGCTGCCGAGGAGCGCCCGGCTTGGAGGGGTAGCCTGGCGTTGTCGGGTCGCCGGGCGCAACGCTGAGAAACTGAACGCTGCCGCGCTGAACACTACTAGGGTTTCGGGCAGGCCCATTAGGGTACGTGCCGTAGCCGTTCTCCTCTGTCACCTCGCCATCATCTCCGGGGTCGGTAAAGATGACGACACCGACCATGCCAAGCTCCTGAGCGCGCTTGACCTTCAATCCCCGGAAGATGCCACCGTACCTGGCGACAGCAATCCGCCCCTCGAGAGTAACGTTGGCCTTAAGGAGATCCTCGAAATCCCAGTAGGTTCCGTAGTTAACATAGACGAACGACCCAGTGACGTTGCCGCTCGCTGAGTATCCATGGAACGTAGGAATGCGGTCTTCGAGAGCACTCGTCGGATCCTCTTCCAAAACGTCTTCCTCCAGGGTCGCCTCGAAAGCAACCTTCCAGCCGTCAGAGCTTTCTGATTCGGATTCGCTCTTCTCCAGCAAGGCAAGCCGATGGTCTACTGGGTAGTTAATGTAAGTGTCGTAAGCCACGATATGTGATTTGACGCCCCACTCCTCCCACCGGTCGCGTGTCCATTCAGCCTACATTACGATTAATCAACCAAGGGGTCTCAACGCGACGAGGCGGGTTCTATACTTGAGAAAGGTTCTTGCCGGCCAAATGAGGACCGGACGTATAGTACTTGCTCCATTCTTCGGCCTTTTCGCTGCTGGGAGTTTCCAACAATATTGTTCGAAGCTCTTCAAAACTGATATGCTTGCCATTTCGCTCAGCCCAGCCCCCGTGGTTATGATGACGATGACGATGCTCATGATGAGGGACCACGGGGTCGAAGACGATCGTTATCAGGATCGTGACTAAGAGGGCTATGAGGGATGAACTGGCTGCCACGGTGCAGAACCTCCGCAGCGTCTGGTGAGGATATCGCCTCGGCACGGTGCCGACCCTGACGGTGGTGATCAAGGGCGTCGACTCGTCCGCCATCTTCTCGGCCTTGGCCATCTTCAGCAGGTGCTTGTGAATGAGTTGATGGATGAAAAATGGATGGAGCTAACCAACCTCCCTACATGCCAAGGTAGTATCGCGTTGTCCTTATCGGTATGACTTGACGTCTGTGGGTTCTCACTAGACTAGGTAGGCACACGCGATAGCTCGTGCCGATGAGCTTATCTTCCGACCTCGCTTTTTCCGGTCGGCTTTATGCGTAAATCCGATCGATGCTTAGATCAAGGTATGTAGTGTAGTGTCGCACAAAGGGGCTTAATAGACGGGGTTCCTGTTTGAAGAATATGCTTTACGATTGAGGAATAATTTGGTTGTCTCGTTTGGATCTGACGTAACGCTACGTATACGGACTGTGAATTCCCCAAATCTGGGGTGAATTCCAGGATGGGGCTAGGGACCCACTTCGCCAAGGCAGACAGCAATTAAGCCCTGCACGTGAACAGCCTAGAACTGTGTGCTGCTTCGTACAATCTCTTATATTCGCGATATTCTGATCCCTTAAAGCGAGACAACAGATGATCTGGGAGTTAGGATGCTCATGATAAGACGGTGCTGTATTCCATAGCCCTTATTTACTCACGAGTGAAGATATGTGGCTGTGTTTTCACAGCTCCAGATTTGTACGCCACATGGCTCGGCTTAGGCATTATAGACACATATCTTAGACTCTTTTACTTCCGTTCCCCTTTCGTTCTGGAACAAAAGTTTCCCAGATAACTGTCAATCTTACCATTGACGTATACAGAACAGAGGAGAGAATACTCCTAATTTGGTACTCGTCGCATTGAATGAGGAAAAGATAACCCAAACGCAATCCCCCAGAGTGACGCTGGGACTGCCTATAACGGATATTAGTGCTCACTGCTGAAGCTCATGGTATCCGACCAGACACATGTACCGCCAAATGAGGGTCGCTCTCTAATCGGTAGTCAAAATGTCATGCGCGGTTCCGTAGAGTTCGCGCGGACAAGCTGCAACCAGCTTTTCAACGCTGAACTATATCGACGCAACTAGGGCAACGAGATGGAGGGCTGGGCTCGCCACCGTTTCTCGTTAGCGAAGAGTAGTTAGCCGCAATCACAGAAAGGTATAGTAACAGTTCTGGCGAGTTAATCAATGAGAAGGGCGTCCACGACCGAGCAACCGTATTGTTGGACGCAGATCATCGTTGTTCTACAATCGCAGAGGACCCTACCCTAACTAGAGAGCGTTGTTGTTAGGTGAGAAATTCCCAGCTGGTCTTCCGATGTCACATCTATGCCCATTTTCTGGCCGAGTTACCTTGCCGGGGGAGTAACTTGTCTAGGTAAGGTTCAGAAGCATGCAAGATCACAAATATTCCGATGGCGGCCCGGGGTGTCACACTCCTATACGGAGCGAGTTGTCACCTCGTTATTACCGTATATCAACTGAAGGATGACTCGACATGCGCACCTGAAAGAGGAACCTCGAGATACCGATCTGATAAGCTCGGTTTCGGCACCAGATGTACGTGCTGCGCAGCCGTATTGTGTAAGTTGAAAAGCCGAGCTCCAGGCCTCTGGACAAGGACAGTCTCGATTGGCCAGCTTCAGTGTAAGTTGCATGGAAAGCCCTTTGAAGTTTGTGGGATTGGCGTGTACCTTACCAGCCACCATTGCGGCGCTATCGATTTCAAGTCGACCGTGGAGGCTCCACCGCAGGCAGGGTGTCAGCCGCGTGACTTCGCAGGCCGCTGCCTTGCAGCTCCCCCCTCCCTCCCCTGCCCACCGTTGCGCTGCTCAGAATGGAACTCCGGCTCCGCTCGGCTTACCAAATCCGAGCTCGGCATGCGATCCCGGAACCCGCAAGGGTGCCCGTCTACCGAAAACGGAGCTTTGGGGGCCACTATCGCGAAAGTTCTCTCATCCGTGCCCCATGATTCAAACTGGAGGGGTGGGGGGAGCATATTCCACGTCGTCCTACGGCAACCTGTCCGAGATTTGGTCCCGAGACTCGTATGAGGTTACCTTGTAATCCGTCCTTTCACCTTCGAACGGCCTTCCTGACTCAATGACTGTAACCTCGAAAATTTTTATGCGGCGAGGCCCATTTCCGACCCACACCTGATGTGTCGTCTGAATGTGGCAGCCGCTACGCAGCCAGAACGCCGGCATTAGCGGGTGGTTCGTCGGTGTGCCTTGACCTGCAGAGAACAATGCCCGGTTGGGGCTAGGGGGGCACAGATGACTAGTCGCCTTGTGGGGCTCCGCGATCGCCCCCTCCACCAATAGTCTTACACAAGAATTTTACACTTCGTTAGCCGGCCACATGCAGCCGTATTATGTGACATACTTATCTGTAGTTATTCTTATTAGGGTAGTTAGTCGAGCCGGCTTCTGCATCTCGGTCCGCTGGCGGCGAAGCTGTCGGTAAGTTTTTATTCTGCTTCTGGTCTTTTCTAATCAATGGATTTCCTGCCAATTCGCTATGAGTTTATATTTGCCACCTTCGTCACGCATTTTTTGGGTCTTCTTCTGATTTTTCTCTACTTACCATACATCAGAGCAGAGTCTAGTTAGACTTCTAAATCTTCGTTCCTGTCCTGTATTTAGAGGAGCTTTTAGAGATTTCTCGGTATATAGAGTTCTCTTTGACCTCCCTTGCCCGGTTCCTTGCTACCGTGTGGTGATTCCGCAGCATTTGCTATAGGAGGTGGACTCGAAGTCGACCACCATGAAGGCTCGCAAGCCGAAGCTGCCAGTCCAGCAACTGGCCATATTGGGTAAGTCGCGAACTGTTTCCTAGCATCGTCATCGCCCATGCCATATACCTATCGCCTTGAGGACACTAGGATGTCAAATGGCTGGTACGTTCGTGGGTCGCCTCCGGCTGGGGGAGCTTGAGTGAGGATCGTGGATTCGGTAGATTTACAGGTGTTCACTGTTGGAAGTTCAATACACGATCGTTTTGTCTGGTCATTCCCCGTGCTTGATCGACGGAAGTCCCATGCTTGTGATCGGGGCTTGTTACGCACCTAATTGCCAACCGGTGGTTGACGTCGTCTCACCAAAAACTTTTCAAAACAGGGCACCGAGTGGAAGTCGAACAGGCGCGCCATGACAGGAGACAACACAGCGAGACATCGCCGCGAACCAACCAGGTACCCGCCCCCTTTCTTGAGGTTGTAAGCTAACGCACTGCCATTCAGCCGTCGCGCGGTTCGCCGAGCCGCTGGCCTTGACGTCTGTGTTTCCGTACCTGCCGGAGATGATCGCGAGCTTCGGCGTCGAGAAGAAGGACATCGCGAAGTGGGCCGGCGCCACGAGCGCCGTCTTCTCGCTCGCGCAGGGCGTCACCGCCGTGCCGTGGGGCAGGGCCTCGGACCGGTTCGGGAGGAAACCCACCATCATAGTCGGGCTTTTCTGCACCATGGCGTGCTTTCTGATATGGGGTATGTCGACGAGCCTGCCCATGGCTATCGTCATCCGTGCGATTCAGGGCGCGAGTAACGGAAACGGTATGTCTGCTATACCGAAGCTTCTTCCGTAGCTTATGGCGTGTTACTGATACGGCAACTACAGTGGGGATCATCAGGACGATGGTGGCAGAGATGGTGCCGGAGAAGGAACTCCAACCGAGAGCCTTCTCGATCATGCCGCTCGTGTGGTCTATCGGGTCGATCTTCGGCCCGGCGTTCGGCGGCTTCTTCGCGAAACCCGCCGACCGCTTCCCGGGCCTCTTCGGCGGCAACAAGTTCCTGAACGCGTACCCCTTCGCGCTCCCCAACATCATGGGGTCCGTCATCTTCATGGTCTCCCTGACGACGGCACTGCTGTTCCTCAGGGAGACGCTCGCGACAAAGCGCCACTCCCGCGACTGGGGCCTCGCCGCAGGCGCGCGCATCAGCGAGGCCCTCGGGGGACGCCGTCACCACCACCACGGCCACCGGCACCGACGCTACTCTTTCCAGGACGACGAGGCGGCGGCGGCGGCTCCGCTCTTGGCCGCCGACATGCGTCCCTCATCGAAGCGGCAGACGTCGTCCGCGGCCAGCAGCCCCGTAGCGACGATAGACCCGAGGCTCGAGAAGGTAGAACCGCCGACGATGCGGGCCGTGTTCACCCGGCAGTCGGTCATCAACCTGATCTCGTACACATTCTTAGCCTTGCACTCGGTGGCCTACGACCAGGTGCTGCCGGTGTTCCTGAACTACCCGGAGCACGAGGGCCCCCGCGACTGGGGGAGCGACACACGGCTGCCGTTCGTGTTCAGCGGCGGGTTCGGCATGGACTCGGGACGCATCGGCACCATATTCACGCTGTACGGCGTGGTGTGCGGCGTGATCCAATTCCTCGTGTTCCCGCTACTGTGCGCGCTGTTCGGCGTGCTGCGGTGCTTCCGGGGGTGCGCCGTGGTATTTCCTGTGGTGTACGCGGTGACGCCCTACACGGTGCTCGTGGCGGACCCTACTTGGCGCTGCGCCGCCCTCGTCGCCGTCATGTTCGCCAAGGCCTTCGCCGTCATCGTCGGCTTCCCCTGCACCACGATCCTGCTGACCAACAGCGCGGCGAGCCTCAGCGTGCTCGGCACGCTCAACGGCTTCGCGACGACCTTCAGCGCGCTCGGGAGGGCACTCGGCCCCGCCGTCGCCGGAGCCGCTTTCTCCTGGGGCGTCCGCCGCGGCGTCATCGGCCTCCCCTGGTGGCTGCTCGCGGGCGCCGCCGTGCTGGGCGCCGTGCCCGTCTGGCTGATCGAGGAGGGCGAGGGCGCGAGCCGCCGGCGCGGTGTGGATGACGACGACGACGACGATAGTGATGATAATGATGAGGATGAGGAGGACGCCGACGGGGATGATGTCCAGTTACTCGGTGGTGCGAGCCGGACGGCCATCATTGGGGGCGATGCCTTAGATGCCGTCGACGTCCCGGAGGACAGGATCGTACCAGACCCGGCAGCGCGGGACGGCCTCCCGCTCTCGGGGAGCTTGAAGAGTTCTTCTGGGTTTCAGGGGTACGGGTCCTTGGCAGGTGAGTCTCGGCGGTAATGACATAATGGCATGGTATACGGAATGAACGGGCCACTTGGATAGACACATGAATAATGGCTTGATATTGATGAATGTGCGGGAATTCATGGGCGGCGTTTTAGGCGTGAAAAGGATATTTGGCTTGAGGTAGGGGCAGTGCTCTTCCCATAGCGCCTGCATATATGGGCATTCCTAGGAGGTTAGATATCAGGCGTTCTTGATTTAGACAAATTACGATTCTTTTGCATGCATGAGACTGGACATCACGAATATGAAGAACATGACACCATTCATATCAAATGTTTCTTGTGTCATCGTGCTCGTAATCATTTATGTATCAACCTGCGCGTTTGAAAACGCAATGCACCGTATGGTATAAGCCGACCGCAACCCTAACCAGAGAACCCGCCACCGTAGTCCGACATGACCTCCCCACCGTCCTGAACTCCTAAAATAACAAGGCTCCAGTATTCATCACCCAGAGCGGATATTCCTATGGTATCACTTTTGCTTGGTAGTTTCTCAACTATATAAACCACCTGCTCGACCCAGTCGCTATGCCTGTCCCCCGAATCAAATAACTTAGGTAGCTTACTTCATCCCTGATGAGCATGCCATTTATGCGTAAAGCTTCTTCTCGTAGCTCTCCATGTTTACGCCACCCTCAAGTTGAGCGCTCGCGGTACGAACCTCAAATCGCACAACACCCTCCTTCACACCCTCGTGCAGTTCCTTCAAGCTCTTCATGCCGGCGTCTTGCATCGAGTGCTTGAGGCCCGCAGCCAAATACGGCACGAATTTGTTGACTGATCCCCGGTGTGCCACGGCGCCGGAGACACCCTGAGCGACCAGGACTCTGTCACCTTCGCTGAAATAGCGTGCCGTACCGGCATTACTCGCCTGGGCGTCCTTGCTGCCTGAACCGGCCTTCTTGTCCTGCATGGCGTCGATACTTCCCATGCCTCGGTACGCCTTAACGAGCTTCCCTTCTCGGGAGACGAACGAGGTACCAGGGGATTCGGTGGTTCCAGCCAGGAGACCACCCATCATGACCGTGGAAGCACCGAGAGCCAGACCCTTGACAATATGGCCGACGTTCTGGACACCGCCGTCGGCAATGCAAGGCACACCAAACCGGGCGGCGAAAGTAGAAACAGCGTGTACGGCCGCAGCTTGAGGACGGCCGACGGCCATAACTTCCTGGGTGATGCAGGCACTGCCGCTCCCCATGCCGATTCGAAGGCCGTCAACGCCGGCGGCAATCAGGTTTGCAGCTTGCTCCCTAGTTACGACGTTGCCGCCGATGACGTCTAAGCCGGGGAATTCTTGCTTTATCCACTTGATCATTTCGACCTGGTACATGCTGTTACCCTGACTGCTGTCGAGGACGACAATGTCAAGACCGGCGTCGACAAGCTTCTGTAGACGAGTCTTATCCTCGGGCCGGGTTCCAATCGCGGCGGCGCAAAGCAACTGCTTGGAGTCTGGAAGCTTCGAAGCAAGAGGGAAGTGGATGTTTTTGGTCAAGTCAGAGCGGGAGATCATAGAAACGAGGTTGAAGTCCTTGTCAACGATGGGGAGCTTGCCCTTCCTGGATTTGGCCAGGATCTTATTCGCTTCGATCAAGGTGACACCATGCGGGGCAGTGACAAGGTCGGTCACCATGACCTTCTCGACGGTCTGGCTCAGATCTTCCTCGAACTGGAGATCACGGTTGGTCACAATACCGAGAAGCTTGGAGCCCATTTCACCAGATTCTGAAGCCATACTATTAGCATATAGCTCGCCATGACAGGTGAAGAACTTGACAAGTCTGTAGTAAAGAACATCTTCATAAAGAGCATAATTGAGTCCCCATGACATTGCTGTCTATACGGTGGAACGAAAGTTAAAAGTTTATGTTTGTAATCATTTGATGCGGCGTCCACAGCTCCGGCGCCTAAAGATAGAGTAAATGAAATAGCAGGAAGAAACTTACCAGTGACGGGGAAACCACCAAAACCCCACTTCTCCTTGAGAGCCTTCGCCTCCCCAACGGTGGTCTGGGGGCTAATGACGACGGGGTCATTGATGAAACCGTTCTCGTATCTCTTGACCTTCCGGACCATGTCGGCTTGAGCATCCGGGGAGCAGTTATGGTGGATGACACCCAAACCGCCTTGTAGAGCCATTGCAATGGCCATCTCATGCTCCGTGACAGTGTCCATGGGAGAAGAGACAAAGGGGGTCTTGATAGAAATTCTTTTGGTAATGGGTGAATCAAGAACGACATCCGAGGCCGGGAAACCGATGTAGCCAGGCAAGATTAGGAAGTCATTGTACGTAAGACCTCCACGGATCTTGGTGTCCATGAGCTGCTCAATGCTCAGGCCATCTCGAGACTCGTACTCCTTCAAGACGTCAAGAGCAGACTGGTGGTCAAGGAACTTGGTGTTGCCATTGACGACGCCGGATCCGTTGATGGTCGGCATCTTGGTTCTTTTATGTAGATGAAAAGCTAAAGGGAGAAGAAAGGCTAGCTAATCAAATGAGGTCGAAGATGAGGACGCCGAACAGTTATGCTTGACGAGTAGTCGACGACGAATTGAACACTGATCTTCTTCCCGAGAGAAGGGAAAGAATATCAGAAGATGGCGGCGGCGTGCACCAGAACTTTTTATCTGAAATTTTGCTGGAGACCCTGAAAGATCGAATGGACAATGCGGGGCATGCATGTTAGTGCGTGACTTGCCTTTTCCGCAGGATGCTCGGAAAATGAGGAGGTACAGAAGTGGCACACTATCGTTTAGAAAATTTCTCCGTCGTGTTTGAGTAAGTAGCAGCAACCTTTGAAAGCTTCAATCAGAGCCGCAAGAGGTAGCACAAGTGGAGATGATCAAGCTTATCTGGGTGGCTTATCAGGGTGATTGTGTGGCTTCATCATATGTGGCTGAGTGACCTTGCTTGACATGGGCCATCGTGGCTAGAGCTTATTGCGGGGCATAGAGAGTTTCTCCACTTGGAAAAGACGGTTGCTCCCTCAGGCTCTCAGTCAGTAAATAAACAAACTTCCTTAAACGGGCTGTTATCGCTATCCTGCCAGCAAGACGTTCCATATCGGTCTTCCCACAAGAGGCCAAGGTGATCTTTGTGGCGTCTTGGCTGCAGTCTCGCTATTCTTCAGTCCCTATTTTCATGTTTGGAAATTTTGGAGGTTCACTCGTTGGTCACCAATACGATACCATAATAGTTTGTTTTTTTGTTGTCGCATGTATGCGTTGACCGCGCCTTGATACCACATTTCCCTTTAAAGCACACACGCTCCAGGAGCCAAGTCGAAGGCCACCTGAAAATTGGTTACTTGTTGCAAGTCGGCACCGGACCTCATACAAGTATTGATTCGAATTCCCCGACCCTCTTGTCGGCCCAGTTGTTTAATTTTACCTACCACAGCGGTTGACATTTTATCCCAGCTCCAGCGCTGTGATGCGCCCCTCAATTGAGTAGTCGAGAGTAACGGGAAGCTTAAAGGCGAGCGTTGCAAAGAGCCTCTGGACGTCGATATGTCATACCGCCCGCACCCTCTGCGTCAGTCATATACTGTTGACTACGCTCCTATCAGCACCATAAATCGACAATCGTCCACTACCTCGTCCGCGTCTTCAGGATATTCCTACAGCTCTGACACAGGTGATAGCACTCCCTCGTCAGTGACTTCTAATGGATCTGGCGCCCTGGGTTTCGGACATAAACGGGGACTGAGCGAGACGGCACTGCGACACTCAACACCTCGATGCAGCAAACACGATGAGCCTAAGGCCAACCCGGAGAGCATGTATAGTTTGGCCAGACAGTCATTGAGGCCATTGCCACAAGCCCCGGCATCCGGCTCACCGCCGCCACCGTCGCAGCGAACACCACCGCGGGCATCTCCTCGACACGAACGTGGACAAACGATCGACATCGGTAGACTTTCGCTATATGACGGCACCACATCGCCTACCCCTAAAAGCCGACCTCTGCCGGCAGCCCCTTCAGATATTCAGTCATCCGCTTCGTCGCCTCCACGTCCTAAACATGAGCGAGGCAAAAGCGTCGATTTCGTGGGCCTGTCCGATCCACCGCAGCGACCTTCACCTACTCCACTGGCACGATCGACTAATGCACGCCCCACCTCTATGGTTCTTACCCGATCTGACACGATACGGCCCACGAGCAGTCATGGCGTAATATCCCCTGGCGCAGTAGCACATTCCTCTTTCATCGCTCCCGACTTGCAGCAGTTAGGACGCTCTTCTACAAACCAGCTGCGCACTCTTTCTACCCTGGCCCAGAGTGGAGAGGCTGATGATTTCACCATCACGTCTCCGGCCCAGGAGGTGGCTGGTCTCCGTGGGCGGCGAAGATTACAGAGAGCTGCCAATGCGAATGGCGCAAAGAAGACCGACCGTTATGGCTTCGAGGGACGGAACTGGATGGACAAGCAACGGCAATTCCTTCAGGCTTACGAGTATCTTTGTCACATAGGTGAAGCAAAAGAATGGATTGAAGACATCATCCACCGGCAGATTCCGCCCATCATCGAGCTAGAGGAAGCGCTGAGAGACGGTGTTACGCTGGCCGAAATTGTCGAAGCACTGAATCCTACTCGAAGGTACCGAATCTTCCGACAGCCTCGCCTGCAAGCCAGGCATTGGGACAATGTGGCCATTTTCTTCCGATACCTGGACGAGGTCGATCTTCCTGATCTGTTCCGATTCGAGCTGATCGATCTGTACGAGAAAAAAAACATACCCAAGGTCATCTACTGCATACATGCCCTAAGCTGGCTACTGTTCCGGAAGGGCATCGTGGATTTCAGAATTGGCAACTTAGTTGGACAGCTCGAATTCGAACACCATGAGCTCGAGGCCATGCAGAAGGGCCTGGATAAACTTGGGGTCAGCATGCCCAGCTTTGGAAACATGGGCGCCGACTTCGGTGTAGAAGCTCCGACTCCTGAACCGGAAGAGACCGAAGAGGAACGCATCGATCGAGAACTCTCCGAAAACGAAGCCATGATCCTTGATCTACAAGCTCAGATACGTGGAGCCATGCTCCGAATGCGACTGGCCGATGTTATGCAGCATCTCTGGGACGTGGAAGGGTTCATTATCGACTTCCAATCACGCGTACGAGGTGATTGGGCGCGCCAGATAGTTGACTATAAGCAACAAATGCGGAAGTTCGCGGTTAATCTTCAAAGCGCCGCACGCGGATTCCTCGTTCGAAAAGGGATGATGCGTAGGGAGCAGTTTTGGAAGAGCAAGGAGAAGGACATCACGATGCTACAGAGTTTGATACGAGCCGTGAAAACTCGGAATGAGGTGCACCAGACGAAATCTCAATTATCACGAGCAGCCGGGCCCGTACGAGACATCCAGGCGGTGTTCCGAGGATTCCTGGCACGAAAAGAGGTTGCTAACCAACAGAAGCAAACGAGTCGTATGACCGGCCACATAATAGGGCTTCAGTCTGCGATCCGTGGAATGCTGGAAAGGGTGAGGGTGGAAAATGATATTATCTCTCTTCACGAAGAAGCTCCAGCTGTTACCCGCTTACAGGCCGCCGCAAGAGCGATGTTAACAAGAGTGAAGATGGATAATGATGTCGTCTCCCTTCAAGAAGGGGCTCCAGCTATTACCGGCTTGCAGGCCGCCGTCAGAGGGATGCTGACAAGATTGAGGGTGGAGAATGATGTTCTCTCGCTTCAAGAAGAGACTCCAGCTATTACTAGCTTGCAGGCCGCCGCCAGAGCGATGCTGACGAGGAATGAGATCCATCGGCAACAAGAAGCTCTGCATTCCTTCGGTCCGACCTGGGAGGCTCTTCAGACTATTGGCCGTGGAAAGTTGCTTCGACAGGAAATCCAAGCGACAAAGGCTAGACTTCGACAACATGGCTCGGAACTGGGTGCCCTGCAGGCCCATATCCATGCAGCCGCAGTACGCCGTGAGATTGCCGGGAAGTTAGACGCTTTGAGTAGTTATGAGGGCTGTATTCTGGACCTTCAATCATTCGCTCGGGGAATGCTGGAGCGACAACGGATAGCGACTGATCTGGATACCCTCGAATCCCACGAGGAACAAATCATGGATCTTCAGGCAAGGATACGTGGGTACCTGTCTAGGGAGCAGCACCTTGCATTGCTTGACGAACTGCGGTCTCACGAAGACGAGGCGGTCGCCTTACAGGCCCTTTCCAGGGCTGTGCTTCTGCGCAGCTATATTGGCGACCTCTTGGGCGAGCTGGACGAACACGAAGAAGCTGTCGCGGAACTGCAAGCGTGGGCCAGGGGCTTTATCGTGCGAGCTCAGTTTGCAGAGAAGAAGAGGCATTACGATGAGAACATGCAGAAAGTCGTCAAGATTCAGAGCTTCGTTCGCGCCAAACTTCAAGGAGAAGCATACAAGAGTCTTACAACAGGCAAGAATCCTCCTGTCGGTGCGGTGAAGAACTTCGTTCACCTACTCAACGATAGCGACTTCGACTTCAACGAAGAGATCGAGTTCGAACGCATGCGGAAGACGGTCGTCCAGCAGGTCCGGCAGAACGAGATGCTTGAGCAGTACATCGATCAACTCGACATCAAGATTGCCCTGCTCGTGAAGAACAAAATCACGCTTGACGAGGTTGTCAGACACCAGAGCAACTTCGGCGGCCATGCCAGCAACTTACTCGCAAATTCGTCAATGGCCTCCGCGAACCATTTCGATCTGAAGGCCCTGAACAAGAGCTCGAGGAAGAAGTTGGAGTCATACCAACAGCTCTTCTTCAACCTTCAGACACAACCGGCGTACCTAGCGCGGCTGTTTAGACGCATTCGAGAACAAGGCACTGCGGAAAAGGAATGCAAGCGCATCGAACACCTGATGATGGGACTTTTCGGCTACGCGCAAAAGCGGAGAGAAGAATACTACCTGTTGAAGCTCATCACCAGGTCCATATGGGAAGAAGTCCAGACCTGCCAGACGCTCCAAGATTATCTCCGTGGTAATTTCTTCTGGACGAAGCTGCTTAGCAACTATACCCGATCGCCGCGGGACAGGAAATATCTGCGGGAGCTTCTCGGCCCGCTGATTCGGGACAATATCATCGAGGACCCGGCTCTGGACCTGGAGAGTGACCCCATGCAGATTTACCGATCCTCCATCAACAACGAAGAGCTCCGCACCGGCCGGCCCAGTCAGAGGCCGCTGGACATTCCCCGGGATCTCGCAATCAAGGACCCAGAAACACGCGAGCTCTTCATTGACCACTTACGTGATCTGAGGGAGATCTGCGATCAGTTCTTCCTCGCTTCGGAGGAGCTGCTTCCTCGGATGCCTTATGGCCTGAGATTCATCTGCCAACAGACATTCGAAGCGCTATCTCAGCGGTTCCAGCGGGAGCCACAACACCATATCCTACAGCTCGTCGCAAACTGGGTCTGGCGTTTCTATCTGCAACCGGCTTTGGTCAACCCCGAGCATGTCGGCGTGATCGAAAAGTCGTTAAGTCCTTTGCAGAAGCGCAACCTGGGCGAGGTGGCTAAAGTGTTGGGTCAAATCTCTTCCGGCCGGCCGTTCGGGGGCGAGAACATTTACTTACAGCCCCTCAACGCATTTGTCGCGGACTCGATTGAACGTGTGCTTCATATTACAAACGACCTCATTACGGTACCCGATGCGGAAAGCACCTTTGACATCGACGAGTTCAACGACCTTTACGCCAAGAACAAGCCGACGCTCTACATCAAGATGGGCGACATCTTTGCCATCCACACTCTGATTGCCCAAGAACTCCCAGCTATATGTCCAGGCCGCGATGACTTACTGAGAGAAATCATGCAAGATCTGGGAAGCGCAAAGAACAACGAGAATGAAATGACGGCAACCGGCTCCTCAGATATTCAGATGTTCCTTACCCCGAAGCTGCACGACGTTAACGACCCCGAGGCAGATGTCAAGGCTCTCTTTATGGAAACGAAGCGCTGTATCCTGTATATTATTCGTGTACAAACCGGTACCAACCTTCTGGAAATCCTCGTTCGTCCGCCTACGTTGGAAGACGAGAAGAAGTGGCAGGCCTTGCTCTCGGAAGACTTTGGATCCCAAAGCAGAACCAAGGGGGCTTACTCAGACGCCCATATGATCGATGTCACTCGGATGTCGTACTATGACATGAAACGCTGCGCCCTTGAGAATGTCATGCGCCTCGAACAATTGGGCCGCATCTCGAAACAAAATTTCTATCAAGATATTCTTAACGCCATCGCCCTCGACATTCGCACCAAGAGCCGTCGGAGGATCCAACGCCAGCGAGAAGTGGAAGGTGTCCGCTTGACATTGGCGAACTTACACGAGAAGGCCAAGTACCTCGAGCAGCAACGCAAGAGCTACGATGACTATATCGAGCAAGCCATGGCGACGCTGCAGAAGAACAAAGGGTACGTAGACATTCCGCCCCACCTAGGCCGCTCGACGGGTTTCTCGACGAAAGGCTAACAAGACTAACCAACAATAGCAAAAAGCGCTTCCTCCTGCCCTTCACGAAGCAGTACAACCACCAGCGGGAGTTGGAGCGGTCCGGACGCGTGCCTAAGTTCGGGTCGTATAAGTACAGCGCGCGGGCGCTGGCGGAGAAGGGGGTCGTGGTGGCGTGGCAGGGCGTGCCAGACCGCGACTGGGGCAGCATTAACCTCACCATCTCGTGCGACCAGGTCGGCGTCTTCCAGCTCGAGGGCAGCCGCGGCCACATCCAGATGCCCAGCGCCAGCGCCCTGATGCCCATCGAGGATCTCCTCCAGGCCCAGTTCGAGGCTCACCAGTTCATCAACCTGTTCGAGGGCAACCTACGCCTCAACGTGAACCTCCTGCTGCACCTGCTCTACAAGAAGTTCTACCGCACCCAGTGAGCGCGGTGCTTCTTTTACTAGATACTCGTCTCAGGAAGAGGGTAATGAAGAGCATGATGGATGGATCAGGGGTTGACGGAGGGTGGTACTGGGGAGAAGAGAAGGGAGTCGCTTGGCTGGCGCGGGGACCGGCCGAAATGGGGCGTACGAAGGAATCTGACGAAGAAGAATGCTGGACGTTCGGCACGAACGACGAGTGCACGACTGGCTGATGGACCGGTACGACTTGATTTGTTTTCCGATGGATGAACATACGAACAGACGGATGAAATGCGACGTATGGACTGACTGACTGACTGACTGATTGACGGATGATTGGTTTTTGATTGATGGATGGACGAATGGATACATGCAGAAAACGAACCAGTCACGTCAGGGATGTTTCTTAGGTAACCCGGAGGGGAGGGCACTGGGGTGGTGTTTTCGCGTCGTCTCTTCTGGTTCTTTTTTTCTCCTGCGAAGCAAGCTGGTTGATTGAATAGTGTACCTGGCTGGGTATTGTTGTCATGAGCGTGCGTGTGCGCGCCTCGCCCCTTCAGCGCACATGCTTTCATCTTGTAGAGTAAGTGGTTATCATTTTATGTCATCACCGCGGTTGTAGTGGTCGGTGGGTGGGCATGCTCTTGTCGATAGGTAGCAAGCATCGGTTGGTATAAGCAAGGCATTCACTGTATTTATGAGAATTCAACCGGAGATTAAACAATTTTGACTGACATCCGATTGATTAATTATGTATGATGCGATGTTGATCTTCGCAGTTGCCAAAAAGGGGGGTCTGTCGGTCGGTTGGTCGGTGATGATGTGGTATCGCTGATAGGGCGCTTGTGGGGAATGAGGTAAAAAGGGGAATCTGGTTAGGGATCCGACCGAAAGTTAGTTAAATAAAAGCATTCACGCTATATAAATAAAATAAGACAGACAGATAGGAGAACGAGCACCAAGGAAAAGGCCCATTCTTTCCAGCCAAAAATATAAGGTCGATCCCGGGATCGAACCGGGGCTTCGGGAATTCTCTAAGATTGGAACTTGGATTGTGGAGTACAGTTCCTTAGATGTGACCTGCTGGGCGCACAAGATTTCAGAATCCCACGTCCTGACCACTAGACTAATCAACCGATGGCTGGCCGGCTGGCTGGCTGGCTGGCTGGCTATCATGTGACGTTAAATTGGACTTCATAAAGTTAGCGCCATCGACCGCGGACTCGCTAATCTCCGTTTGCTATGTAGTTAGCGCTGCAATTGAGAGAAAGTGTTTGTGTGGCCTGGCTCTAACTAGTTTATTGCAGTAATCAACGCACATTTCTCATTATTCGCCATATTCCATTCGTACATGTATTAACCACCTCGCTGTTTATACGTATTGTAGCTCTATGCCCTGAGCTTTTTTCCAACCCGTGGCTGTTATCCATTCGCGATTTAATGGGATGATCTTTGACGTCGTACTTGCTGCTGACATATACGCAAGACGGCAGTGCGCGCATGCCATTACGCTTCGCCGCGTTCCTCAAAGGTCTTACCAATCAATATGATCCGGTTATAACCTCTACGTCGTCGAGTTTGGGTGATGGCTGGCTGGACAGCTATATTTACCAAGATAAAAAGGGATAGGCGGGTTCTCGGGTAGATGTACAGATCGCGGCGGTAACTTCGACGGTGCGGCCCCTAACCTAGTAAGAAGTGATGTGTTCCCTTCAGAACTACCGGGGAAGATGCTTCAGGTTCAACTAGCATCATCGACCTAGAGACGCGTCTAGCTCTACACCGAAACGGGCGGCAAAGAGCTCAGACTCAAATTGCACTGACGACGGGAATAAATGGCGATCTGCCGGCATCGACGGCCACGGGTACGCTTCCCCTCACTAGGCAGGGGCGGTTGCCTACATGGCGTTGTTCCCGGTCTTGAATCTAACTGGACAGAGTCTCAGCCTTATCAAGACACACTCGTCCACGTCAGTTTACGATCTGCATATAGACTGTTCAATTGGCCCAATCATACATATGTATCTAGGCAGCAAGGTGGGCAGCGTTGCCTCACCATGCCGCACCAAGAGTAAGACCGAGCCTTTTGTGCTATATAATCGGGCGTAATGGACTCTCTGGCAGGGGACTTTTGTTTCTCCTAATCCTTTTTAAAGTCCAATTGTACTTGGATTCTTTCTACGTCTTTCTCTGGTCAGGGGTATTCATGGATACCTAGCTGCGACCTACCTACAGCCTTATTGTAAAGCTTATAGTGGCAACAATAGGTATAAACAACTCACCATCTTCTTCTTAGGACTCGCTCTGCTTTCGTCGTCGCCCCTTGTATCCACGCCATCACAAGCAAGATGCCAGTTGACATCATGGATGACAATTGTTCTGTCACTTCTTTCGAGGAAGTCGATAAGCCGTCGCCTGAGGGCTTCAAGCCTAGCGAAGAGAGAGACATCAAGCGCTTGAAGGCACTGATTGCTAAGTCGGCTCCTAGTGGCAGCACGGCTAGAGAACTCGCCGAAAATGAAGTTCCTGACGTATGTTACGTCCTGCAGTACAAGGGTTGGAGTGGGAAACCCGTCGATGGTAAGTTCCACGTTGGCATTCTACCAAGCAAAACGATTGGTGCAGTTATTGACTAATGTCTAGTGCGCCGTAGTGCTGAGCCGATGGACATCCAACTGGATGGCAACTCTGGGGAAGGCGTAGCTCCTAGAAAGCCCAAGCCGGTCCTCGAGATCGTGACGAGGGTTTCAACCCGGCTTGTCGACAGGTCGAATCAGGGCTTGCGTAACCCTCAGCTGCATCCTCCGATGCCTGGCTACTTTGGCGACTCTCACAACAGGCCATACCCAGCCCCCGGTTATCCATGGAAAAATGATGACTCGGATATGCAAATTGCCAGAGATGAGCACACCACTATGGTAATCAACTCCATCCATCTCATCAATGCGCTCAAGGCCGTCGTAGGCTACTATCCCGGTACGAGTTTCATCGGCGAGAGTGTGAGAATCGACGCCCCTTATCGAGTCTTGATCCACCATCGTGCCGCCCTTGCCAGGTATAAGGTCAGTCAGCCGGAGACGCACGACGAGGAATATGCCTTCACCACCGCGAAGCATATTGACGTCCTGCTTTCGTTCCTTGACAAGGCCCTGGGTAACCAGATCCGGGAGGAAGAGGAGCGCCACAACAGTGGCATTCCCAAGGCCACGTTCGACAACCTCTGGCTTCTACTGAAACCGGGTTCCGTGGTCTATGCGGAGAAAAACAACAAATGGACCCCATTCGTTGTGTCCAGTGTCTTTGCTCCGGCGCGGAGCAGCGAGGAAGGCCCTCGTCCTTGGATGGTTAACTGCTGGAATATCTCGTATTGTGGGAATAAGTTCACCCGTTTCGCGCACGCCTTCAAGATCGAGCCCTTCACTGGAGAGCAAGCTATCAGCAGCCTACAAGTCATCCCCGAGCGGTTTTTCAGGGGAGAGGACGGCGACATGTCTCCCTCTGATGTTGCTGCCAAACAGATCAACCTTGGTAAAATTGCCTGGGAGCTGGCAAAGGGTCCAGTAAGCCTCCCTGCGATGAGATAATCGTGCACCACGAACGCCTCTCACTCCAATGCTATCTTGCTCCTAGCGTATGAGTCTTCGCTAACACTACGTGCAAAGGTGTACATGTCATACGACGGCGGTTTAGTGGACAAGGAGGATAACGAGAATGGAGACTCTTACCCGACCGGTGTAACTGGTTACATGAACGGGCGGGTTATCGTTGATTGCGAAGGATTTACGAAGTACTCCAACCAATGTCCATCAAACAACAGCTCTAGCAGACGACCACCCCGCGGCCCTATGGGGCATCCGCCTCCCAATAAGGATCAGTTACCCTACTTCGCTCCCCGCTGTGGATGTAGTGCATGCTGCAAAGATGGTTCCACGGAGGAACTGAGTCCTTTCGTAGGGTTCGACGACTTGGACCCCACCTACAATGATCCGCCAGCCTCGGACCTGTACTTCTTGGTTTTGTCAAAGATCGTTTCTGGGTTCATCCTGAACGAACGTCGCTGGGGCCACTTTAGCGTGGAGGGTCTCCACGAGATCAAGTTCGACAAGGAGGCCTTCAAGTATCTCGTCCTGGATGACGGTATCAAGCTCACGGTCAAGGCACTCATCGGCAGGTTCGCGAGCGCGAATGGCCATGTGAGCCCTTGGCCTAGCGATTTCATCAAGAACAAGGGGCAGGGCAGGATCTTCCTCCTCCACGGCTCTCCCGGCGTGGGCAAAACCTGCACGGCGGAAGCTACGGCTGAGCTTGCGCAACGACCCCTTCTTTCGCTGACAAGCGGTGACCTGACTACCAAGTCGGAAACGGTGGAGAGAAACTTCGATTACTTCCTTACTCTTGGTGAGAGGTTCGGTGCTATGGTTCTGCTCGATGAGGCAGATGTCTACCTCGAGACCCGCCGGGCCAGAGATATCACACGCAACGGCCTTGTGTCAATGTATGTAGAATCTTCCCCCCTCAGCGGTGTTCCCTACCCGCCTCTTCCTACCTTTGCAGAAGGACTAACCATGTCGTTTTCAGCTTCCTCCGCGCCCTCGAGTACTATCGGGGGGTCCTGTTCCTCACGAGCAACAGGGTGCAGACGTTCGACTCGGCCTTCACGTCCCGCATCCACGTGGCGCTGCACTACAAGCCCCTGACGGACGGCGACCGGGAGAAGATCTGGCTCAACAGCTTCGAGCGGCTCGAGCGCGACAGCGCGGGCAAGGTGCACGTCTGCGTCTCGACGCGCGAGTACGCCTACGACAGCCAGGACGTGCTGGGCCTGCGCTGGAACGGCCGCGAGATCCGCAACGCGCTCCAGACCGCCGTGGCCCTGGCCGAGGCCGAGGCCGCCGAGGACGAGGTCGACAGGGTCACGGTCACCGACAAGCACCTGCGCTACGTCGTCGAGATGAGCCGCGGCTTCAAGGACTTCCTGCGCCGTAGCCGCGCGCGGGGTCGGGACCACATTTACGACGAGGACGACGACGATGAGGATGACGACGACCGGGTGGATGAAGAATCGGTGGCGGATATCTACGATTAGGTGTGTGAGATCCTTGGATGTGTTAGTCATTCATAACTCACCATCGGGGCGGTCTTCAACAATGAGCTGTTTGGCGAATCGGGAAGTTCATTGGCTGTGTTTTGATTTCAACTTTAGTTCAAAAGAGTTCTTGTAGTTGCGAGTCCAACCCAATGAGAAATGATGGCACGTTTACGACCAAAATAAATCCTGAGGCGTTTACGGCCAAGGTTCCTCCCGGAGTAACCTGTTGTGAAGAATCCATGGCATCTTCACCTTGACCCGCCCTAGTCATTCCTCAGGGTCTTGAATCACTCACGGTTGACATGTACTGCGTCAGGAGTCGCACATTCTTCTATAAGCATTAGCTTGCGGACGCCGCTAAAGACAGGCTATGGTTTATGTTAGTGACTGCATGCATATCATACACGGCCAGTCATACATGCCTTTGTATCGCCATGGAAATAGGACACCTAACCTGCCTTGCTAACAAGACGAGATTATATAGCACCTTGGTACGGATTCTCGAACGAGAAACAGTTTCCTCGGCCTTAACTCCGACACTGTATGGTTGAGTGGTGGACTGGACCGTTAGAAAAAGATGTGTGGGCTTTCCGGTCCGAGCCGAGGACCAGCGGGGTGAGGGCCGAAGCGCGAGATGCCCATGGGCAAGTGGTGCATCAACACTACTAGCATCACGCTCCTGGCGCGGCACCTGCCGCTACGGCGGCGCGTCCTTGGATAACACAGGCTAGGGGTGCGTGAGGTGGTAAATGGACACCGGTATCAGGGAGGCGACGGCGCCGCTGCCGCTGGACGAAGAAGGGCCGTATCGCCTTCTGCACACAGAACAGGAGGTCCATCTGCAGCAAGTTCCGCGTCAGAGCCGCAGCTGTCGGGGATAGTCAGAGAACTGTGATGGAGGGACTTTACTTCATGAACCACTTAATATTAACAGGCCTTGATATTTGTTCTGTGTTCCAAATTCTAGTCATGCAGAATGCCATAGCCCACCCGCCCGATCTCTAACTATCTCTATGTCTGACGAGTAAACACCAGCCCACACCTGTCCGTACCCATTCAATATAACATGCTATTTCGTGACTTATATCGCCTTTAAAGCTTCGAAGCACTCTTTAGCCGTATCAGAGCTTCCTGTGTACACGTCATGACCAAGCGGCCGCTCTTCAAGTCCAATATCCGCTGATGAATAAGCGTCCTCCCGTCCGCGCCGCAGGACGTCCAGCGCTCGACCACCATCCACTCGTCCACCCGGACGTTCGGGTCGTGGAACCAGATGTGGTGGTTGAGGCTGGCGGCCATGGCGACGTTGCGGCTCTGGGGTCCCACCACCTCGGGGTTCGCGAATATCGCTATCCCCAGCAGCAGCTCGTCCGACATGTACGCCAGGGCCGCCAGATTCACGGCCGTCGAGTGGTCCGACAGGGGCCGTGACCGCGAAAAGCCCGTCGCGCGATACTCCGTCGGGTCCCTCGCTGCCGTGTGCCTCGCCGGGCGCCAGTCGAAGGGCTCGTCCTCGGGCTTGAACGCCTGGAGCGACCCCGACTGGTAGTTTTCGTAGAACCGCCTATGGGCGTGCTCTGAGATATCGTCTGGCACCACGTTGCCCATAACGGGCGGGGGAGCAGCGTAGTCCAGGACCTTGCCGGACGGTATTCTTTTGCTCTGAAAGGATATGGTGGCGACGTAAACCAGGTTCTTACCAGAGCCGTCGGCGCCGCCCTGCGCCGCGCGGACCTGGCGCGTCACGTAGTTACGGCCTTCGGTGAGGCGCTCGACGCGGTACACGACCTTGTCTTGCGTAACTGGGCGTAGAAAGGAAGATGACGAAGTGTAGACGTAGAAGTCCTGAGGCACGGTTGCACTTGCCGCTGATATCGCCTGCGACATCAACAGGCCGCCAAACACGGTCCCGCGCCCCTTCTGCGAAGAAAGCGACCTGTAAATGTGTAAGCCTGACTTGTCACGTGTGAGGAGGCTATCCGCACGGACCTTTCATTTGTGTAAACATCCGCCCCCAGGTCAGGAGCTGGAGTGACGGCAACGTAAGACTCGATCGGGGCGCGTTGTGCCATGACTACTAAAGGAATATGGATGGGAAATATGTTCCGAAGTAGAAACAGGTCGGATTCAAGAAAACCAGTCAGCAGTAGAGGCACACGTCGGCAAGCCTACTTATTGAAAAGGAGTCATCGCGTGCCTAGTTGCGTTGGCCGCCAGATAAAGCTCATGCATGGATCACAGAAAGAACAGGGGGTCCGGAGTAGACGGAGAAGAGGCCATCTTGTGGGAAGAAATACATCCTTAATCAAATCTGTCGTCGCATGAGGGACAGATACAGGGGCTCTGACCACCACAACTGGAGGCATGTTGGCTCCAGTGGAAGTTGACGGCTGACTCTTCATTGGAGGCCGCGGGACACCGTCTGGTTTAGGCATCGGTATGAGCACAATCGAGCACTCTGTTATTGTTATACGCAAAGAAAACGTGGCTGTGCCGCGACGTTGCGTCAAACACCCAAGAGGTCCAACCAACAGACACTATTAGCCCCCGATGTCATACATTATTAGCGAGTGACCAGTGCTGTATCGCAACGAAGCGACTCAGGTGGATTGTGTTATTAATGTCCGATGGACAAGGGGGGTTGGCAGGGGGTCCACGGAAGTAAAATGCACCTAACTCGCAAACCTTCCACAGCCCTGCCCAAGATGCTGTAACAAACACTTGTCGTTACGCAACACCAACAACACTAAGATACGAGAAATTTACATAACTCTGTTCACAAGAATGAGTTATATTCATTTCCAAAGAGTTATTTTTAGTCGATCTTGATGTTCAGAAATAAAGGTTAAAGGTATTGATGTCTTTCGGGTTTATGGCCGGGACCATTTTCTTCCGTGGACCACATGGTCGGGTAAGTTAGTGGCCGCCTCCATAATTGATGCGCAATATGTGGGGGCTGCCGCCAATAGTGGCAATTCCCCGGTCGTCGGTCCGTTGGGAACACCGCGTTTTGGGTAGCCTATGAGAAGTCAAAAAGACACTGTGAAGTCTTTCATCGAGTCCGTAGGATCCTGTCCCGCCTGGATATCAGCGGTAGTCCACGCGTCCGGCAGGCATTCCTTAGTCGACCTTCGAACGAAGATGGATGCGGCGAGCTCGGCCGCAAGGCAGGCGCGTCGCTGGCCTTCACGGAAAGTGCATGGGCCTTCTCTTCCTGGGGGCTTCTAGAAGCACTGATTGTCAACCGGGGTATGAAGCGAGTACATTGCGTTGAGGTCCACAACAAAACTCCGACTACGACATGTAAAGGTTAGCAAATGCAACACTCCCGGACATGTGTTTGCTACGACCTATGCACACTGTGGTAAAGGGTGTACATGTCGTGTGTGGTGCCCTCCTCTCACCACCGGCATATTTCCTTCTTTTCCGTCAAACATGTGGTCGAGAAGTTGGTGGCACCAGGCCAATGATAAATAATAGTACGAAAGGGATGCTCACCGTCGGATAACCGGTGAACAGTCTCTGGAGCGGTAGTCAACCGCTTTATACTTGCACTTAGGTTTAGGTCGATCCGTACGGACCCACTCAGCGTGGGGAGGTGGAGATACCTACATGGCGGACCCTGACGACATTCGAAGACGCGACTGGGGCGATCCGTCAATGATGGACCGTAGCGCTCGACGTTTCCTAGAGTCTTACGCCGCTCAGCGTTTATCTGATTTCATTGTGTCGCCTGGGCATAAATTTCAGTGTTGGCAAGTTAAGGGCGTCAGTAACACGATTAAACAACGAATTGTTAAGGCTAACCATGAGGTCGAGAATTCGACGTGGTTGTACCAGAGTACAAGACATAATGATGGAATAATACGGATACGATCAACATCTGCCGTAAATGGTGTCAGAACACAGGACGGAGCAATTGTAATTGGACGAACGGCAAACTCTCACGGTCTCCAGCCGATCTGCATAGGTATTTACGCGTCCTAGTAATAAGAACTGACTTGGGTAGCCTACTGAGGGCTATCGTGCTAGAACTTTACAGCCAAAAATCCTAGTTGCCTGATTTCACGGAAGTCATGGAAGTCATGGAGGTCGCTGAAAATTGAAGAGCAAATAAGCCTTTTGCTCTTTGCTTGATTATGGACGTTTATTATCTTGGTATCATGATGTCTAGTGCGAGTCCACGCATGTCGTGATATCCGCACTCGCTTGACGGTCGAATTAAATTACAACGCTCGTATTCTCATTCCCTGCGTTCCTTCGTCCTCCCCTCATGATTTGCTTTACAGCAAGGCCGCGCCGGCGAGGACGGCAACAGCCGCGGCGCCCATGCTGAGCAGCGGCGACATGAGCTCCGTGCGTCCGCCGGGAGCGGCGCTGTCACCGGTCTCCTCGGGGTTGGCGGCGGTCTCTGAGATGGAAGCGGCCACGGACTCGAGGCTCTCCACGGCCTCGGAGGCCGACTCGGCGGCCGAGCCGGTTGCGGTGGAGGCGACGCTCTTGGCGCTCTCAAGGGCCTCGGTGGCGGAGCTCAGGGCGCCCTCGGCGGCTGTGGAGGCGGAGCTGTGCGCACTGTCGGCGATGGAAGAGGCCTCCTCTCTCCACGAGCTCGCCATGGACGAGGCCCCCTCACCGATGGAGTTCGCGAAGGAAGAGGCGCCCTCGACCCAGGAGCCGATCTCGCCGCCTGCCGAGTCGATGGCAGTGCCCACATCCTGTCGCCTGGCCACGTCGTTAAGGGCCGGAGCTGCCGTGATTCTGGGTTCGTGGACGGCGTTGGCAATGGCCAAGCCAGCGGTGAGAAGAATCGTCGTGAAGTGCATGCTGATTTGTTGTGTTTTTTGGTCTTGTTTGAAATGGGTGATGAAGCGAGTGAATATGCGTGGCCTCGGAAACGCCGATGTTGGTGGTTGGTAGCTCGGTGGTAAGACTAGAATGATGGTGTGCAAATGAATGGTGGGAAAAGCGGAATCAAGTTCCTCGTACTTATTAAATTCTATTCACAGTTGCCACCATAGGACGAAAGCCTCGTTTGGGGGGCTCCTGTAAGTTTCGTCATCAAGCAAACGACGTCAGTTGACATCAGTGGACAAGCTCCTTCATAGGTCAAGGCGATACTTCAGGATTTCATGCAAGGCAATTGTGGGACAGCTGCGTCACGGTAGCTTGTTCGTCCCAATGCTGCGGAGACATTCGGCACGTCTCAGCCGCTCAAGGTACCTGGAAACCGCGGTTGGTTGGATTTCCATCAACATGGGTAAGAGGTTCCTAAATGAGTATAGCCTCGTTGCCCTGACTGATGCAGCTTGCCTAGCCCGCAACAGCTATATTTATCTGTGACGGCATGACGTTATTGGTGGCGGCGCTGAATTCTTGAACTACGGAACCGATTAAGGGGACGCGTGAAGATGCATGCTTAAGTTGGCGCAATATCTTGGTGCAAGTTATTCATGGATTTACCGTAGCCGTCGAGCGTACGTTACATGACCAATTTTCATGCTAGTTACTGTTTATGGCCTAGTCGCAAGAGTTTTCTCTGCACCGTCGCGCCACATGGTCAAGTTTCGTCGAGTTCCCGGTCTATGCATGTTTCTCCGAACTCCTACAGCAGCGAGACAAATCCTGTCAGCTAGCAGGGGGGTGCGCTAGCACCCCATATATGGAGATATCCCTCGGATCGGAACATATATGTTCCGGGGCTAGATTACTTCAAGGATCAGTACGCGTTACGAGAACGTACGTAACTAGCCATCTAATACAATATAACTGATATCTTTTATATTTAATAATTAAAAGTTTAATTCGTTTAATTCGTTTTTATAATAATTAATTAACTATTATTAAAACGATATAAGTTATATATTTATAATAATTATTTTTATATATATTAATAATAATAATAACGACCATATTATTAATGTTTTTAATTATTTATAAGGAATTTAAAAATTAAAATCGTTTTAAAAGCGAATTTTAATTTAAAGTATACGTATTTGATATTTAGGATTATATTAATCTTAATTAAGATATTTTATAATTTATTAAATTTATAAAATCCGATATAATTTTTTATTTAAAAAAATAACTTTATTAAACGACGTAAATAACGTAAACGATCAAATTATTTTTCGAAATTATATACGTTAAAAAAACCGATCGAACGGGCCATCCGATAAATATTTTTAAAATAACGACTAAAAATAAATAAGTTTATATTTAAAATTTTACGGCATATATTTATAAGAACCGAAAATACGGAAATTTTCGTAAAAATATTAATAATTTTATAAAGTAAATTTTGGAATTTATATTTTTAACGATTAAAAAAATAATTTTTTAAGAAAAAATTTACGAAAATAATACGTTAAATTAATTAAATCCGGTAAAATATACGCTAATAAATATATAATTAATATTTAACGGAATTATTATAAATAATTAAAATAAATTTTAAAATTAATACAGAAATTAAACGAATAAATCGTAAAATAATAAAAAATAATAACTTAAAAATAACGATATAATATTTTAAAAATGAAAACGGCGATTATATAAATTAACGACTTATATATAATTTTTATTTTTATTACGGAAATTTAAATAATAACTTTTTAAAATTTGTTTTTAATAATAATATAATTAATTATTAAAAAATAACGGTTAAATTTTTTAAATTATTAAGTTATAACTTATTCTTTATTTATATTACGAAATATTAAAATAATATTTTTAACGTTTTACCGAATTTTTACGGAATTTATTAATTAAAATAATTTTAATTAAAAGGAAAATAAATTAATTAACCGTTAATTATAAAATAAAACTTTAAACGAAAATTAAAACGAAATAATTATAAAAATTTTAATATAAACCGAAACGTTAATAAACGAAAACGTAAAAGATTAAATACTTAAGGTACGCGTTATAAAATATACTTAAGCCTTTATTATATATTATTTTAATACTTTTATATATTTTTAATAAAATTTTAATTAATTTCCGTTTTAATAACGAAATAATAAAATTAATTTATTAACGATTTAATTTTAATTAATTTTTTAAAAAAATTAATCGTTTATTAAAAAATATAAAAAAATTAATTATATAATTTTTTTTTTTAATTTTTAAAGGAAATAAAACGAATTTTAACGTATTTTTTAATTATTAATTAACGTAACGTTATAAACGTTTCGTTTTATTTTTTAAAAAATATATTTATTTTAAATTTAAAGTTTATAATATATATTTTTAACCTTATTAATAAATTTTTAAATTTTAAATTAACCGTATAAAATAACGGAATATATATAAAAAAAAACTTCGTTCCGATTAAAAAATACGGAAAAATAAACGTATTATTTTAAAACCTTATAAACCCGAAAACGTTACGTTTATACGATATTACTTATTACGAAAATTTCGTATATAATTTAGTATTATTTAAATAATTTTGGAAAAAAAAGTATTAATAAAATAACTGGAAAAATAATAATTTTATTCGAAATAAGTTTAATTAAATAATTATTATATTAATAACTAAATTTAATTAATTCGGTAATAAAAATATTAACGTAATAATATTTTAAATAATTTTAACGGTTTATAAACGAAACGCTAATTTATATATAACAAAATTACCGTAAACCGGTAACGGTATAATATAATATTTAAAATTAAGATATTTAAGGTCCGAAATAATTACTTAATTATAATTTTATATTAAAAAAATCCGTTTAAAAATTTTAAAATATTTAAATATTAAATATATAATAAAATAAAAATTAAAAAGTAAATATGCCGCAAATTTAAAAAAAAAACGTTCCGATTAAAATAACGAATCGTTATTAATTTTATAAATTTTTAAAAAAAACTTTAAAAAATATAAATACGTTATATTTGTTACCGATAAATATTTAAGTTTTATTTAGGATATTTACCTTAAAAATTAAAAGTAAAACATATTAATTATAATAATTCGATATTTTTTAAAAACTTTAAAGAATTAAGATAAGGTATTTTTATAAATAATCGAATATAATAACGAAATTTTAAAAAATTATTAATTTCGAAATATGCTTTAATTACCTTTTTTTAATATTAAATTTAAGCTTTTAATACCGTATATTTAGGCTTAAAACGGAGGTATAAAACGTTTAAAAAATATAATTAGGAAAAGAATAATTATAATATAAAGTAACGTTAAATTATTTTCGTTTCTAATCGTATATATTTTTAAAGTTATAATATATTTATATAACCGTATCTTTAAATATGCTTTTTTTAACATAATTTGTATAAAATTTATTATATTTATTTAGCATATAAAAACGGCGTTATAATATTTAATCGGAAGTTTTAATAAATTTATTTACAGATATATAATTATATAACTTACGTTATAATAATTATTATTATAAAAAAATTAAAAACTTTAAAAATTAAAATTTAAAACGTAAATTAATTATTTTATCGGTAATTAATTTACGAATATTTACGAGATTTAGAACTTATTAATTAATAAAGTTATCGTTATTTAAAACGTATAATTTAACGAAATTTTTTTTTTAGGTAATATTAAAAATTTAAAAAACGATTTTTTATACGTTATAAAAAAAAAGTTACGGTAATTATTCCGATAAGTAAAAATATTTAATTAGGTTATTAATTACTTTATATATATATAAAAAGAAAATAAAAATTTAAGCAAAATAATTTAATTACCGGCTAGATAAAAAATTTTTTTTAAAATAATATAAACGTTTTAAAAAACGTACGGAATAATAAAAAATAAGCTTATTCGTATGGGATTAATTATTTTTATATAACCGTTATATTTAAATTATTTCCGTCCTTTAAATTATTATTATAATTAACGTTTATTTTAATAATTATTATAATTATTATACTAATAAAAAGAATAAAAATAACTTTAAGTTTTTATTAAATTATTTAATTTAATATAACGGTAAAAAACGAAAATATTTGACGGGTTAAAAACGTAAATTTTCCTTATATTCCGTACCGAAATAATATTATTCAAAACGATTATAAAATATAGGAAATTATTTTTAATATAAAACGGTTAACTTATTTTATAAAAATAATTAATAACCGGCCGGTAAGTTACGGAAATTTAAGGCAAATAAAAATCCGAAATACGCGTTATTTTAATCGGAAAAGTTTTAATATATTAAAAATAAAAACGTTATTTAAGCCGTTAAGCCGGGTACATAAATAAAATTTACCGTTATTTTTATAAAATTATAAAAAACTAAATATATATCCGTTAAGGAAATTATTTTATAAAACCGAAAAGTTTTATTTATAAAGTTATAAGAAAATAAAGTTTTAAAAAACCGTTAATTAATTTTTTATTAAAAAAATAAGTTTTAAAGCATATATAAATATACGTTTATAAATTCGATAAATATAATTAACTTTAAAAATATAAAGTCCGTTTCGTCGTATAAGGTAATTAATAATTTAAAAACGTTTATAAAAATATATACGTATTTACGTTAATTAAAAAATTGTTTTAAATTTTAATCGTTATTACGGTTAAATTCGATTTAAAATTTAAGTAATATAACGTTATAAACGTTTTCGTTAACGCAAATTTATTTTATAAAATATATATAAAAATATCTTTAAAATATTTATAACGTAATAAGATTTTTTTTAATTAAGAAAATATTATACGAATTAAAAGAATTTTCTTTATTTTAATAAAAAGCTTTTACCGGTACGTTTAAGGATTTAAAACTTAACCCCGTTTTTTACGAATTATATTATTTTATTCGTTAAAGGGTAATTTTTTTTTTACGTCGACGATATTATTATTACGTATAATAAAAAATATTAAAATTTCGTTAATTAATTAATTCGATAATTATAAAAACGGTATATCTTTATAAGGGATAAGGATTTATAATAATTTTTCGAAATCGAAATAATTAAAAATAAACTTAAAAAAAATTTAATTATTTTAATCCGACTTTATAAATAAATAAATTAATTAATTTAATTCCTAAAAAACCTTTAAATAATTTTTAAAAATATTAATAATTAACGTTAAATTATTATTAAATTCTGATTTAATTTATCCAAATTTTATTAATAAATACCTAAAAGAATTAATTTTATTTTATATATTGTAATTAATACGTAACCCGATATATTCTTTATAACATTTTAATTTATACGATTTAATATAAATCCTAATAGTAAATATTATATAATTACCGATTAAATTATATTATATTTAATTAAAACCAAAACGTTTACGTTATAATTCGGTAGCAAAAATTTGATAAATATTTAAAATAACGTTTTTTTTGCAAATAATACGATTAACCGAAAAGATTTCCAAACTTACGTTATAAAGCTATTCGGAAAAATAATAAAATAACGGACGAATAAGTAAAATATAATAATTATTTTTATAACTAAAACGGAATTATTATTTTTTACGTAAATTATAAAAAAGTTTTATTTAAATTTTAATTAATTAAAAAATTAAAAATTACTTTAAATACGGAATTATTAAATATATAATATAATAATTAATAAATTATACGGTTTATTAACGCCGATATCGTATTTTTATAAATAAAATTACGGTATATAAATATATATAATTATTAATTATAAAAAGTAAAAAAAAACCTAATTAAAATAAAATATACGATTATAAATTAATTAAAACTTTATTATAAATTTTTTTAAGTATTTTAAAAAATAATTAAAGTTAATAAATATTAAAAAAACTTTAAATTAATTTTTTTTAAAGTTATTTTAAAAAAAAATTAATTAATTAAAAAGATTTAATTGCCGGAAAAAAGGTAAAATAAATAGTTATGGCTTTAAAAAATGATAAAGGGTAACGATTAATACCATAATTACTTTAAGGCGTTAAGGGGGTATGTTAGCTAACAGGGGGGTACGCTAGCACCCCATATATGGAGATATCCCTCTGATCGGAACATATATGTTCCGGGGCTAGATTACTTTAAGGATCAGTACGCGTTACGAAAGCGCACGCAATTAGCCATCTAATATAACACAACTGATATCCCCTATATCTGACAAATCCTGTGCTAGCAAAGCAGCCTATTATAAGGTGAGTTTGATACCAAGATCTCCGTGATTTTCTCGAAATATAGCATTATCTCTCTGCGGATCTCAGCTATTAAAGTATATAATTTATTATTAATTATATCATATAATTAATTACTTTATATTTAAAATAATGATTATATTTTATTAATTTACTTACTTTCTTTTTAATAATTTTAAAATGTTAGCTTAATATTTCTTTTAATTAATTATATTAACAATAAAAAACCCCTATTTTAAATATATAAGGAATTTATTTTTAAATTCCATAATTAAGGTTATAGATTTTATTAAATAAAACAAGATATAATTAAAACTTTTATAATATAATTTACCAAAGGTTAAATTAAATTAAATAAGTTATATTAAATAATAAATATTTCGGTTATGTATTTATTATTCCGTAAATTCTTTATCTCTTCTTTCATATTTATTAATGCAAGGTTGATCTAGGTTTAAGAATTATTTTCCAGGCTGAGCTAAATATATACAAAACATTACATATTTAATATTTATTAATAAACCTTAAATAAGCTATATTAAAACTTGGTTAACAATTTAACGCTTATTATTAGCGTAATTAAAAAATTATTTAATTATGTTCTTTAAATAAATTCATTATCTTTTAACCTTATTTTAATATTAGAAAATTATTATACATTTTTAATGCTTATAAAGATATATCGTTTCCATATTTATTAAATTAATTAGTTAATAAGACTTTGCCTTTTTTTTATACTTTTTAATTAAGAAAGGTTTATAACGTTATTTATTATATCTATTTTATAAAGTAAGTTAATATTTCCGAAGACGTTTATAACGGTATATAATTTAGGATTTAAATTTAATTTAAATAAAATAATAAATAAACTTTAAAACCAGTTATTAATAAATATAAATATATATATATTATTATGAACTTTTTTAAGTTATTAATCTTTTTAAATAATAAAACCTAGCGTATTTTTTAAAATTAATTATATTCATCGATCTTTTATATATATATTTATACATACTTTATAACTTAATTCTTGTAAATAAAGGTTTTATAAAACTATATTTTTTTAACTTTATAAATAAGTTTTCTTTTATTTTACGAAGTACTTTCTTTATCAGTTCGTTTTTAAATTATTATAACTTTATATCGGGACTTGTAAATTACGTTTATATAACTCATTTTATAACTTTAATACCCTTTTATATAATAACATATTATAATTCTTTTAATTAACATCTTATTTATTTCGAAGAATTAACTTTTGTAAATTTCTGCATTTTACCGGCCGGCTATTATAGGTATTTATTAAAGGTTTAAGCATTTTTATATTAAATACTGCTTTTAATGTTATATATTAGTATTAAATAATATTATCTTAATATGGAATATATAAAAGCGCTTATACTTATCATCTATAAAATATGGTTATTTTTACCGTTATTTTAAATTTTAACTAACCACTTAAACTTAGGTTTTTTCCTTTAGTAGGCGTAATTGTTATAATACTTATTAGAATACATTTTAATGCTAGTACTAATCGAAGGAACCGAAATAGTTCGAATATAGCGGCCGTATGAAAATAATTAAACCTTACGAATAAGGGAATGGTTTTGTTAGTTATCATAATTTTATAGTAATATCTTTTTAAAGTTACTTCTTTTATTTAGCCGGTAAATAAAATATTCCGCTCAAATTTCTCTTTTATATATATATACTAAAGAATTAATAATATAATTAAATATTTTTATATACTAAAACAGCTTTTATAACTCTTTTAATACTATATTAAAACTATTTTTTACGTTTATAATATTACTTAAAAAATAACATTTTTATTACATTATACCTTGTAACTAATAATAATTTAGTGATTAATAAACTTTATATTTTAATAATATGCGTTAATTAATAGCTAATAAAGTACTTTGTTTATAATTTAAATTTAGTTTTCATAATCTTTTTTTATTATAAAAATTATTATAATATAAATTACATAGCTATATATATAAGTAAGCTTATTAAGGTTTTTGATTAAGTATTATAACGCCGTTTTTATAAAGCGGGTATATATAATAAACCGTATATAAGTTTTACTATAAAAGCACGTATTTAAAAATACGGTTATATAAGTATATTACCGCTTGAAAGATATATACGATCAGGAATAAGAATAGCTTAACGCTATTTTATATCGTATTCGTTTCTTCTTAATTATACCCTTTAAGCATAATGTACCCCCGTTAAAAACCTAGGTATATATTAATAAAAACTTAAGTTTAATATCGTAAAACGAAATTAAAGTATATTTTTATTTTAATTCGCTTATTAAATTTCGTTCTGATTTTAAATTATTTATATAAATATCTAGTTTAATTCTTTTAACATTTTAAGTAGATATTAAAACAAGATAATTAATATATCTGACTTTCGACTTTTAAAATAACCTTTTTCAATAAAATTTAAATACGTATCGGTAGTAAATTTAACGAATTTATATTTTTTTAAATCCTTTTTTAAAATTTATAAAACTAGAAACTAATTTTTATCTTAATTCGAATATTCCCTTTTTAAGTTTGCAACGTATTTATCTTTTAATTTTTGCCTTAATATATATGTAGCATTTAATTATTATATAACATTTTAATCTGGTATTTTTTATATAAAACGAACCTTTTTAAATCGTAAACGGATCATTAAATAAAAAGAATTAACTAAATATTTAAAACTTATTTATAATATTTTATTAATTCCGAATAAAATAATTAACTTAAAAAGTTACTAAGAACTTAATTAACTTAAAATATAAGTTATTATAAAAGTATTAAAATAATATTAATTACTATTAACGTTTAGTTTCATATTAAAAATTTATTAAGATTTATAAAAAGAAAAGTAATTAACAGTAAAAAAATGTTTACTTTAATATAATTTAAATACTTATATATGAATATAAAGCAAAAATTTAAATTCGTAGGTATTTAAATATGAAATATTCAAAGTAAGAAAGATTAAAAAAATGAATCTTTTAAAAACATATTTTACTTAATTATTAAAAGTATTAAAACTGAATAACTTTATAAAAACACTTAGTTTTAAATATATTAAATAATATAAAATAATAAAAGAAATCTTAAAACATAATTACGAATTAAAGTACTATTAAAAACTATATTCAACTTATTTTATATATCTTTTTTATTAAAACTAATAATAAATAAAATGTAAATCCATACGGGATGTAAAAAAAAAAGTAACGGAAAACGCATAAATATAAAAAGTATAAAATATTTTCGATATTAAAAAAAAGGTCGGCAAAAGATAATACCTAGTTAAGTGAAAAGATTACCGGAATTAAAATATATTTAAAAACTTACCTAAAACTTTATAAAAACTTAACGCTTATTAAAAATCATTTATTAATAATATCAGAAACCCCGAAATTAGGGCTTTAATTACCTTATTAAAATACGACAAATTACGGATAGAATTAATTCAAATAACCGTTTTCGTTTCGCCTTTAAACTGTTTATAAGTTTTTAATTTGTTTAAGGTTTTTATTTTACGTCGAACTATTTAAATAACTTTTTTATAAACTTTCTTTATTTTTATAAAAATATTATAAACGGATTAACGCTTGAAATAATATTTCGGTATTCCTTTTTTTAATAATTAATTCGGTCTTTTTTTTAAAACGTAAGATATCGTTTATAAATCTATATTATTAAAATTGTAATAAATCCTTTTTTGCTTTTTAAAACTATTATGGCCCAGCTGGCCTTGGCTATCCCAAACGGTCGGAGCTGCAGCTGTATAAGTCCCGATCCTTATCTTTAGATTACGTAACCCGCGGTAGTTAAACGAGGTCGGTTCGATTACCTTCGATCAAGTGGCGAAAGATTAGACGGGGTCGGTTCGATCGATGTCGATTAAGTAATAAATAGTTAAATACGGTTTATTCGATTACGTTCGATTATAAAAATTAAAAAAGAATATATATATTCGTTATTTCGTATAATTTAAATAATATTAGTTTATAATATAATTTAATTACCTATATTATATTAAATATTTATTATTATTAAACGTAATTATACGTTTAATTTATTATTTAAATTTTTATATTATTATTATTAATGTAAATTATACGATTAGGGTTTAATAATGTGTTAAGTTAATTAACCGTTATATGTTATAAGTTTTTATTTAATAATATTATTAGATTTTAAATAATATAATATACCGTTAATATATTAAATAATATCCGGGGATGTATTATATAATAATTTAAAGATATAATTAAAAAGTTTACAAAGTTTATTTAACGTTTTAAAGTTTAAGTTAATATTATTTAATAAATTTAAGTTAACGAAATTAAAACTAAATTTAAAAAATCCGAATTTTATAATAAAAAAGATAACGTATAAAGTTTTTTATTATTTAAGTACGTATTTATTTCCGTTTTAGGAAGATTATTAATAAGGCCGGTAAAATTTTTACAGTTACGGTATTTTTAAAGGGGATATTTTAAATTAATTCGAGCTTATTTTATAGGATTACTTAAAGAATAAAGAATCGGATTAATGATAAGTTATTAATTTTTAAAAAAAATATTATATTAGTTTTAAGAAAGAATTAAAGGTTAATTTCGGAAACTTTAACGAATAAAAGAACCGTAACGTAAAAAACTTTCGATTTAAATAAAAAAGATTAACGTTTAAGTATATAATAACGTTTAAAAACCTTATGGTTAAGATAAAATAAATGGACGAAAAAGATAACGGCTTAATTAATATGTTTTATAAAAGTTTAAAAGATAACGTTAAGGACGAGATTATTAAAATGGCGTGTTTTATTATTTTAAATAAGTATATCGTAAAGGTTATAAAAATTAATAATTAATAATATAAGTGACAATAAAAAAGAAAGGGATAGTTTATTTTTAAATTTTAATATTTAGGAATTAATTAAAAAAAAACGTAATATATTTTCTACTGTTTACGGAACGGTATTAGGATTTTTAAAGTTAAGGACTGTATAAAAAAATTAAAAAAATAAGTATTATAATTATAATAAGATGGGTTATATTAAAAGTTAATATAAGGCTTTTAAGAAATAACGTAACGGTTAGATTCCGGTATCCGAAAGATAATTAAAAGATAGGAATAATAAGGCCGTAATTTTCGGCATAATTAAAAAAAAAGAAAATTTTAACTTATTTTTAGAAATACAAAAAGGGTTACGCAAAGTTAAAGTACTTTTCCAGGCCGTAATTATACGATAACGCGTTATTATAGCCGGTTTAATAATTATTTAGTCGTTATAAATATACGAAGGATGGAAAACATTAACGCTAGAAAAGTTTGTATTTCGCGTATAATAAAAGAATAATAACGATAAGAATAATAGGAGCTAAACGAATAAATTAAGGAGTATTAAGGTTGGGACGAAGTTTTATATTTAGGAAAGTCTGACCGCTACGGGGAATTATACGTTATTTATTATATAAGGATTTATTATTCCCGATATTAAAAATAGGGAAAAAAATTTAATAACGAATTATACGTATATATTAATAAAAGTTTGATTTCGAAATTTAGATTAGAAAAAATAGTAATAATTAAAAATGGTACCGATATCTACGTATTATAGTTATATAAGATATTATTAATATTCTTATGGTAAAGGGAAGTTGGCCAGAAGAAAAAAGTTATTCCGAATAAGATTTTATGTATTATTACGATTAATATAATTATAAAACTTAGGAGGAATAAGTAGACCAGATCGTTATAAAAGCCTTATGAAAAGTTATATATAACTTATGTTTTAGGTTATTATTTACCAAAAGCCGCAACGAAAGACGTAAACTGTAAAAGGAAATTTAAGAAAAAGAAGAAAATATGGCGTAATATAACGCCTAATGGTAACAAAAATAGTACCCAAAAAATTAATATATATCCAACGAAAGGAATTTTACGTATAGTTCCTTAAATTTAAAGTTTAATTACGACGTTAAAAAGGGTGGTTGAAAAAGATCCAAAAAATTAACTAAAAAAATTAAGAACGTATTAAAAGGTTAAAAATAAACTTGAAAATGGATGCTCTTTATAAAAGAGCCATAAGCTGTTAAAAGTAAAAAGAATTAACGCATATTCATTTTTAAAAAAGCTTTATGTATGATAATAAAAAGAATAGATTTTTTATTATTATAATTAAAATATAAGTTAATAAAATAATATACCGTTATAATAAATTACGGAACTGATCCGAATTATATTAAACCGGAAGTAATTAACGATTAATGTTTGTTATGGAAGGATAAAGCCGAATTTTATAAAATTAAAAATATAAAAGGTATTAAATTTATTTATAATAACGGATGGGTTAATTACGAAATTAATTATTTCGAAATTCTTATTTAAAAATGAAAATAAATTATTAATTTCGATATTATTTCGATTTAAAATCACGATAAAACTTTCGGCAAAAAATAGTCATATTAATATAACCCTTGCATCGATTTAAGGATTAATTAAGTAAAGTTCGTTTTATCCTTTAACGATAAAAACGATTTAAAGAAGAGATTTTATTATTTAATTAATAACGATAACGGTAAATGTAGATATAAAAATAGGATAAAAACTTTATTACATAAAGGAATATAATATATATATAAAAGAACGAAAGAAATATATATAATGCGTTATTGTTATAATTAAAGCATAATTATACGAAATAAAAAACGATTTATAATATTAGCTTTAAAAGCTAGAAAAAATAATTTAAATATTACCATAATATTATAAATACGAACGATTTTTTAAGGAATAAATCAAAATATGATTATTAAAGTATAATAAATAAAACGACGAAAAAAATTTCAAGGATAATAAAAAAGTTACTTTTTTATCTTATATATAATTTAAATTAATAAAGTTTATATATATTACAAAAATATTTTGATAATAAGTTATAAAAAGGATATATTAAACGTTTTAAGTTATTAATAAGGTACTTTATATTTTTCGTAATAAAAAAGAATAAAACGTTACGGTTAATAATCGATTACTGATAATTAAATGATATTACGGTTAAAGAATGTAGATTTTTACCTTTAATTATTAAAATAAAGGATTATTTTTACGGAGTTAAATAGTTTATTACTTTAAATTTACGAAACGGATATAATTTAATTCGCGTTAAATTAAAAAATGAGTAAAAAAATAACCTTTAAGATTAAATATAAATTGTACGATTATGTAATAATACTTTTTAAGTTTATTAATATATTTATAACGTTCCGGAAAATAATTAACCATATATTACGTAAATATTTCGATATTTTATTACCTATTATTCCGATAATATCTTTATATATTCGAATTTAAAAGAAGAATTTAAAAAACAACGTTTATAAGGTTCTTTAGGTTTTATAAAATGTTAAGTTTTTAGTTAATGCCCAAAAAACGAATTTTATAAATAAAAGTACCGTATTTAAAATATATTATTATTTTCAGATATATTAAAATAAATCCTGAAAAGATCGTAATAATTTAAAATTCTTTTTATTATAATAACTGAAATTAGGTTTCTTTAAATTCGTTAATTATTACTAAAAGTTTGTTTATAATTTTAATAAAATTACGATATTTCTATTTTCTTTAACCAAAAAAGGTTAAATTTAAATAGATAACGGAAATAATTCTTTTTAAAAGATTAAAAGTATAATTATTAGTAAGTTAGTATTACTTATATACGATCTAAATTATTTCGTAAAATTAAAAACCGATATTTCGGATTATGTACTAAACGTAATAATCGGATATAAAGATGATTAAGGCAATTTATACCTTATTACGGTTTATTTTTATAAATTAAAAGAAATCGAATTAAATTACGTTATATTAGATAAACAACTTTTAGTTATTATTAACGTTTTTAAGGAATTTAAATATTACCTTAAAAAAACTTATATTAAATTAAGGTATATATAGATTATAAAAACCTTATCCGGTTTATTATTATCCGAAAATTAATAGGACGATAATTCCGTTATGTAAAATGCCTTTTAAAATTTAATTATGGATATTATTTATAAAAAAGGATTAGAAAATGGTAAAGTAAACGCTTTTAATAAATAAATAAACCTAGGAGAAAAGGTTTTTAAAATTCTATACCAGGTATTTAATTTAATAAAAAAAAGATATATAAAATTACGATGAATCGTAATTAAAAAATTAATACTTATTTTATATTAAAGAATTTAATAATATAACGATTAGTTATTAAAAAAGGAAAAAATAGAAAAAATTTAAATATGAGATAAATATTAAAAAAGGTTAATACGCGAAATGTATAAATATTAATTATACGGATACCTTAAAGTTTATAAATTATAAAACGGTTATAATATATATATTATTCTTTTAAAATAAAATCAATAATAAAAATATTTTCATAAAAGTGCAATTTATATAACAAAACCAAAATACGACGTTGTAAACCATACGGAAAATTATAATTATTATTAATCGTAAAGTGATTATAAAATTTAATTATTTTTAATTTTATTATTAAATTATTATTATTAAAAAATCCAGTAATAAACATATATTACGATTGGATTTTTATAATCGTAGATCGATTTATAAAATTCTCTTATTTTTTATTATTTAATAAAATATGGCCGTAAAATAATTAACGTATGTTTTTATTAAATACCTTATTAATATATACGAACTTTTAATAGAAATTATATCTAATAAAAACATTATATGTATTTCGAAATTTTAATAAAACCTTATAACTTAATTAATATTAAATTATAAATAAATGGTTAGATAAAAAAATTAATTAAACGTTTAAAAATTCTTTACGGTATTAAAACTTCTTTACAATATTATAATAATTACGAACAAAATAATTAGGTTTAAAAGTTATTAATAACTTAATTAATTTATAATATAAGTTATTATAAAAATATTAAAATAATATTAATTAACGTTAATTTCGGTTTTATACTAAGAATTTACCGGAATTTACGGAAAAAAGGTTTAATAAACGTTAAAATAATTTTTATTTTCAAATAATTTAAATAATTATACGTAAAAATAAAAATAAAACTTGAATTCGTACGTATTTAAGTGTAAAAATATTCTAACAAAAAAAGGTTAAAGGAATTAACTTTCCAGAAGGGAAAAATGGTTCATTTAGTTATTAACAATATCTAAATTAAACGACTTAATAAAGAATTCGACTTTAAGTACGTTAGACCGTATAAAGCCGTAGAATCTTTTTAAAAAAATAATTATTAGTTGAAGTTATTTTTTAAAAATTAATCTTTATTCAGTTTTTTACGTTTTTTTATTGGAATTAATAACGGATACGATTTAAATTTATACAGAACGAAAAAAGGAGGTAATGGAAGACGTATTAATATAAGAAGTTAAGAAAATCCTTAACACTAAAAAGAAGAACGGTAAACGGTAATATTTGGTTAAATAAAAAGATTACCTAGAATTAAAAAATATATAAAAGCTTATAAAAAATTTTATAGAAATTGAACTTTTCCTAAAAAGTTTTATTAGTAACGTTAAAAGGTTTAAGAATAACGTTTTAATTTACGTTATTAAATTACAACGGGTTAAGGGCGGGGTTAATCCAGCTGGCCGTTTACGTTTCGGTTTCGGATTCTTTTTGCCACTTTAACTTATTAAGGTCTTTTATTTTACGACGAACTATTTCTGTAATTTTTTTACGTAACAATTTTTCTTTATTTACGAAAACGTTATAAACGGGTTAACGCTTTTTTTTAAAAAATTATCTTAATAATTCTTTTTAAATTCGAATTTTTTTTTCGAAAAATACGAAATATTACTTACGAATTTATATTTACAGTCATAATAAGCATATTTTTTTAACGCAAAAATTATAACCAAATTTGTCTTTTGCAACGACATAATCCGTATAATTAGCGCGGAAATAAGCTAAATAATAAGGTATGTTTATATTAAATTTATTAATAAAAAAACAAAATTTTTATAACGATCCGGTGTTACAATACAGGAACAGGTGTTCCTGTCTTGGAGAAACCGGTCTTTGGAGCCTGGTGTAGGCTCCTCGCGGCTGATCTTCGGGTAAGGAAGGCTTCGTTATCCCCGTGCCTAGATATGGTAATCTGGTGGATCTGGGTGATTTAGGGATTAGATTATATAAATTATATAAATTTACGATATATTTATTAAATCCAGGATAGATATATAACGCACAGTTCTTTATATAAATAATACTTATTTAATTTCGTTTGTTAATTATTAACTTAAAATTTTAATTAAAGGTATTATTTTCTGATTAAGAAAAAAATACGTAAACTTTTTTAACGAATACCTTATTTATTATATTATTATTATTTACAAATTAAAGGTTTTATTTCGGATTTTATTTATATTTTTAAATAAATATATAATAAGTGCGTTATATTTTCATAATTTCTTTTTTAATAATTAACAAATAATTAAAGGCCTAATTAAATATGAGTTCTTTTAAATTTAATAACAACGATATTATAAAACGACGTTTAATAAAGAAATAATATATTAAATCCCCGTTATTAATTAATAAAAGATTAATAATTAAATTAAATAAATTTCTTTTATTAAATCTTTTTTAAATTAAACGATAATTTGGTACTTATAATTATTAAAGTTAAGCGGTTAAAAAATCTTTTTTTCCTAATAATAATTTACCCTTGCTTTTAAATTTTTTATTAAGGTTTAATTTAAAGAATACAACTAAAAGGAAAAAAAAGCCGAAAAAGAATATAACGCCGAAGTTCGAAAAAGAAAGAAGAAAAAATTTACGACTAAAAAACGGTTGGATTTTATAGCCGAAAAGATTATAAGGCTTAAATAAAAAAACCGTTCAATTCGTTTAATAAAAAAGAAGTTCCTATACCTTTTTTAAGAATTATTTCCCGTCTGAAAACCTTAATTTTTTCTTTATTTAATCGAAATTAAGAAAGAATTATATCTCCTTTTGCTTATTATAAAATGCTTAATATTAAAGGTTACAAATTAATTCCTTTTAAACCTTACGATAAATTTACGGTCGTAAAAGAATTTTTAATTAGGGCCAGATTTAACCTTAAATAATACGAAATCTTTTTACGGAAAATTATTAAAAGATAATAATTATTTCGTAACTATGTGCTAGAAAAATATTTAATTAATTCGAACTTCTTTTTAAGGATTATTTGATAAATTATTCCGAAGATTATTTAAATATTATTAATTATATTTTTAACGATTACGAATATTTTAAAAAACGAATATAAGTTTTATTCGGAAATATAAATAAGTAATAATATGCAATTAAATAAATATACGATTTTAAGCAAGTTACGTTAATAACCGACTATACGATTAAATTTAACCGTTTAATAATTATCTTTAAATTACCGGAAGATATATTATTTTTTGTTTTTTTAACGGCCTAAAACCTTAAATTAAGGATAAAATATTTAAAGTACTTAAAATAGGTCTTTTCAAAAATTATATTAATAAGATTATTATTACTAACCGACGTATTTTTAATCGATACTTTATAAAAAAAGGTACCGGTAAACGAAATAACCATAAACGCTTTAATAATAATAAGAAAAAGGATAAATCCTAAAAGGAAATTAATGCCGTTTCGAAAAAGGTTTAAAAAATAAGTTTTAAGTTAAATGTTTTAATTGTAGTAAAAAGGGCTATTTTAAAAGCGAATATCGCTTTTTATTAAAAACAAAAAAGGAACCTTTAAAAAAGAAATTCCCCAGCCCAAAAAAAGGTCCGCGCGGCCGAATAAGAATTAGATAACGAGGAAAAGGATAAAAAGGAAGTAAATCTTACTTCCGTCGATTAGAAATTTACGATTATTACGACCAACAAGATTAAAAACGACGACCTAAAATATAAAGATTATAATATTTACAAAAATATTACTGTTAAAGTTTATAAATATTATTCCAGACGAATAATTTTTAAGGTAATTATTACGTCAAAATGTATTTATTACCTTAATGTAACGAACCTGTTATATATTCACCTGGAGGTATAAGCAATATTCTAAATAAAGCTTTTAATTTGTAGCTAATAATAGTACAATAAAGGAGGTGTTTGTTAAAGAGGTTTACAGATTTTTCTTTTAATTAAACAATAATACCTTTAATTAAAGATTTAGATTAATAGTTAAAAACTAAATTAATAAGTATTATTTATATAGGAAACCGTCCGTTATATATTTATTTTAAATTTACTAGGTATATTATAGATTTATATAATTTATATAATTTGTTCCAGATTACTTAAATTTTCCAGATTACCTTAATTCTAGCGTAAAGAAAGTTAAACTTTTTTTTTTTTGAAATTAAGCTTATCGCTGGGCTTTTTTATTTTGATTTATGAAAGGTTTAACGTCGCATTTTGTTTTTGGCGTAATAAGTTGATTTTATTTCCTTTCATTAAAATTAGGTTTTTAATTTTCTTTCTCATTATAATACTGGGTTATTTTGTGTTGCAAAAATTATAACTTAGTTTAAAACCGGGTTTATATCGTTTTAATTTTTGTAATTATTATTTTTATTCGTAAGGTTATTATAGCGATAACCGGTATTTTATATATTAATTATTTAGCTCGTTAGATTACCGTATTATATTTATATATAGTTATATAAGGTAATATATTTATATTCTTATTAACGGATGTATTTTAAGTTATTTATACGAATAATAAAAGTTTAAGTTAATTATTTTGTTAATAATTAACGTAATTCGGAAGGTATTGTTTTATGATTTAATTTAATCGTTTTATTTAATTATTTATTTAAGGGTAATAAGTTATCAAAAATTTAAGTATAATATTAATTTGCTTAAAAAAACTGGTACCGAATTTGGATATAAAAAGTTTGTTTCGGTTAAAAATAATCTTTTCTGGCATTTTATGTTTATTAAGATAATATCGAATAAAAGCGTAGGTTAATTGTTTTGCCGTTACGGTTTTTTAAAGGGTAAAAAGTATTTATATTTGCTATGTTTGTTAATAATTATTTATAGCGTATTATATTTAATTCCTGTAACTGAGCTTTTCGATATAAGAAAATTAATAATAAATTCCCAAGTTATGATATTTTATATTTTATTAGGTATGTCTGTAGGTTATAATAAGCCATACGGCTTATGGCAAGCTATTTTTGTTTTATTGTAAATATTATAATTTTTGATTATTTGTTTAATTATTTAATGAACTTCTGGAAAAATATATTTTTTTAAAGTTACTTGTTAATTTTAAAAACTTTTTAATATCCGTATATGGGGTTTTCGTAAAATCTTTGAACAAATTCCTTTTGTTGTTAGCGGGGGATATAAATTTTACCGCAAAATAATAAGTGGTTTTTGTTATTTTCTTTTAGCTATTTAATTTTTTTCGTTTTTCTGGGTTATAAAAGTTTTTAAATTAAATTAACTTTTTTGGAATAAGTTGTTTTAGGGTTATATCTAGCTATATTATCTTATCGTCTTTATAATATAATATTTATATATAACGTTTAAAGATTTTCGATTTAAAATATTTGTTTAAATACTTTTTTTTTAATATAATAGATTTCAAAGTTAAATTTGAATAAAAAAATTATTTAATTTTTATAACGTTTATTTAGTTTTTGGATAGTTATGAATTAAATAAGATTTTTATAGTTTAAATAAATATTAAAAAGGGGTTTGGTTTTATTAAGGAAAAGTTTTTTAGTTTTTAAATATTAAAATAATTATTAACAATTCCTTATCGTAAATAGGATATTTAAGTTTTACGTCCTTAAAAGCTTTAAAAAAGTACGTTATTAGGTACCGTTTTCCGTTATTTTTTAGTTACTTTAAAATTGCTTTAAGGGCGTAATTTAAAAGGTTTATTTTAAACCGTTTTTTTATTATAATTTGGTAATTTAATTACTGGAGCGTTAATAATTTTATCCTTAATTTTTTGGAAAACCTTTTTAGGTTTTTTTGAAAGTTTAAATGTTTTTAACATATTTTTTCGTAATAAGTTTAGTTAAGGAATTAATAAGTTTGTTATAATTTTTAATTAAGGGTCGTACTTAATCGGTAAATCTTAAAAATTCACCGATGTTAGTAATAATAATTTTATTTAAGATTGGCCAGTTTTTAATAGTTTTTAATTTAGAATTTCAGATTTAAATTTGTTTAAGGGTGATAATAAAGTTTAAAAAGTTTAGTTTTGGGTATATTAAACGATATTTTAACGTTTATTAGTAAGTTGGCTTTTTTAAAAGTTTTTAAAACTTAAACGATATATTTTTTATATTTCTTTTAAAGTTTTTAAAGTAAATAAAAATATCGTTTAAGTAAATAAAAATAAATTTGTTTAAAAATTCCCGTCGGATAATAGTAAATAGGTATTAAAAGTTCGTAAGGGTATTAATTAACTTTTCTAATATAATTTTATATTCGTAATATTTATAAATAATTTTAAAAGCGGTTTTTTATTTTTCGCTTTTAATTATTCGAATTAAGTAATAACCGTTTAATAAGTTTAAGGTTATAAATTATATGGTTTTATTAATGTTTTTTATAATATTTATTAACGTTAAAGGATATTTATTTTTGATAATAATGTACCTCATTAAAATCAGGCCCTTTTTTTGAGGTTGTGGCTGCGCCTACGGCGTAGCTTGTGGCTAGAGCTTTCCAAAAACCTGTAGCTCTAGGTACCGACCCACAAAAAGATCCACAGAAATCACAAACCTCAAAAAAAGGGCCTGATATCAAGTTGTGATTTTTTGGCTCCGTTCTGTACATCCCCATACAAAATTTCGAAAATCTAACTTGGAAACTGGCAAATATAACAGCAATAAAAAATTATCATAAAATAACAAAAATTATTATCAGATGCAGCTTTAAAAGGGCTTTCTAACTGTATATATAACTTCCCAAATGGGACTGGTTTGGCGGAGATATTAAAGAAACAAATTAAATTTTCCGTTCTGCACATCCCCCCCAACCGCAACGCCCTCATGGCTGCGACAACGCAACTACCGCATGCATTATTTCGCCATTGGCCTTCCAAGGGTAATTTAGTATGGGAGAAGCCCGTCCAGTTATTCTTTTGTCCGTACGGATTGTGGTTATTACGTCGTAGCAAGGAAGGCGTTCCGGTTAATCAAGTCCGGGACCTTCTCAGGGCTGCGACGTAACAACAATAGCCCGTACGGCCGAAAAAATTGATATCCGGGCTTTTCCCATATAAAATATACTTGGGAAACCCGGTGCACGATGATACGACCGATGGTTGTGCTGTCGCAGCGATGAGGCCGTTGCGGTCGCCCATTTCCCAGACCTTTATTTAGCCGTATTGGCTGCAATCCCCGTTTAAAAAAATAGAAAAAAATACCTATATATACGCTAGCTTATATTCGACGCGTCTACAAAGTATCAAACGTATCGGACGTAAATTCGCTATAATAAGGTTTCTTTTTTTATAAATCTTTTAATCTTTTAAAAAAAATTGAAGGAAAGTTGATGATTTTGGTAGGAGCGTACAGAACGGACCCATTTTTCGCACAACTTGATCTCAGGCCTCGCTGGCTTGTTACGGTTTTATGGGATTTGATTGGTTAATTTCTAGCGTAATACAGCAGTACATCTAGAAACAAGCCAGGGAGGCCTGAGCTAGCTGAGGTAAATAATAATATCGTTTAATTATCGATAGTTATAAATTCGTCGGTATATTAAATCTTTATTTTTATCGATCCTAATTTTGCCAATTTTTATTTTTAGTATTATTCTGACTGGATATCCGGTAAATAATTCGGATTTTTGAATATAGTTTTTTTTAAGGTTTCGTTAAAGATTTTTTTTAAAGGGTTTTAGTTTTTAAAGGGTTTATGTAATAGATTTGGTAAAGTTTTGGATAGTGTTTTTTTTTATAGGAATTTTATAATTTTATTAGTTTCTAATTTAATAATTCTTTCGGGTTCGTTTTTTAAATAGCTTTTTAAGCTGTTAATATTTAAGAAGTATTATTGTTAATAAGTTAAAAACTTTAAATTTTTTAAATTACGTAATAAATTTTATGGAATTCCTTTTTAATATTATTTTATGAAAACGTTTAATTTTTTTTAATTAATTTATGGATTGTTAGAACAAAGTTATAGTATAAATAAAATAACATTATATTTTAAAATGTCGGTAATGTTAAAAGTAATCCGTTTTAAATATTTTTATATTTAAACCGTAAGTTTTTTTATTTTTAAAAAAATTCGTTCGTTATTATAAGTAAATAAGTCTTTACCGATTATTCGTAATTTGTATAATTATTATTTATATTTTTAAAGGATCTGGTATTTTTCGGTTATTTTAAGAAAAATAATCTTTTTTTATTCTGGAATCGATTATGGCGTTAAATATTTTATTTTTATAATAAATAAGAATTTCGATTTAATTCCGTATTTGTTTTTTTGTTTCGTATAAGGTTTTGTATATAAGGGTTTTTCGGTACTTTATTTTCGAAGGCTTTTATAATTTTTAACTAATACATTTTGGGGGTTAAAAAGCGTTTTTATTTGCGTATTTCTTTCGCCGTATGCTTGGTATAATAATTATTTTTATATTTAAACCATTTTTTGCTGCCGAATTGGTATTTAAAGATAACTATTTCTTTCTGGTTCGTTTTTAGGTTTTATTTTTTGCGAATTATGGGATTAGTAAGGTAAATTTCCGAAAGGGGTATTATTATAATTAAAAATTTGTATTTATTATTTAATATTAATAAATAATATAAATATTTTTGCGTTATAGCTTTCCGGTTTTGTTTTAATTTAAGGTATAAGTAACAAAACTTAAGGTAATCTGATTATTAGGGGGTTTTTATATATTTGCATTTATTATCTGGTTTTATAAGCGTTTTCCTGTTATATTTTGGCTAAAGGTCGTTATTTCTTTAGCGCGTAAATAGACGAAGTAATTATAATCGTAATAAGTACTAAAATGTAGAAATCTATAATTATTTGCTGGAGGTTTTAGGTATATTGTATATTTTAAAAGAATATAATATTTTGGAAATAATTTTGTATAGTTATTAAAATTTTTCTATAATTATCCGTTTTGGTCGTATATTTTATACTTTTATATATCGTAGTAATAAGTATATCCTAACGTAATGGTTATTCTGAAGGCTATTAGTTTTGGATGGTATTTGTAAGTTTTAACGGTAATATTTTTGCAAATAATATAATTTTTATATTTTGGGTTATCGTTTTTGATCCTGCTAGTCGTAATAATAGTAAATTCCAGATCGGCGGACGGAAGGCTTACTTTCTTTTTATTCTTTTTCTTGTTATCTGTACTTCGTTCGGCCGCGCGGACCTTTTTGGAGCTTTAAGAATTTTATTTCTTATTTTTATATTTTTATTTTATATTTTATATTTTTTGGTAAAATGCGATATTCGCTTTTAAAATGACCTTTTCTGCCATAGTTAACATATTCAATTTTGAACTTATCCTTTTTGGACTTTATTAAAGTTATATTAATTTTTTTTAGGATTAATTCTTTTTTGTTGCTGTTAAAACGTTTATTGTTATTTCGTCTGTTGGTACCTTTTTTTCTAAGGTATCGATTAAAAATGCGCCGGTCGGTAATGATAGCTTTATTTGTATAATTTTTAAAGGGTACGGTTTTAGGTACCTTAAATATTTTATCCTTTATCTGGGGTTTTAAGCCGTTATAAAAAGGGAAAAATAATCTAATTTATGATAGTTTAAAGATAACTGTTAGTCGATTAAATTTAATTATATATTCGGTTGTTAACGTAATTTGTTAAAATTTATGTAGTTATTTAATTACGTACTGTTATTTATTTATATTTCCGAATAAGGCTTATATTTATTTTTTCGAATATTTATAATTGTTAAAGATGTAATTAATGGTATTTAAAAAGTTATCAAGGTAATTTGTTAGATAGTTATTAAAAATAAGTTCGAATTAATTAAGTATTTTTCTAGTAAGTTATTACAAAATGGTTATTATTTTTTGATTATTTTCCATTAAAGAATTTTCATATTATTTAAGATAAAGTTTGGCGTGTTTTTGTTTAAGTTTTATAATATTTCTAGCTATAAGGTTTAATTGTTCGTCGGTTGTAAGGGTTTTTTTTTCCTTTTTTTTAGATAGATTTTTTTTAGTTAGATTTTAATAGATTCTTTAAGAGTAGGGGTAGGTTGTTATTAGGAACACGAAGATTTTCTTAAGCCTTTAGTTTAAATAGTTGTAGGTGTTATGTTGTCGATTAATTAAAGAATTTTTTTAATAGGAAGTAAATCGTTGAATTTGGTTACTGATTTTCTGCTTGTTATTAATTAAGGAGTTATTAAAATATAACGAATTTATTATATATTTACCTGGAGGTATAAATAATATCCGAAATGGGGGTTTTAATTTGTAGGTAATAATTGCATAATAAATGAGGTATTTGTTAAAAAGGCTTGCAGATTTTTCCTTTAATCGGAAAATAATGCTTTTAATTAAAGACTTAAATTAATAATTAAAAAGCAACATTAATAGGTGATATTATAAAGGAAACCGTCCGTTATATATCCATCCTGGATTTAATAAGTATGTCGTAGATTTATATAATCTGTATGATTTGTCCCAGATTACCCAAATCCTTTAAATTACCTTGATCTTGGCACGGGGAAAGCCAAGCTTTTGTCAGCCGAAGATCAGCCGTAAGGAGCTCTCACCAGGCTCCAAAGGCAGGTTTCTCCAAAATAGGAACCCCTGTTCCTGGACTGTAACACTTAATATACAGAAGTATAAGATATACGACCAAGACGGTTAATTATGAAAAGATGTCGGTAACTACGGATAGTTATTTTTAAAACATTACATTTTTTCCGAATATACGGTATACCTAAAACCTTTAGCATATAATTATAAGCTTTTACATTTTATTGCTTACCATAATTATTATTATTTTAACCATTTACGCGTTAAAAAGATAACGACTTTTAGCCAGGATATAATAAGCAAATGCCTACGGAACCAGATAATAAATATAGATATACAAAAACCCTTTAATGGCTAGATTACCCTAAATCTTATTACTTATACCTTAAATTAGAATAAAGCCGGAAAGTTATAACGTAAGGATACCTATATTATTTATTAATATTATATAATAAACATAAATTCGTAGCTGTAAAAATGCCGTTTTCGGAGGTTTACCTTAATAACCCCTTAATTCGTAAGATATAGGACCCAAAGAAAAGCAAGAAAAAGATAGTTATCTTTAAGTATTAATTCGGTAAAAAAAAAATGGTATAAATATATAAATGACCATTATATTAAACATGTAATTAAGAAGGTATACGAATGGAAACGCCTTTTAGCCCCTAAAGTATCTTAATTAAAAAACTATTAAAGCCCTTAAAAGTAAGGTACCAAAAAGCCTTTATATATAAAACCTTATACAAAATAAAAAAGGAATACGAAATTAGATCGAAATTTACATTTATTATAAAAATAAGATATTTAATGCCATAATTAATTCTGGAATAAAAGGAAAGTTTTTTTAAAGTAACCGAGAAATACCAAATCCCTTGGAAATATAAACAGCAATTATATAAGTTACGAATAGTTAATAAAAGTTTACTTACTTATAATAATAATTAAGTTTTTTGAAATATAAAAGAATTCGTAATTTAAATATAAAAATATTTAAAATAAATCGTTTTCGATATTGCCGATATTTTGAGATACGTGTAACGAACCTGTTATACGTTCACTTAGAGATATAAGCAGTATCCGAAATGGGTGTCTTGATTTGCAGGTAATAATAGCACAATAAATAAGGTATTCGTTAAAAGGATTTGCAGACTTCTCCCTTAATCGGAAAGCGATATCTTTGATTAAAAACTTAAATTAATAATTAAAGAGCGAAAGTTAAAAGATGTTATTTATATAAGAAATCGTTTGATATATATATCCTCCTTATCTCCTTTGGTTTTTAAAAATTTCTGAAGGTTTCTAGAAACGGATAAAAACGGTTTCCTTTTATTTCTGGAAATAGATAAAGATAAGCCGAAAGCCGAAATTTAACCGGTAAGATAAAGGCTTTAGTTGTTTTAATTTATTTGCCTTTTTAGGTTTAATAGAATATTTATAGATATAACATTATTTTTCTTTTCCCAAAATTTTTATCTTAAAGATTTTTAAAAAGTAAATTTCCTTTTTCCTTTAATTATTATAATATGTTTTAACCATATCAGACAGGCCTTAAAAACGTTTCAAAATTTTAACCGAAAGTCGTTGCGAACTTATAAAGTCGATTTTTAAATTTAGTTTTAAAGTTATACCGTATATACGTTATTTTAAAAAAAGAATTATTGTAAAATATTAAAAAGTCGAAAACATTGCCAAAATTATTTATCGGTTAATGTTCAGATTTATAATAAAAATTACGTTTTATTATCGTTTTTTGAAAATATCCGGGTTAAAAAGTTTCGAATAAATAAAGAAAAACGCTTAACGGTTTAATAATTACAGGAATTATTTAACCGTATTATTCGGTTAAATCGTTATTTTAAATAGTTATATTTTAAAGAAATGTTATTTATTTAAAAAATTTTTTAAAATATGAATAAATTAAAAGAAATAAGAAAAATTAGACGTTTAAAAAAACCGCGGAAAAAAGGGACGAATATAATTTGCTTCGAAATTTAATACCTTAATAAAAATATTTCTTTCTTTCGACTAAAGTACCGCGGACCTAGATTTAATAGGGGGCCCGTTATTACTTCCGGCCTTAGTCGCATTAAGGACGGCCGGTTAGGATTTTGCCGGGAGAAATCTTTAATTAGGTCTATCGTATTTAATAAGTACTTAAGTGGTTCTTACGTAATATTTTCAGCTGGGCAATTTATTTATTTAATTAAGTATTAGATTTTATTTTTAATTATTTTAAAGTCCAATATTTTTCGATTTCGTATTCGTTATCGTTTTTTTCGATTTCGAGGTTCTTTTCAAACGGGGCGTTTTTGGGGGCTGGTTTTAATAAAGGAATATAGAATATAAGGTATATTTTTATAGTTTTGAATGATAATAGTTTATAATTAGTTTTTGCAATAGCTTTTTTAATAATAAATAAATTAAGCTTTTTAAAATTATGTTTATTATTAGACTTTTTCATTTTGATTTGAAAAAAAATTTAACGTTACCTTTTATTTTTAACGTAATAAGTAGATTTTTTTTTAAAATTAATACCTTAACGTTTTTTATTATAATACCGAATTATCTTTTATTATAAAAACTATAATTCGGTTTAAAGTTGGGCTTATATCGTTTTAATTTCTGTTATTATTATTTTTATTCGCAAATTTATTACGGTAATAATTAGGACCTTACGTATTAATTACTTTGGTTATTAAGTTATTGCGTTATATTTATATATAGCTGTAAAAGGTAATATATCCATATTTTCGTTAACGGACGTATTATAAGCTATTTATGCAATTGGTAAAAGTTTAACCTAATTATTTTGTTAATAATTAACGTAATTTCGAAAGTATTATTTTAAAGTTTAGTTTAATTATTTTATTTAATTATTTATTTAAAGGTAATAAGTTATCGAAAATTTAAATTTAATATTAATTTACTTAAAGAAATTAATACCGAATTTAAATATAAAAAGTTTATTTTTATCAAAATTTCTTTTTGGTATTTTGTATTTATCGAGATAATATCGAATGAAAGCGTAAGTTAATTATTTTGCTATTACGGTTTTTTTAAAGGATAGGAAGTATTCATTTTTAGTAAATTTATTAATAATTATCCATACCGTATCGGATTTAATTTTAATAATTAGGTCTTTCGATATAAGGAAATTAATAATAAAATCTTAAGTTATAATATTTCATATTTTATTAGGTATATTTGTAGGTTATAATAAATTATACGGCTTATAGCGGGCTACTTTAATTTCGTTATAAATATTATAATTTTTAATTACTTATTTAATTATTTAACGGCGTTCTGGAAAGTTCTATTTCTTTTGAAATCGTTTGGTAATATTAAATATGCCTTAATATTTATATAAAAGATTTTTATGAAATTCTTTAGCGAATTCCTTTTATTATTAACCGGGGATATAAATTTTATTACGAAATAATAAATGGTTTTTATAATTCCCTTTTAATTGTTTAATTTTTATTTTATTTTTTTAGGTCGTAAAAAGTTTTAAATCAAATTAACTTTTTTAAAGTATGCTGTTTTAAGGTTATATATAATTATATTATCCTATCGTTTTTACGATATAATATTTATATATATAGTTTAAAATATCCGCTTAAATATTTTCCTTACTTTTAATATGGTAAATTTTAAAGCTAAATTTGGAAAAAAAAATTATTTAATTTTTATGGCGTTTATTTAATTTTTGGGTCGCTATAAATCGAATAAAACTTTTATGGTTTAAATAAATATTAAATAAATTTTTAGTTCCGTTAAACAAAGATTTTTTTTTCTTTACATATGAAAACAATTATTAGCAACTTTTTATTATAAATGGAATATTTAAATTTCATGGCCTTAAAAGTTTTAAAAATATACGTAATTAGGTACTATTTTCCGTTATTTTTCAATTATTCTAAAAATATTTTAAGGGCGTAATATAAAACGTTTGTTTTAAGTTGGTTTTTTATTCTTCTTTGGTAACTTAATTATTAAGCCGTTAATAATTTCATTTTTAATTTTTTAAATTTTTGGGGTTTTTTTAAAAACTTAAAATTATTCTTAACGTACTTTTTAATAATAAGTTTAATTAAGAAATTAAGAAATTTATTTTAATCCTTAATTAAAGGTTATACGTAACCGGTAAATTTTAAAAATTAGCAAATATTAATAATAATAACTTTATCTAAAATTAGTTAATTTTTAATAACTTTTAATTTAAAATTTTAAAGTTAAATTAATTTAAAGATAATAATAAAGTTTAAGAAGTTTAGCTTTTAAATATATTAAACGGTTTTTTTAACGTTTATTACAAAGTTAATTATTTTAAGAGTTTTTAAAATTAAAGTAATATATATATATATATATATATATTTTTCTGCTTTAGAATGAGGTTCTAAGGGACTAAGGTATACAATCTATCTTAACCGTAAAAACCATTAATCAGTTATCGTGTTCGAAGATACTGGGTATACTATCTATCGTATGGATTATGTATGTAATGATTTTCTGTATATTTGGCTCAGCCTAGAAAATAAGGTTTGAACCTATATCAACCTTGCATATATTAAAAATTAGCTAAAGCATTAATTAGGTTTTATAATATACTTTTATATTCGTAATATTTATAAATAATTTTAAAGGTAGTTTTATATTTTTTAGTTTTCATTATTCGAATTAAATAATAATTATTTACTAAATTTAAGGTTATAAATTATTTAACTTTATTAATATTTTTCCTTATAATATTTATTAACGTTAAGGAATATTTTTTTTTATAATAATATCGTTTAGTTATTAATAATTATAAATTTGTCGTTATATTAAAATTTTATTTTTATCGATCTTAATTTTGCCATTTCTTATTTTTGATATTATTATAATTAAATACCTTATAAGTAATTTAAACTTTTTAAAATAACTTTTTTTTAAAATTTCGTTAAAAACTTCTTTAAAAAACTTCAATTTTTTTAAGGTTTATATAATAAATTTAATAAAGCTTTAAGTAATATCTTTTCTTAATAAAAATTTATAATTCTTTTCGGATTCGTTTTTTAAATTACTTTTTAAATCGTCGGTATTTAAAAGATATTATTATTATTAAGTTAAAAATTCTAGTTTTTTTTAAATATGTAACAGATTTTATAAATTTTTTCTTTAAGGTTATTTTATGAAAACGTTTAATTTCTTTAATTAGTTCGTAAATTATTAAAACGAAACCATAATATTTTTAAAGTAATATTATATTTTAAAATATCGCTAGTATTTAAAATAATTTCTGTAAAATATTGTTATATTTAGAACATAAAGTTTTTAATTTCTTTAGCAATTCCATTATTATTATAAGTAAATAGGTCTTTATCGATTGTTTATAACTTATATAATTGTTATGTAAATTTTTAAAGGATTTAGTATTTTTTAGGTATTTTTTTAAAAAAAGGGTTTCTTTTGTTTCGAATCGATTATGGCGTTAAATGTTTTATTTTTATAGTAAATTGGAATTTCGATTTAATTCCTTTTCTTTTCGTATAAGGTTTTATATATAAAAACTTTTCGGTACTTTATTTTTAAAGGCTTCCATAATCTTTTGATTAATATATTTTAAGGGTTAAAAGCCGTTTTTATTGGCGTACTTTTCGGGTTATATGCTTGGTATAGTTATTATTTATATATTTAAACCATTTCTTATTACGGAATTAATATTTAAAGAGAACTATTTTCTTTTGGTTTTTTTTAAGTTTTATTTTTTGCGAATTATATAATTAAAAGGATAAATTTCCGCTCGGGGTATTTTTATGGTTAAAAGTTTACATTCGTTACATAATATTAATAAATAATATAAATATTTTTACGTTATAACCTTTCGACTTATTTTAATTTAAGGTATAAATAATAAAATTTAAGGTAATTTAATTATTAAATCTTTTATATATATTTATACTTATCGTTTAATTTTATAAACGTTTTTTCGTTATATTTTAGCTCAAAGTTATTAATTTCTTTGATACGTAAATAAATAAAATAATTATGGTAGTAATAAGTAATAAAATATAAAAGTTTATAATCGTTTACATTAGGTATATTATATATTTAAAGAAAATATAATATTCGCAAGATAATTATTTATGGTTACCGAAATCTTTTCGTAACTAACCGTTCTGGTCGTATATTCTACATTTTTATATATTAAAATAATAAATATAACGTAACGTAATAATTACTTTAAAGGTTATTAATTCTGGATAATATTTTTTATATGTTTTAACCGTAATACTTTTGAAAATAACATAATCTTTACGTTTTGGGTTATCGTTTTTAACCTTATTAGTCGTAATAATAACAAATTCCTAATCGGCAGAAATAAGGTTTATTTTCTTTTTATTCTTTTTTTCGTTATTTATATTTCGTTTAACCGCGTAAAAAATCTTTTTACGCTATAGGATCATTCCTTTCTAAGGATTCCTTTTTTTAATAAAAAATGATATTTATTTTCAACATAACCCTTTTTCTTATAGTTTAAATATTTAATTTTAGATTTATTTTTCTTAAATTCCGTTAAAATCATATTAATTTTTTTCTAAACTTTATTTTTAATTTTCTTATTATTATTAAAATGTTTATCGTTATTTCGTCTACCGGTTCCTTTTTTTAAAGTACCGATTAAAAGTATGTCGGTCGGAGATAATAACCTTATTTATATAATCCTTGAAAAAAAATTAATTTTAAATACCTTAAATATTTTATCTTTAATTTAAAACTTTAAACCGTTATAAAAAAACGAAAAATAAATTATTTTATAAAAATTTAAAAATAATTACGAAACTGTTAAATTTAATTATATATTTAATCATTAACGTAATTTGCTAAAATTTATGTATTTGTTTAATTATATATTATTATTTATTTATATTTCCGAATAAGGCTTATATTCGGTTTTTAAATATTCGTAATTATTAAAAATATAATTAATAATATTTAAGCAGTCGTTAGAATAATATATTAAGTAATCTTTAAAAATAAATTCGAATTAATTAAATACCTTTCCTATAAATAATTACAAAATAACTATTACTTTTTAATAATTTTCCGTTAAAAATCTTTTATATCATTTAAAATAAAGTTTAGCCTTAACTAGGGATTTCTTTATATTTATAAACTTATTATAAGGTTTAAAGGGCAATAGTTTATAACTTTTAATATTAAGTATTTTATAATAAGCAGGAAAAAATATAATTACTTTTTAGTTTCGATTAAATAAAAAAGGAATTAGGGTTTTTTAACGTAAAATAATTCTTAAAAAGAATACCCAAAATTTTTTTAACTGTTGAATAAATTTAACGTTTTTCTAATTTAAGTTTTATAATTTCTTTAGCCATAAAATCCAGTCGTTTATCGGTTAGAAGTTTTCTGTTTTTTCCTTTTCTTATTTCCTTACTGTAAACTTCCTTAACTTCTTCCTTTTTTTAATTTAACTTTTTAAGCTAGACCTTAATACATTTTTTAAAGATAAAGGTAAGTTATTATAAAACTTTTTTTTTAAAATGTAGTTTTAATAATTATAAGTACTATATTATTAATTAATTAAAAACCTTTTTAATAAGGAAAATATTATTTAATTTAATTATTAAATTTTTATTAATTAATTATAAAAATCGAATATATTATTTTATTTATTAAATGTCGTTTTATAATAATGCTCTTATTAAGTTTAAAAAATTAATGATTAATTAAAATTTAAATTTTTCGTTTTTTATTAATTAAAAAACTATTAAAATATAACGAACTTATTATATATTTATTTAGAAATATAAATAATATCCGAAATGGACGTTTTAATTTATAGGTAATAATAATATAATAAATCAGGTACTTGTTAAAACAATTTGCGGATTCTTTTAATCGAAAAACGATATTCTTAATTGAAAATTTAAATTAATAATTAAAAAACGAAAAGTAAAAAATTTTATTTATAAAAAAATCGTTTAATATATATATTTTCCTTATTTCCCTTAGTTTCCAGAGATCTTTAAAGGTTTCTGGAAACGGATAAAGACGGTCTCCCGTTGTCTCTAAAGACAGACAGAGATAAGCCGAAAGCCGAGATTTAGCCGGTAGGGTGGAGGCCTCAGCTGTCTTAATTTACCTGGCTCCTTTTTTGGGTTTAGTGGAATCCTTATGGATGTAATAATCGATATTATTTTAAGAATATTATAGTTTTATTCCAGTAATTTATAAATTAACTGGAAAAAATAAACGTTTTCTTAAAATAATTTTAAAAAGGACTTTCGTAAAATTTGTAACATAATTAAAAAAGTTAAAGTTTTAAACCTAATAATACTAATATCTTTTAAGTATCGACGATTTAAATTTTTTTTAAAAAACGAACCCGTAAAAAGTTGCTTAATTAAAATTAATAAGATTATAAAATTCTTATTAAAAAAATACCATTTAAAGCTTTATTAAATTTATTATATAACCTTTAAAAAAATTAAAGTTTTTTAGAAAAACTTTTAACGAAATTTCGAAAAAGGTTATATTTAAAAGTTTGAATTAATTATAAGGTATTTAGTTATAATAATACCAAAAATAAAGGATAATAAAATTAGGATCGATAAGAATATAAATTTAATATATCGATCAATTTGTAACTATTAATAATTAAACGATATTATTATTAAAATGGATATATTTTACCACTAATAAATAATATAAAAGAAAATATTAATAAAATTAAATAATTTACAGTTTTAAATTTACTAAATGATTATTTTTTAATTCGAATAATTAAAAAAAAAATTACCTTTAAGATTATTTATAAATACTATAAGTATAAAGTTATGTTTTAAGGGTTAATTAATGCTCCAGTAAGCTTTTTATATATATTAATTATTATTTTACGTAAGTTTTTAAATAAATTTATTTTCGTTTACTTAAACGATATTTTGATTTATTTAAAAACTTTAAAGAAATATAAAAGATGTGTCGCTTAAATACTGAAGATATTTAAGAAAGTTAACCTGCTAGTAAACGTTAAAAAAAACGTTTAATATACCTAAAAGTTAAACTTTTTAAATTTTATTATTATCCTTAAATAAATCTAAATTTAAAATTTTAAATTAAAAGCCGTTAAGAACTGGCTAATTCCAGATTAAGTTACCGTTATTAATATCCGTTAATCTTTAAGATTTACCGGTTATGTACGACTTTTAGTTAAGGATTATGATTAATTTGCTAGCTTCCTTACCAAACTTATTATATATATCGGAAAAAAGTTCGAGCTTCCAAAAAAAGTAAAAAAAGCTTTTTAAAAAATGAAAAATAAAATTGTTAGCGTTCCAGGAATTAAGTTACCAAACCATAATAAAAAGAAACAATTTAAAATAAACGCTTTAAATTACGTTTTCGGAGCAGTTTTAAAGTAATTAAAAAGTAACGGAAAGTGGTATTTAGTAGCGTATTTTTTTTAAAGCTTTTAAGGCCGTAAAATTTAAATACCTTATTTACGATAAAAAGTTATTAATAATTATTTTAATATTTAAAAAATGTGAACTCTTTTATATAAAATTAAGAAATTATACGATATTTATTTAAATTATAAAATCTTTATTCGATTTATAACGATTTGGGAATTAAACAAACGTTATAAAAATTAAATAATTATTTTATTTAAACGTAACTTTAGAATTTATTATATTAAAAGTAAAATAAATATTTAAGCGGATATTTTAAGCCGAAAAGAAAATTACGATTCGGAAAATTTTTAAACGTTATATATAAATGCTATATTACAACAACGATGGAATAATATAGTTATACGTAATCCTGAAATAGCTAACTTTAAAATAATTAGCCTGATTTAAACGTTTTTATAACCTAAAGGAATAAAAGGAAGTTAGATAATTTTTAAAAAAATAATAAGGACTAATTATTATTTTGCGGCAAGATTTATATCCCCCGTTAATAATAAAAGGAATTTAATAAAGAAATTACGAAAACTTTTTATATAAATGTTAAAAAGTATTTAAAACTATTAAACGATTTTAAAAGAATATAACTTTCTAGAATTTTACTAAATGGTTAAATAAATAATTAAAAATTATAACGTTTATAATAAAATTAAGACAGTTTGCTATAAGCCGTATGGCTTATTATAACTTATAAATATATCTGATAAAGTATAAAATATTATAGCTTGGGATTTTATTACTGGTTTTTTTATATTTAAAAATCTAATTCTTAAAGTTAAGTTTAATACGGTATAAGTAATTATTAACAAACATAGTAAATATATGTACTTTTTATTCTTTAGAAAAACCGCGACAGTAAAATAATTAGCTTACGTCTTTATTCGATATTACCTAGATAAGTATAAAGTACCAAAAAGGATTATTTTGAATCGAAATTAATTTTTTATATCTAAATTCAGTACCAATTCTTTTAAGCCAATAAGTACTAAATTTAAGTTTTTAATTATTTATTACACCTAAATAAATAGTTAAATAAAACCATTAAATCAAACTTTAAAATAATACTTTCGAAATTACGTTAATTATTAACAGGATAATAAAGTTAAGTTTTTATTATATAAATAGCTTATTATATATCCGTTAACGAAAATATAAGTATATTACCTTATACACCTATATATAAATATAAAATGGTAACTTAACGATCTAAGTAATTATTACGTAAAATATCAGTTATTATTACGATAATTCCGTAAACGGAAATAATAATAATAGAAATTAAAATAATATAAGCTTAACTTTAAACTAAATTATAATTTTTATAATAAAAAATGGCTTAATATTATAATAATAAAAAGTTAAGGAATTAATTTTAATTAAATGAAATAAAACTTACTTATTACGTTAAAAACAAAACGTAACGTTAAACCTTTTTTAAATTAAAGTAAAAAACGTAATAAGAAGTTTAATTTTAAAAAACTTAACCCATTTAAAATTAAAGATATTATTTCGAAAATTAATTACAAACTATTATTACCTAAAACCATAAAAATATACCTTATAATCCTTATATTCTTATTAAAACCAGCCCTGAAGAACGTCCCGTTTAAAAAAAACCTTAAAATTAAAAAAAACGATAACGAATACGAAATCGAAAAGATATTAAACTTTACAATAATTAATAATAAAACTTAACACCTGGTTAAATAAACAAATTACTCATCTAAAAATAATAAATCAAAATTACTTAAATATTTAACGAATACAATAAACCTGGTTAAAGGATTTTACTGACAAAATCCTAACCGACCGTTTCTAATACGATTAAGGTCGTAGGCGATAACGGTCCCCCGTTCAAATCTAGGCCTGCGGCGTTTTAATCGAAAAAAAAAAAGAAAAAAACGCTTCTATTATAGCATTTATCTCGGAAACCAGCTAAGCCTGCTTTACTTTTATGCGACGTTATTTTTCCTTTAACCTTTCCCGTTTTTTAATTAATCCAACTCCAAACCTTTTTTTAATATTTCTAAAACCTTTCTTTTAAAAAACATTTTATTAAAAATACAAACGCTTTAATTTTTCTAACAGATTTTTTCGATTTTTCGTCCTATTAATGCCGTAATTTAATTAACCTTTTTTTAATACCCTTTTATTTTCTTTTACGATTTCCTAATATGTAAAAAAATTATCTTTAATTTCGCGTTTTTTAATAAACGTTTTTACGTTTCGTTTATTTTTTTAACGAATTTGTAATCGAAACGTTAATAAATAAACGTTAATAATAAAGGTAATAATTATAATTCGAATACTTCAGAAAATAAAAATATTTAAATACGTTAAAATAAATATAATTTAAACAAAAGAAGGTCTTAGTTTTAAAAGCTTTAATTATTATGATTTAAATAATACGAAAATTATGTTAATTTGTGCGTAATTTCCGTTTTCGTTTCTTTTTTTATAATTCGATTTATTATAATAAAATCAGTTAAAAAGTTACGGAAACCTTTTTAATAAAACTAAAAAATTACTTACGGTTTTCATTTTTGGAACAAAAGTTTTTAAAAAAGGGAAATAGTATTATAATATAGGAATAAGGATTTTATTTTTGAAAACCTGGCTTTTAAAGCCTGGTATAAACTTTTTGCGGTTAATTTTCGAGTAAAAAAGGTTTAGCTATTCCCGCGCCAAGATATAATGATGTGGTAGGTCTGAGTAATTTTGGGACTAGATTATATAAATTATATAGATTTATAATATACTTATTAAATCCAGGATGGGTGTATAACGAACGGTTTTTTATATAAATAGTACCTATTTAGTTTCGCTTTTTAGTTATTAACCTAAGCTTTTAATCAAAAACATCGTTTTCCGATTAAGGGAAAAGTCCGCAAATTCTTTTAACGAATAACCTATTTATTATATTATTATTACCTGCAAATTAAGACCCCTATTTCGGATACTGCTTATACCTCCAGGTGGATGTATAAAGGTTTGTTACATCCGGATCGGAATTAAACTTTTTTTTTTCACTTTTAAGGATACGGCTGGATATAATAACGATTAATAATACAGAAAATATAAAAAGTAAAAAGAAAAATTATTTATTATGCAATATGAAATAAATAGATTAATTTTTAAAGGCAAATATTTTAAAGAGGATAATCGTATTATGGCTTAATTAGCTTTGGTTACCTTAAACGGTCGGAGTTATAATTATATAAATCCCGATCTTTATATTTAAATTTCGTAACCTCCGGTAATCGAACGAAGTTAGTTCGATTACTTTCGATTAGGTAACGAAAGATCGAATGGAATCGGTCCGATCGTTTTCGATTAAATAACAAATAATCGAATACGGTTTATTCGATTATATTTAATTATGAAAATTAAACAAAAATATATACGTTCGTTATTTTTTATAATTTAAATAATATTAGCTTATAATATAACTTAATTCCCCAGATTACCTGAAATATTTACTATTACCAGATACATTTATAGCTTCAGTTTATTGCTTAGATTTTTATAATATTACTGAAAACATAAACCGTACGATTAAGGTTTAATAGTTGGTTAAGCCAGTTGGCCGTTATAAAAACTTATTACGAATTTTACTCTTTCCGACGATGTAATTAAAACGGTTAACGTAAAAATAAACTAAATAATAAAACCTATTTATATTATATTTGTTAATAAAAAACGAAAACTTTTATAACGATCCGGATTAAAATTTCTTTTTTCTTATTTTTAAAAAGACGACCGGTTATGAAAATAATAATAAAATTTAAATTTAAAAAAATCAAATGTGCTTATTAAGTAACGTTAATAAATAAATAAAATTTTAAAAATAAAAATTTAAAAATCCGAAATCGTATTATAATTTAACCAATTTTAATTATTATAAACGGTCGGAAACTGTAAGAAAATAAGTGTAATCGCGATCTTAAGCTTGGGTAATTCATAATAGTCGAACGCGGTTTATTTAATTACGTTTAATTAGGTAATAAATTAAAGATGCAATTTATTCGGCAATTTTCAGTTAATTAATAATAACCGAATATAATTTGTTTAATTACGTAAAATTATTAAAAAGTATAAAACATATATACGTTCGTTGTTTCTTATAATATAAATAATATTAATTTATAATATTATTTATTTATTTAAATTACCTTTAATATTTATTATTATGGGACGTAATTAAAGGTACGACTTATTACTCAGATTTCTATAAAACTGTTACAGTACAGGAACAAGGGTTCCTGTCTTAAAAAGACCGGCCTCCGGAGCCTGGTATGGCTCCTTACGGCTAATCTTCGGGTAAGGAAAGCTTAGCTTTCCCCGCGCCAAAATATGGTAATTTGATAAATTTAGTAAATCTGGAACCAAATCTAACAAATCCTACAAATTTACGACATACTTATTAAATCCAAATGGATATATAACGAACGGTTTTTTATATAAATAATACCTGTTTAATTTCGTTTTTTAATTATTAATTTAAGTTTTTAATTAAAGGTATCGTTTTCTAATTAAAGAAAAAATCTGCAAACTTTTTTAACGAATACCTTATTTATTATATTATTATTACTTATAAATTAAAATTTTTATTTCGGATATTGCATATATTTCCAGGTAAATATATAATAAGTTTATTATATTTTAATAGGTCTTTAAATAATAATTAACGAATAATTTAAAACCTAATTAGATATAAGCTTTTTAAACTTAATAAAAACGATATTATAAAATAACCTTTAATAAATAAATAACATATTCGATCCCTTTTATTAATTAATAAAAGATCAGGAACCAGATTAAATAATTTACCGCTTATTAAAAAAGTTCTTTAATTAATCGATAACATAGCACCTGTAACTACAAAGCTAAAGGCCAAAAAGATTCTTTTTCTTCTTAACAGTAACCTACCCCTGCCCCTAAGGAGTCCATTAAGGTCCAGCCTAAAAAGTTAAATCAGGAAAAAAAGGAAGTCAAAAAAGTTTACGGCAAAAAGACGGGAAAAAAAAAAGGAAAAAAAGCTTACAACTAACGAAAAATTAAATCTTGCAGTTGAAAAAGTTATAAAACTTAAGAAAAAAAACGCCAAACTTGTCAGGTATAGGGGACATCAGTTATGTTGTATTAGATGGCTAGTTACGTACGCTCTTACAATGCGTACTGATCCCTGAAATAATCTAGCCCCGGAATATATATGTTCCGATTAGAGGGATATCTCCATATATGGGGTGCTAGCGCACCCCCCTGCTAGCTGATACACCCCTTTAACGCCTTAAAGTAATTCCGACGTTAATCGTTACCCTTTATTACTTTTTAAAGCCATAATTATTTATTTTATCTTTTTTCCGGTAATTAAATTTTTTTAATTAATTAATTCCTTTTTTAAAATAACTTTTAAAGTTTTCTTCCGTTAATTTAAAACTTTTATAATATTTATTAATCTTAATTATTTTTTAAAGTATTTAAAAGTTTTTCGTAACAGGATTTTAATTAATCCATCTGCTAATATATCGCCTATAACCGTATAATTTATTTTAATTAAATCCTTTTTTATTATCTTTTATAATTAATAATTATATATATTTACGTACCGTAACTTTATTTATAAAAGTGCGATATTAACGTTAATAAACCGTATAATTTGTTAATTATCGTATTATATATTTAATAATTCCGTATTTAAAATAATTTTTAATTTTTTAATTAATCGAAAATTAAATAAGGCTTTTTTTGCAGCCTGCATAAAGGATAATAATTCCGTTTCAGTTGTAAAAATAATTATTATGTTTTATTTATTTATCCGTTATCTTATTATTTTTTCGAATAATTTTATAACGTAAGCTTAAAATTTTTTTGGATTAATCGTATTATTTACGAAAAAAGTATCGTTTTAAATATTTATCGAATTCTTGTTACCGAATTATAACGCGAATATTTTAGTCCTAATTAAGTATAATATAATTCGATCGGTAGCTATATAATATATATTATTAAGGTTTATGTTAAATCGTATAAATCGGGATATTATAAAAAATATATCGGATCGTATATTAATTATAATATATAAAATGAAACCGATTTTCTTTTAGTATTTATTAATAAAACCTAAATGGGCCAGATTAAAATTCGGCAATAATTTAATATTAATTATTAACGTTTTTAAAAGGTTATTTAAATTGTTTTTAGAAATTAAATTAGCCAGTTTATTTATAAAGTCGGATTAAAATAATTTAATTTTTTTATTAAATTTATTTTCAATTATTTCGATCCCGAAAAATTATTATAAATTATTATCTTTTATAAAAATAAACCGTTTTTATATTTATCAAATTAATTAATTAACGAAGTTTTAATGCGTTTTATTATATATAATAATAATATCGTTAACGTAAAAAAATAAAAATAACTTTTAACGAATAAAAATAATATAATTTATAAGGAACGGGATTAAGTCCCAAATTCTTAACCGTACCGGTAAAAATTTTTGCTAAAATAAAAGGGATTCCTTTAATCCGTATAATACTTTTTTAATTAGGAAAATTTTGTTAGGTTATGGATATCTTAAAGATATTTTTATATATATTTTATAAGGTAAATTTGCGTTAACGAAAACGTTTATAACGTTATATTACTTAAGTTTTAGGTTAAATTTAACCGTAATAACGATTAAAGTTCGAAATAATCTTTTAATTAACGTAAATACGTATATATTTTTATAAACGTTTTTAAGTTATTAATCGTTTCGTACGATAAAGTGGGCTTTATATTTTTAAAGTTAATTATATTTATCGAACTTATAAACGTATATTTATATATACCTTAAAACCTATTTTCTTCTAATAAAAAATTAATTTACGGCCTTCCAGGATTTTATTTTTTTATAACTTTATAAATAAGCCTTTTCGGTTTTATAAAATAATTTTTTTAACGGATATATATTTAGCTTTTTATGGTTTCGCGGAGATAACGGTAAGTTTCGCTTATATACCCAACTTAACGGCTTAAGTAACGTTTTTATTTTTAATATATTAAAACTTTTCCGATTAAAATAATACGTATTTCGGCTTTTCATTCGCCTTAAATTTTTGTAATTTACCGGCCGGTTATCGATCATTTTTATAAAGTAAATTAATCGTCCTATATTAAAGGTAACTTCTTATATTTTATAATCGTTTCGAATAATATTATTTCGGTACGGAATATACGGAAAGCTTATATTTTTAACCCGTAAGATATTTTCGTTTTTTACCGTTATATTAAGTTAAATAATTGGATAAAAACTTAAGGTTACCTTTATTTTTTCCGTCGGCGTAATAATCGTAATAATTTTAAAGATAAACGTTAATAATAATAATAATTTAAGGGACGGAAATAATTTAAATATTACGGTTATATAAGGGTAATTAATCTTATGCGAATAAATTTGTTTTTTATTATCCTATACGTCTTTTTGGACGCCTGTATTATTTTGGAGTTATTTTTTTTACCTAGCCGGTAATTAAATTATTCCGTTTAAGTCTTTTTTTTTATATATGTATAAGGTAATAAATAATTTAATTAAATATTTTTACTTATTAAAATAATTACCGTAACTTTTTTTTTGTAACGTAAAAATAATTATTTTTTAAGTTTTTAATATTACTTAAAAAATAACTTTTTTATTAAATTATATATTTCGAATAACGATAATTTTATTAATTAATAAGTTTTAAATTTCGTAAATATTCGTAAATTAATAACCGATAAAATAATTAATTTACGTTTTAAAATTTAACTTTTAAAATTCTTTTTATAACGGTAATTATTATAACGTAGGCCATATAGCCATATATTTATAAGTAAGCTTATTAAGGCTTCTGATTAAATATTAAAATACCGTTTTTATACGCCAGATAAATATAATAAACCTTATATAAGTTTTACTAAAAAAAACGTATTTAAAAGTACGATTATATAAATATATTACAGTTTTAAAGATATATATAATTAGAAATAAAGGTAATTTAACGTTATTTTATATCGTAATTATTTTCTTTTAATTATACCTTTGAAGCGTTTTATATTTCCGTTCTGAAACTGGGTATACGGTATTAAGGGCTTAAATCTAATATTAAAAAAAGGCGATTAAAATATATTTCGAAGCTAATAATTTTTTACAATTTCGTTATCGTATTCGATTACTTATAAAAATATCTTATTTTAGTTTTTTAAGGTTTTTGAAAAAATGTTAAAATATTATAATTAATATATTTTACTTTCGATTTTTAAGGTAAATATTTTAAATAAAACCTAAATATTTATCAGTATTAAATATAACATATTTATATCCTTTGAAATTTTTTTTTAAAGTTTATAAAATCGATAACGATTCGTTATTTTAAATAAAACGTTTTTTTTAAGTTTATAGCATATTTACTCTTTAGTTTTTATTTTATTATATATATAATATTCGATTATTATAAAATTCTTTAAGCGGATTTTTTTAATATAAAACTATAATTAAACGATTATTTCGGGCCTTAAATATTTTAATTTTAGGTATTATATCGTACCGTTACCGGTTTGCAGTAATTTCGTTATATATAAATTAACGTTTCGTTTATAAATTATTAAAGTTTTTTAAGGTCTTATTATGTTAATATTTTCGATAACGAATTAATTAAATTTATTTCGAATAAAATTATTATTTTTTCGGTTATTTTATTAAAAAAAATTTTCCGAAATTATTTAAAAAATATTAAGTTATAAGGTTTATTCTTAAGGTTTACTGCCTGGCATAAGGTTCATCAAAGTCGAAGCTTATCGGCAACCACGCATTCTGCTTCAGAGTGAGGTTCTATGGGACTGAGGTATACAATCTATCTTAACCGTAAAAACCATTAATCAGTTATCGTGTTCGAAGATACTGGGTATAATATCTATCGTGTGGATTATATGTGTAATGATTTTCTGTGTATTTGGCTCAGCCTGAAAAATAAGGCTTGAACCTATATCAACCTTGCATAAATTTTTTACGTAATTAAAAAAATTAAAACTTTTAACCTAATAGTAATAATACCCTTTAAATATCGACAGTTTAAAAAGTTATTTAAGAAACGAATTTAAAAAAATTACTTAATTATAATTAATAAAATTATAAAATTTTTATTAAAAAAGGATACCATCCGAAACTTTATTAAATCCATTACATAAACCATAAAAAAATTAAAACTTTTTAAAAAGAAATTTAACGAAATTTTAAAAAAAGTTATATTTAAAAATCCGAATTATTTACAAAACATCCAGTTATAATAATACCAAAAATAAAAATTGGTAAATTTAAAATCGATAAAAATAAAGATCTAATATAAAGACGGATTTATAATTATTAATAATTAAACGTCATTATTATTAAAAACAAATATTCCCTAACGTTAATAAATACTATAAAAAATATTAATAAGGTTAAATAATTTACAGCTTTTAACCTATTAAACGGTTATTACTTAATATAAATAACTAAAGGCGAAAAATAAAAAATTACCTTTAAAATTATTAATAAATATTTTAAATATAAAGTTATATTATAAGGATAAATTAATACCTTAACCAGTTTTTAGCATATATTTATTATTATTTTACAGAAATTTTTAAATAAATTTGTTTTCGTTTATTTAAATAATATTTTTATTTATTTAAAAACTTTTTAAAAAATATAAAAAGTACGTTACTTAAATTCTAAAAACTTTTAAAAAGGCCAATTTGCTAATAAACGTTAAAAAAACGTTTAATACATCTAAAAGCTAAATTTTTTAAGTTTTATTATTACCCTTAGATAAATTTAAATCTAAAATTTTAAATTAAAAATTATTAAAAACTGGCCGATTTTAGATAAAGTTATTATTACTAGTATCCGCTAATTTTTAAAATTTACCGGTTACGTATAACCCTTAATTAAGGATTACGGCAAATTTACCAGCCCTTTAACCAAGCTTATTACCAAAAAATATATCGAAAAAAAGTTCGAATTTGTAAAAAAAAATAAAAAAGAAACCTTTTAAAAAATTAAGAATAAAATTATCAGCGCCCCGGTAATTAAGCTACCAAACCATGATAAAAGAAACGACTTAAAACAAACGCTTTAAATTATACCCTTAAAATAATTTTAAAATAATTAAAGAATAATAATAAAATAGTACCTAATAACGTATTTTTCTAAAACTTTCAAAAATATAGAACTTAAATATCCTATTTATAACAAAAAGTTGCTAACGATTATTTTAACATTTAAAAAATAAAAGCCTTTCTTTAACGGAACCAAAAAATTATTCGATATTTATTTAAATTACAAAAATCTTATTCGATTTATAACGACCTAAAAACTAAATAAACGCCATAAAAATTGGATAATTTTCCTATTTAAATTTAACTTTAAAATCTACCATATTAAAAATAAGGAAAATATCCAAACGGATATTTTAAGCCGAAAAGGAAATTACGATTTAAAAATCTCCAAACGACCCATATAAATATTATACCGTGAGGACGATAAAATAATATAGCTATATATAACCTTAAAACAGCCGATTCCGGAAAAATTAACCTAATTTAAAAACTTTTACGACCGGAAAAAACCTAAAAAAATTAAGCAGTTAAAAAGAAACGACAAAAACCAACTATTATTTCACGGCAAAATTTATATCCCTTGCTAGTAATAAAAGGAATTTATCAAAAAATCTTACGAAAATCATTTATATAAATACTAAAAAATATAAAAACTATTAAGCGATTTTTAAAAAAATACGACTTTTTAAAATTCCGCTAAATAATTAAATAAGTAATTAAGGATTATAACGTTTATAATAAAATTAAAACAACTTACCATAAGCCGTATAATTTATTATAACCTATAAATATACCTAATAAAACATAAAATATTATAACTTAAAATTTTATTACTGGTTTTGTTAAATTAAAAGATTTAATAATTAAAATTAAATACGATACAATATAAATAATTATTAATAAACTTACTAAATATAAATACGTTTTATTTTTTTAAAAAACCATAATAGTAAATAACTAACTTATAGTTTTATTCGATATTATTTCGACAAATACGGAATACCAGAAAAAATTATTTCTAATCGAAATAAGCTTTTTATATCTAAATTTGGTATTAATTTTTTTAAACAAATCGGTATTAAGCTTAAGTTTTTAACAGCTTATTACCCCCAAATAAATAGTTAAATAAAACGATTAAACCAAACCTTAAACTAATACTTATAAAGTTACGTTAATTATTAACAAAATAATTAGGTCGAATTTTTACCATTTACATAAATAACTTTTAATACGTCCGTTAACGAAAACATAAATATATTACCTTATATAGCTATATATAAATATAACGCAGCAACTTATCGACCCGAATAGTTAATACGTAAAGTATTAATTATTATTATAATAACCTTACGGATAAAAATAATGGTAACAAAAATTAAAACGATATAAGCCCGATTTTAAATTAAGTTGCAATTTTTGCAGCAAAAAATGGCCCAGTATTATAATAAGAAAAGAATTAAAGGATTAATTTTAACGAAAAAAGATAAAGTTTACTTATTACGTTAAAAATAAAACGTAACGTTAAATTTTTTCCAGATCAAAATAAAAAGGCCTAATAACAAGCTTACTTTTAAAAAGTTTGGCTTATTTAAGATTAAAAAAGTTATTTTAAAAACTAATTATAAACTATTATTACCCAAAATCATACGAATATACCTTATATTCCATATTTCCTTATTAAAACCAGCCTTAAAAGAAGTTCCGTTCGAAAAGAACCTTAAAATTAAAAAAAAATAATAACGAATACGAAATCGAAAGAATACTAGATTTTAAAATAGTTAAAAATAAAATCTAGTACCTAATTAAATAAATAAATTACTTACCAAAGGATAATATATGGAAATTACTTAAATAACTGGTAAATATAATAAACCTGGTTAAAAATTTCCATCGGCAAAATCCTAACTGACCATCTCTAGTCCGGCCAAGGTCCCAGACGATAACGACTCCTTACTTAAATCCAAATCTAAGGCGTTTTAACCGAAAAAAATAAATACCTTTACCGCAGATTTTATTTTAAAAGTAAACTACGCTTACTTTACCTTTATACGACATTACTTTTTTTCCAACTTTTCCCTTTTTTTAGTTAATTTAATTACTTTTTTTTTAATATTTCTAAAACTTTTTTTTTAAAAAGGTTTTATTAAAAACGTAAACGTTTTAATTTCTTAATAAACTTTTAGGGGTTTTTTTTTCTACCGACGTCGTAATTTATTTAATTTTTTTTTGCAACTTGCTGGTATTTTAAGAAGCTATTTTTAACCTTCCGTTACTTTTATTATAATCGTTATTAAGTTTCGTTCATTTTTTTAACGAATTTATAGTTTCCGCGTTATAAAAAGGATATTAATAACGAATATAATAATTATAACTTAAGTATTTTAAAGAAAAGAAATAATCGGTTTTATTAAACCGAATATAATTAAAATAAGGAAAAATTTTAATTCCAAAAGTTTTAATTAAATTAGTACGAATATTACGAATATCGCGTTAATTTTTACGTAAATGTTTTTCGCTTTTTTTTCGACCTATTATAATAAAGTTAATTAAAAAATTACGGAAAACCCTTTTAATAAAAAAAATTATTTACGGTTTTTATTTTTAAGATACAAATCCTTAAAAAAAGAAAATAATATTATAATATAAAAACAGGGGTTTCTGTTTTAAAAAGACCGGTTTCCGGAACCTGGTATGGGCTTTTTACGTCTAATTTTCGGGTAAAAAAAGTTTAATTTTTCCTGCGCCAAAATATAATAATTTGGTAAATTTAATAAATCTGAAACCAGATTTAATAAATCTCATAAATTTACGATATACTTATTAAATCTAGATGGATATATAACGAACGGTTTCTTATATAAATAACATCTATTTAATTTTGCTTTTTAATTATTAATTTAAATTTTTAATTAAAGGTATCGTTTTCCGATTAAGGGAAAAGTCCGTAAACCTTTTTAACGAACATCCTATTTATTATGCTATTATTACCTGCAAATTAAGACTCCTATTTCGGATATTGCTTATACCTCCAGGTGGATGTACGACAGGTTCGTTACAAAAACCACTTCTAACATAAAGCGTACGACTTGGGTTTAATAGTTGGTTAAGCCGCCAGCCGTTATAAAATCGTTACTTATTTGCTAGGGTAATTTATTAGGTGGGGTTCGAGGTTAAGCCACAGGAAATCGCCGAAGCGTCCAGTCTATCTTAGGACCCTGATATGCAACAGTTGCAGCTGATGCAATGGCAGCGGGGTAACCGCTGGTCTGAAGGGCTGAAAGCGACGACTAAGCGATATTCCGTCCAACTTCGTGTTCTATTCCAGGCTTGCATTTTCCCAACCATCTCAGATCATTTCAACATATCTGCCAACGCTCGCTCATGGATCCAATCACAGCAATCAGTCTCGTATCTGGCATTATATCCTTCGTCACTTTCGGTAAGGATCTTGTCAAAGGCGCCATTAAGATCCACGAATCCAAGGATGGGAACCTGGAGGAGAACCAGAATCGTGAGTTCGTCGCAGATAAGATAAGTTGTTTTTGTACCATTCTGCAGCCTCCAGACGAATCAAAGCTTGCGGGAGAGGAGAAGGGCCTCGTCCGCCTGGCGGCGAAATGCCACGAACTTGCGGAAGACATGGCAAAAGTCTTGGACAAAATCAAGGCCAAGGATCCCAACTCAAGAGCGCAAAGCGTTTGGGCGGTGCTCAAGGCAAAGGCCAATGAAAAAAATCTGATGGACTTCGAGCGACGACTGGATCAATGCGCCACTCAACTGCATCTTCAACTCACGTTCTTCACAAGGTTTGTCCCCTTCACATTCTCGCTGCTGTCTAGCTGCGCTGACACCCGATCTTGACGTTCAGTCGCCATATGACGGCCACCCTGAACGGCCTCGTTGCCTCAGCTAGCAGCGATGCGTCTGTCTTGGAGAGGTTGAGGACCAACGTCGATCAGCTCTGTAAAAGTGTGGACACTATCAACAAGGAATTTGTGGAACAGGTGCGCCTGGTCATGCAACTCCAGGGAAAAGCTGTTGATACTGCTATTCAACAGAGAATATTGAACAGTCTACGATTTGAAGAAATGACAAGACGGTACGAAATGGTGGAGATGGCTCATCAGGCTACATTCAAATGGATATTTGACGCTTCTGCCTTCGTATATGATGCTCCCCTCGAGTCTCTGCGATTCTTATTTGGTGAATCGGTTCCCCATGGTGACTCGGATGAGTACGGCGACCCTGACTGGGACCCGGAAGACGAGGATGATGATGAAGACGAGGACGATGATGAAGCCGAGGAAGACGATAAAGAGAGTAAAGACGAGAGCGACGAAGATGAGGAAAATGAGCATGAGGAGAATGGAGATAGGGAAGATGCAGGTGAGGACGATACGGATGAAGATGACGAAGATGAGGATTATGAATATGGGGAGGACGAGGAAGTTTTCCCACCGAGAGTGGTTCCAAGGCGTGCGAAGGCATACACCGGCATTACGAGACAATCAATAAGGGCAAAGCTTGCCGCAGGAAAAAGGCTCATCCACTGGCTTTCATCTTCGGACGGGATCTTTCATATTTCTGGGAAAATGGGATCGGGGAAGTCGACAATGATGAAGCTCCTGTATGAGCACTCGGCTACGAAATATGAATTGGAACGGTGGGCAGGTAAGCACAGTCAAATATGGATATCGAGTGTGCGGATACGAGACTTACTAGTATACTACTTAGGGACCGGAACACTAGTGTTCGCCAACTTCTTTTTCTGGAAACCAGGTTCCGACCTGCAGAAGAACTTGAACGGTCTCCTCCGTGCTCTCCTGCATGCCACACTGGAGACATGCCAGGAGCTCGTACCCGTGGTCATGGCCAAGTACTGGGAGCAAATGCAGGCGCAGCCATGGCAAAATCAGTCCGCCATCCGAATCTCCAACAAAGACATTCGCGCTGCTTTGGCACGCTTGATTCAGAACCCGGATATTTACAACAAGCATTGCTTCTGTTTCTTCATCGACGGCCTGGATGAGTACGAAGGTACTACACAAGAGGATCAACGATACATGGTAGACTTGCTCCTCCGGTGGACCAAGGCGTCAAAGGGGAAACTTAAGATTTGCGTTTCTAGTCGAGAGCACAACATATTCATGAGCGCATTCCAGGCCGACAAAAGAATACGGCTCCACGAGTTCACAGAACACGACATGGGGCTATATGTACACGATAAACTAAAGCACATCCCAAAGGCCAACACAAGAGAGCTTCTCGTCAGGGAGATTCCCGCCAGAGCCCATGGGATCTTTCTGTGGACGACTTTGGTAGTCAAAGTGGTGCGCGATCAACTCGAGAACGGTGCGACCGAGGATGAACTGATAGCTTTGCTAGGTTTCATTCCGGAGGAGTTAGACGACTTGTTCAGGCATTTATTCACGTCCATCAACAAAATAAACAGCAAGAGGGCCTGCCAGGTATTCATATTACTGCTCACAGCAAGGAAGTACGATATTAGACTATATTTGTACGGCTTGTCGTTTCTTGAAGAGTACGAGAAAAACAAGGGCTTTGCCTTCCTAGAAACCCTCCACAACCTTGAGGAATCGCAACCAGAGGCAACGAGAAACAATGCCCGCACCCGAAGGCAGCTGAACGCTTGGTGTAAGGGCTTGGTTGAAGTGGTCGACTCGAGTGAAGCCCACTCCGGCTGCCAAAAATATGATCTTGGGCATCAGGTCGATTTTACGCACCGCTCGATATATGACTTCTTGGAGTCAAACACAACCATGGTAGACACTGATTGGCAGTCTACCTTGCGCGGATTCAACGCCGTGGATGCTTTATCTAAAATTACCTGGGCCACACATAAGCCGACCCTAACTACATGTCCGCGCCTGTTTCCCCTTCGCGAAATCATCGGCATGCGCTTGGGGAACGCTCTGGACAAAGCGCCTTTCGAGTATCTGGAATGCCTGGCAGATGGCGACAGAAGGCATATAAGTCAATCATATGATACATATGATGACTATGTCGTCGGCGTGGTCGATGTACTCTATAGGGATTACATGTGTTTCCCTGTCGCGTCTAGGTGCTTCTCGTCCTCTCAAGAGCCTGAAATCCGCAACAACACCCCCGATGTAATGAGCTGTTCCTTCGGCATATTGCTCCTCGCCGTAAGGGAAGGTCACTATGGGTATCTAAAGTGGAAAATCGACAATGACCCATCCAGCGTCGACAATTCCCACAAGGTAGTTCTGCTAACATGCACGCTTCTCGAATCCACCACTCGCCATCGCCTCTCTCATCCGCCAGCCAGCACTTCGGTCCTAGCGCTCCTTTTCAAAAAGGAATTGATATCACCCGAGACAATGTCTTTCTGGGCGCCAGGAGATTCGACCGGCCACCCGTTCTGTACAGGTCGAAAGTTGATCAACCTGGGATTAAGCATATGGCATTGGTACTTGTTCCGCATCACGTCTCTCTTCACAGGATTTCTTTTGGAGAGGGGGTTATCGCGATCAAGAACCGGGTCATCGCCATCAGAACCCCCTCCCCCCCGAATGGAAATTCGGGTTTCGGGGCGAATTTCGGCTCAGCAAAGATCTCAGATTGGCGAAGCGTTGGAAGCTTTTTTTGATCACGGGGCGGATCCATACTTTGTGCTATCCGTCTCCGTAACAAAGAGTGTCAATTGGGGTCTCCAACTGGACTTTGAATTTGGGCGGAAACCGGTGCGCGTTTCGATAGATACTGCTGGTTGGACAACCAAAAAACCTAGTTCCTTTGGAAAGTTTCCCTTGGACAAGCATTTGAAGCTCACATTTCGGGAATGGATCGACAATCTTGAGTTACCAAACCAAGATCGTCTCATATCACTCCTGGAGAGGAACGAGCGGCTGGAAGAGGAGGAACTGGCCCAAAAGGCAGCAAGCGAGCGCATCAGTGACGATACCGAGATATCAGGAAATTTGGCATGTGAAGATAATAAGCCGTTGGACGTGGGTGTGATGATGGAGGATGAACCCATCAAACCGAACAAACGCGGGACAACCACAACACTTGCCCACATCGGTGGACAGTACGCACAAATTACTTTGCTGGCCTCAGGTACGTGAAAGTGTCCGGTATCAACTTTACCGAATGTTTACCACCTTAATAGGCATCGTGATAGCGCTCACGGTTCAGTTTCTCTGGAGTAAGTGGATGGAAATGATGGGATTGTAGTTTCACTATTTCACATTGGAATAAGAAATAGCAATCTGATGTCAAAACGGAGACAAGTCTGCATTACAAGGCCTGATGTTTTCACAATTTGATGGTACCAGTGATTCTTTAATGCTAAGCATCTTCTTGCACGATTATTTTGATAGCACCAAGAGTTTTATAGTACCAATGGTTTCTTTGTGCTAATTACGCGTTTGCACTAACCATTTCATAGTAGTAATAGCTTCTTAATACCAAAGTGCTTTTGGTACGAACTTGGCATTTGTGCAAACAGTGTGCTAGTGCCAAGCTGCAGTGAATGTTCTTTTTTTCTTTCGTTTGGTTTTTGATACCTGCAAAGGTGAAGGGGAATTCTGACGGAGAAAGATTTAAGCTTAATATAGGATTCGTACTCGAAACTATTAAGTAGATCTTTGGGATTAGGTTCGAGTATAACCACCGGAATAGGAGAAAGCTGTCAGATATAAGGGGCATCAATTGTTGTCAGATATAGGGGACATCAGTTGTATTGTTTTAGGTCATTAGTTGCAGGTGCTCTAAAACGCGTACTGCACTTTAATGTAATCTAGCCGCGGAATGTGAATGTTCCGATTAAAAGGAATCTTTCCGTATATAAGGTGTTAACGTACCCTCCTGCTAACTGACATACCCCTTTAACGCCTTAAAATATTTACGGCATTAATCGTTACCTTTTATTACTTTTAAAAATTATAATTATCCAATTTTTTTTCCTCCGGTAAATAAATCCTTTTAATTAATTAATTCCTTATTAAAAAAAAATTTAAAACCTTTTTCCGTTATTTTAAAACTTTTTTATAATAAAGTTTTTATTAATTTATTACTTATTATATCCTTTATAAGCTTATAATTTGTTTTAATTAAGTTTTTATTATTAATTTATATATTATAATTTCATTTTTAAAAATATGATATTAATATTAATAAATTATATAATCTATTAATTATTATATAATATATATAATAATTTTATAATTAAATTAATTTTTACTTCTGTAATTAATTAAAAAAACTTTAAATTTTTCTTAATAACTTACGTAAAACATAATAGTTTTATTTCGGTTATAAAAATAATTATTATATTTTATTTATGGTATAATATCTATCGTATGGATTATATGTGTAATGATTTTTTGTGTATTTGGCTCAGCCTGGAAATTACGGCGTGAACCTATATCAACCTTGCATATTTTATTTATTCGTTTATTATTTCATTATTTTTCCGATTAAATTTATAACATAGATTTAAAATCTTTTTTATCGATTATATTATCCGAAAAAAAAAACCGGTACTTTAAATATTTTTCGAACTTTTACTACCGAATTATAAAAAGAATGCTTTAATTTTGATCAGGTATAATATAATTCGATCGGTAAGTATATAATATACGTTATTAAAGTTTATATTAAATCGTTTAAATCGGAATATTATAAAAAATATATCAGGTCGCGTATTAATTATAACGTTTAAAATAAAACTAATTTTTATTTATTTATTAACAAAACTTAAATACGCTAAATTAAAATTCGCTAATAATTCGATATTTATTATAAACCTTTCAAAAAATAAATTAGTTAATTTATTTATAAAATATAATAAAAATAACCGGATCTTTTTAATTAAATTTATTTTTAACTATTTTAATTCTTAAAGATTATTATAAAATTTTATTTTTATAAAAGTATACCGTACATTGTTCCAAAATCTAAACTTTAAAATTTTCGAACCGGTTTTTGTTTTCCCCGTCCAGTTTTGCCAATAATATCTCCATAATTTCCAAGTTATTCGGCATAAGTTCCGTTAAAGATTTATTATTATAATTTTCGCAGATTAAATCGTATCCGAAAATTAAAAACCGAAATCGATCTTTTAGGAATAAATTTTCTGGCTCGATAATAATATCGATAGGTTTAACGCGTCCGGTAGCCTTATAAGGATTTTGTACCGTAAAAAAGATGATCTTTTTGGAAATCTTACGGTTACGGATTACCGGTATTATATATTCGGAGTTACGCGTTATATTTAACTGTTTTGATAAAAGTAACTCGAAAAAATAATTTAATACTAAATAATTTTTACCTGGTTTATCGTATTAATATTTCCTTTTCAGTTATAAAAATAATTAAGCCGTAAAACTGGCAAGGGTTCGTATAACCTTTTATACGTACTTAAGGTTTACTTTTAAGGTTTATCGTTAAGGTTTATTTTTAAGGTTTATTCTTAAGGTTTATTTTTTAAGGTTTATTTTTAAGGTTTATTCTTAAGGTTTATTCTTAAGGTTTATCTTTAAGGTTTACTGCGATTATGCGGAACCGTAAAACCAGCTGGCATAAGGTTCATTAAAATCGAAGTTTATCGGCAACTACGCATATAAGCCTCCTAAGCGGACATTAGTCGAGTAATTACGTGCTTACGGGGGCCTAACAGTCTGCTTTAAAATAAGGTTCTGTTTTAAAGTAAGGTTTTATGGAACTGAGGTATATAATCTATCTTAACCGTAAAAACCATTAATCAGTTATCGTGTTCGAAAATATTAGGTATAATATCTATCGTATGGATTATATATGTAATGATTTTCTGTATATTTGGCTCAGCCTGGAAAATAAGGCTTGAACCTATATTAACCTTGTATAAAGGTATACCGTTTTTATATTTATTAAATTAACTAATTAACGAAATCCTGATACTTTTTATTTTACGTAATAATAATGTCGTTAACGTAAAAAGAAATACCCCCTAATAAATAAAATAATAGAATTCATAAAAAAGGGGATTAAATTTTAAAATTTTAACTGTACTAGTAAAAACCTTTTACTAAAAGAAAAAGTAATTTTTTAACCCTTATAATATCTTTTTAATTAAGAAAATTCTGTTACGTTATAAATATTTTAAGCGTATATTTATATATTTTTATAAAATAAATTTACGTTAATAAAAACGCTTATAACGTTATATTATTTAAAATTTAAATTAAACCTAACGGTATTAACGATTAAAATCCGAAATAACCATTTAATTAACGTAAATATGCAAAGTTGATCCAGGTTCAAGCCTTATTTTCCAGGCTGAGCCAAATACATAGAAAATTATTATACATATAATCCATACGATAGATACTATACCCAGTATCTTCGAATACGATAACTGATCCATAGTTTTTACGGTTAAGATAGATTATATATCTCAGTTCTATAAAACCTCACTCTGAAGCAGACTGATCTAGGCGGTAATTAAATTATTCCGTTTAAATTTTTATTTTACTTTTATATATATATAAAAAATAATTATTAGCTTAACCGGATATTTTTATTTATCGGAATAATTATTATAATCTTTTTTTATAACGTATAACAAATACCCTTTTCGTTAAATTATACGTTACGAATAAAGATGATTTTATTAATTAATAAGTTTTAAATTTTAAAAACTTTTATAAATTAATAACCGAGAAAATATTTAATTTCCATTTTAAAATTTCACCTTTAAATCTTTTTTATAATAATAGTTATTGCAAGGTTGATATAGGTTCAAGCCTTATTTTCCAGGCTGAGCCAAATATACAGAAAATTATTACATATATAATCCGTACGATAGATACTATACCCAGTATCTTCGAATACGATAACTAATTAATGGTTTTTACGGTTAAGATAGATTATATACTTTAATCCCATAGAACCTTATTCTGAAGTAAACTGATGCGTGGTTGCTGATAAATTTCGATTTTGATAAACCTTATGCCAGCTGGCTGCAGTAAACCTTAAGAATAAATCTTAAAGATAAACCTTAAGAATAAACCTTAAAAAAAAACCTTAAGTACGTATAAAAAATTATACGAACCCTTATTAATCTTACGGCTTAATTATTTTTATAACCTTTTAAGTTACCTTTATTAAGATAATTAAATATACCGCGTTATTTTATTATATTATACCGGTAATCCGTAACGAAAAGATTTATTAAAAAATCGTCTTATTTATAATCTAAAGCCCTTATAAAATTACCGGACGGACCAAAACGATTAACAGTACTATCGATTTAAAAAATCTGTCCTAAAAAAACCGAATTCGGCTTTTAATTTTCGGATACGATTTAATTTACGAAAATAACGGTAATCGATCTTTAATAATATTTATGCCGAAAAATATGGGTATTATAAAAATATTATTAGAAAAATTGAAAAATAATAATAATAACGGGTTTAAGAACTTCGAAATTTAGATTTTGGAATAATACAAACTAAAGGATTACGAACGATGGTTTGCCCGGCTGCTCCGGATTGCGAAGAACCTCCAGAATTCCGACAAGAATCGACGTGGATAGGAGCTGGCTCGGGGCTAGGCAGTCTGAAATCGCCTGCGAGAGGGATGGGGTGATGCACAGGAATTAAGGTAGCAATCTATCATTTTATCCAATTATCTATACGGTTACGTCTCCTCGAGGGAGAATAATAATAGTTATTATAACGTAAATTATATAGCCATATAAATATAAGTAAAATTATTAAACCTTCCCAGTAAATAATATAACTTAATACCATTCCGTATTGTAATTACTTCTTTTTTAATATATTTTTTAAACTTTTTGTACCTCCGTTTTAGGCCTAGGTATACGGTATTAAAAGCTTAAATTTAATACAAAAAAACAATTAAAGCAGATTTCGAAATTAATAGCTTTTCGAAATTTTGTTATCGTATTCGAATACTTATAAAAACATTTTATCTTAGTTTTTTTTTAAACTTTTAAAAATATCGGAATGTTATAATTAATATATTTTACTTTAGGTTTTTAAAGTATATATTTTAAATAAAACCTAAATATTTATTAATAATAAATATGACGTATTTATACCTTTTAACATATTTGTCGAAATTTATAAAATCGATAATAATTTATTATATTAATCAAAACGTTCTTTTTTTATATTCGCGGCATATTTACTTTTTAACTTTTGCCTTATTACATATTTAGTATTCGGTTATTACAAAACTTTTTAAACGGATTTCTTCCGTATAAAATTATAATTAAGTAATTATTTCTGGGCCTAAATAGCCTAATCGCATATATCATATATTACTTATATATAACGGTTTTTTCGTTTATAAGTTAATATTTCGTTTATAAATAATTAAGGTTATAAAAAATATTATTACGTTAATATTTCTGAAAACGAATTAATTAAATTTATTTATTAATATCATAATTATCTAGTTATATTTATTTCGAATATAATTATTAATTTCTTTATTATCTTATTAATAATTTTGTTTTCGAAATTATCGGAATAATAGCAGTCTGTATACAAAATCCTTATAATAAATTACGTTATTTAAACGTAATATTTTTAAACCTTAAAAGTTTTAAAATAATACATTTACCTTTTTATATCTTTTAATCCGAACGAAACTTTTTCTTACGTATATTCCGCTACCTTATACGGTTAATTTAATCTTCGATAATTTACTATTAAATAAAAGATATATTTCGTAAATCTTAAATTTAAAATAAATAAATTGTGAAGGAATATAACGAAACCCTTTTAACGTTATATTATTTAATAATTAAAACATATATTTAAATTTAATTTAATTCTTTTAAAAATTAATCAGTATTTTATATAATTCATTTCTTTGTACCTTAAATAAACGATGAAACTTTTTTTTATAAATTAATTAAAATTAGATCGTTAATAAATTAACTTTCTTATTTCGTTATTAAAATAAAAAATAAGAAAGGATTTATTAAAGAATACAGAAAAATATTAGGATACTATACAATAAAGGCTTAAATTCGTTTTATAACTGTAAGATAAGGGAAAGCTGTGAGCTAAGTAAGGTAATTGCCAATTAGTCGCAGAATGAATTCCAAGAAGTGAATGTATTAGGTTACTTCTATCTGGCGTTCCTTAGTGCCGCCAGATAACTATTTATACTAGTAGGTGGATCGGTGGCTGGTTGGCTACTAGCCGCAGACCTATCGGGCTGTATTTTTATAATTACTTCCCTTTTTTAAAGCTATTAATTTCTAATAGCATTATTATTTAAGTCTAACGTAAGATATATATAGGTTCCGTCTATTTTCCGGTTATATTTCGACGTAATAACGTTATAATATAAGGTTACCGTAATTATTAATACGTATTTATTTAATACCCTCCCAGTTATTATTTTAATCCGTTTTTTAATTTTATTATATTTTTTAATACGTTTTTATCTCCGTTTTCTTTACGTACGTATTCCGTTAACTTCCTTTTTATTTTTTTCCTTAAATTTCTTTTTCCGTTCGTATTATATATAATTTTTGCTTCGTTTTTATTTAAGATAACATTTATTCGTAAAATATTTTATAAATGTTAATATTTTAATACCGATAATAAATAAAGATTTTTTTAACGATAAATCCTTAATAATAACGGTAATCCGGATCCCGTTCGTATAACGGACGGTAATAAACCGTATTATATTTATATAACCTAACGTTATTTCGATTATTACGTTATTTATACCCAGATTCCGGATATTTTAAATTACGTTATAATTAATTATTATTACCAAATTTTTCGTACGGTAAATATTAAATCTTATATTATAATAACGTTTATGAATTTCCGTTTAAATTCCGGTTATTTTCCGGAAAGTTATTTAATTAATTTTTTAATTTATTATAAAAAATTAAAAATTAATTTAAGAAGTTAAAAATAACCGCGCCCGAAATATTAAAATTAATCGCCCCGGTATTATTACGTTCGATTACCGTTTTAATATTTTACATAAGGTAAAATTAACTTTTAAAGCCGTTATTATTAAAAAATATCGTTTATTATTTATAACGAAAATTTATTTCCGTTCGTTCGTTATAATTACAGAAACGTAATTTTAATGTTATTTTATAAATTTACAAATTTAAAATTCTTTAATTAATATATAACTTTTATTTTTATTATTTTTTAATTATTTTCCGAATAAGTATTTATTTAAAATACATTTATATTTACGGATAGTTTCGATTAACGTTATACCCTTATATTTCCAGCTTATAAATATTTTCCGTCCGTTTTTTAACGTTTTAACGAAACTTTAAATTTATTTAAAAATTATAATTTTACAAAAGTTTTATTTAACGAAATTATCGTTAAATTTTAATATTTTAAGGAGTTTAAAAATAATAATTTATTTCCGACGGTTAAAAAATTATATTTCGATTATTTAAATCCGGTTTTCCGTAAGTAATAAAATATTTCCGAATTTTCTCCAGATTTTATTTTTTATAAAAATAATAAACGTATCCGTACGTTACCGTTATATATCTTCCGATCGTTTTCCGACCGTTTTATATTATTTTTAATAATACGTTTAATAATAAGACGTGAAATTTTAATTTTTAAAATAAAAGTTTAACTTTTTTATGTCGTTTATTAAATTCCGTTCGTTTTTTGATTTATCTGCGAAAAATATATAATTTAATTTTTCGTTTTTAACTTTTGCTTAAATTTTGGTTTAATATATATATTTAATTATATTTAATCTGTTTTTCTTAACTAATATACGATAAGTAATTTCTTATTAAAAGTTTAAACATAATTATATCATTAATATTTAAATTTAATATTTTAATATTACTTAAAGTTATTTTTTATGTTTTTATAATTATTTTATAACCGTTTTCCGGTCGGTTTATTATAGCTTTATATATTTTAAATTATTCTATTTTTTATATACGTATTTAAAAAATTTTTATAACGTTATAATATTTTTAACGTATATTTAAAGTATTTTTAGGATTTTTATATATTATATTTGGTAGGTTAACGTTTTTATTTAATAAAATATTTGCGTTATTTCAACGTTGCCCGGGTTCCGGTTATGTTACAGTTTTAATAACGATATTAAAATATATTATATATCCGTTAATATTTAATAAATAAAATTATTTTATACGTTTAAGGATTTATTTGTTCTTTAATTATTATCCAGATATAAATAAATACGAATTTCTATTTTTAAATTTGAAATTTTCCTTCGATAATTTTATTTATTAATTTAGTTAAAACTTTATGGATATATAACGTTAATCGTAATACTTCTTTTTGGGTATTATTAATTTTTTTTAATATCCGTATATTTTTTAATAAACGGTCGTAATTTCTTAGAATTACTTTTTTATTTTTTATATTTATTCTTTAAACCGTTACGGAAAGTATTTTAGTATTTTCGGATAATATCATTATAAAGCTTTAAACGGAAACCGTCCGGTAAATATGTTCCGAACGTTATTATGCGCGAATTTTATATTCCGTAATAATTTTATTTAATTATTTTAATATTCGTTTACGTAATTACGAAAATAATATTTTAATACTTAATAAATACGTTCCGTTTATTTATCGGTTTATGGATAATATATAGTTAATATCGGTTATTTTAATTTTAATCTTTTACAAAATTTTATTTAAAATTAATTTATTAATAATTTATTTTTATTATTAATAATCCCGGCCAGTATTCCGAATTTATATTTTATTTTGTTATAAAATAATCGGATTAATTTAATTACGGTTAACGTTTTAACCGTAAAAAAAATAAACTTATTTTTATAAAACGATCGATAATTATTAACATCGCGTTATATTTTAATCCATTTAGGTTTAAATTTTAAAAAGATTTTAAAATAAAATTTAACGTAATTTAAAAAAAATTTTAATTATTTATATAACTTATAACGTAATTTTATTATCCTTTAGTAGTTCGGATATTATTTAATATATTTTCGGATATCGTTCGTTATATCTTTTTAATAAAATTTTCTAATTATTAGTTTTAATATACGGATATATTTTATATATCCCGTGTTCGGATTATTATAATATTAATTAATTAATTATTTTTAAAAAGTGCTTTAAAATAAAATTACGAATTTATTCCGATAATATAAAATTTTAATTAAATTTAAAAAAATCCTTTTTTTTAATCCGATTTAACGTCCGGTTATTTGTATTAATTTCATAATATTTAAATTTTTAGTTTATAACTTTCGAATTTAACTGTAAAATTATTAAAAACTTTTTAGTTATAATATTATTTCGTTTTTAGTTAATTTTCTTTATTAAAGAATGTAAAACGTATTAGTTATAAATAATAACATTAATATTAAAATCGTTTTTCTTAAATTTTTCGAAATCCGACCGTAATATAATTATAACTTATAATTATTTTTTAGCCGTTAATTATGTTACCGTTACGATTTATGTTTATATTATAATACGTAAATAATAAATCCGGCAAATATATAATTTTATACCTTTCCCGTTTTTTCGAAATTCTTTTATAATCGTATGACGAAAGTTTTCCCTTTTTTTGCGCGGATGATAATTATTTAAACTTTAGTTATCCGGAATTTATTTGGAAATTTTATAATAATTAAGTTTTAAGCCGTTTTCATAAAAGGTTTCGTTTTTTTTATAATTTTCCGAATCTTATTATATATTTACGACAGTTTTTTTACGTTTTTCAGTATTTTTTTTATAAATTTAAGTTTTTTAAATAACGTAAAAATTATATTTTTATATTCGAATATTTTAAATATATAATTTAAACGTTTAAATAATTTATTTAGCGGGTTAACGGCGCCTGGTTAATATTAGATTTTAAAATTAAATTATATAAGACGGTAAACTTCTTAATCCAGGCGTCCTTTAAAGTTACGCGTTAATACCTTTATAATATCTTTTAGCGTTATATAATTAGTAAATCTTAAAAAAGCTTTTTTTATACCTTTAAAGGATTAACGTTAATATTTTAAGTTTTTTATCATTATTAATAACTTTTATTACCTTATAATTTATCGCTTTTTGACTTAGTTAAATTTTTGCGATTAATATATAACTAGATATTAATATTTTCCATATTTTTATAAAAATATTCTAAATATGGCTCTTATTAACGTATTTATTTTAACCCTAGTATTTTTGGCATTATCTTAATGTCGGAATATGGGCGCCGATTAAAATACGTCCTTTAAAATTTGGAATATTTTCTAGGTATTTCTAAGTTAATAAGACTTTACCTTTTCACCTTTAATTCATATTTCCTTTAATAATTTCGTAATAAATTTAATAATATGCAAATAATAAATAATAAACTTTCGATAAAAGTTTATAAATTTTAAAAAGATTTAAATATTTCGCATTAATTTTGGCTTTAATTATGCTTTAATAAAATTAACCCATTAGCGGTTCATTTTTAAACCTTTAATATTAATTACGAATTTTAAAAAATTTATCTTTTTAAAAGAAAAATTCGTATTTAAATCTTTTTGCAAATAATTAATATTATAATAACCGTTTATAAACCAATCGGAAATATTCCGTATATTTTTTATTATTATCCGAATAAATAATAATATCGTTCAAGTATATTATGTATATATGGTTTATTATCCCAGTTAATATCTTATATATATAGCTTTATAACGTAATTAGTACATTAATTAAACCAAACAGTATAACCGTATATTTAAACTAGCCGTAATACGTTCGGAATACGGTTTTTTATTTATCGCCTTCCTAGATCCGGATATAATAGTAACTATCCATAAAATCGATTTTCGAAAATATTTTAATAAATCTTAAACGGTTTATACTTTTTAAAATTAAAAATAAAAGGTATTAATTTTTTATTATAACTTTATTTAATTTTTTATAATCAACGTATAATTAAAGGCTGCTATTTTTTTTAGGTATAAATAATACGGATATTTTTATATCCTTTTTCGAATAACGAATTCTTTTGCTTTTAGGTTTTTCCGTACGTAATTTTTTAACGTTTTCCGTTACGTTTTTAATACGGGGTAAATAAGTCCGAATAAGAACGTTTTTCCCGGAATTAAATCTATCAGATATTTTACCCCTAATAACTGGAAAGAAAATTTCGTAATTTTTTCGGAATATATTTGCCAGAAGTCCTTCAAATAAGCTGGAAATTTTATTACTTATTAATATAACTATTTCCCGAATTTAGAAATATTTAGTTTATCGGTTATTTTTATTAAATTAACTATATAAATTTATTTTTCGGAAAACGTTAAATTTATAATTTTTTACTTATCGACTTTATATAATAACCCGTATAATTATTCGCATATAACCGTTATTAATACGATTTTTAATCTGCTTATTTTAAAGCGGGATAATAAAAGTTTAAACGTTTTCCGGTCGCGCCGTATCGTAAAATAAACTTACTTAAATTTTTGTTTAATTTCGTTATTATTTAGTACACTAATAAAGATCTTATAAACCCCGTAATTTTTAATATATACGTCGTTAATGCTGATAAAACCCGAAATATTTACGGTAGTTAAATAAAGGTTAAATTTCCTTATTAATCTTTTACTTATTATATTAATTTATACCTCGATATTTATATTTATTTATTTTATTTTATTTTTAACGCCTTTTTTAATAAATACCTTTTTAAAGGACGGCTTTATTTTAATTATCTTATAATCTTTTATTAAAATAAATAAATATATATATTTATTTTGGGTTTTTTTTTAAAAATTACGTTTGAAAAAAGGTTCGATTTATTATTATATACCGTAACGTTTTATACGGCCTTCGGAAGTTATTTTTTATACTCTCGAATTAATAAAATTTTTATATCTTTTTTAAATTTATAATTAACGGGCTTATAATATAACTTTTTATAATTATAATACTTTAAAAAACTTTTATAAGGATGGGAAGTATTAAACCGTACGGATTTTATTTCGGTTAAAGTTAAATCGACGATTATCCGAAATCCGATTATAAAAACGATCCCGTTTTCGGTTATTTCCTTATAGTACTTTTAATCAGTTCTTATTTCTAAAGGATCTTTTTTTAAAAAGCATTAAAATAAAATCGTTTATTTTTATTAATACTTTTAACAAAAAAGTTCGGTTTTTATTTACCTTTTTCCAAACGTTTTAATAACGTTCCGTTTTATATATTATATTATTAATTCGGTTTAATTTAATATTTGTACGTAATAAAATATTTCGTAACCTTAATAATAACTTATAAAAATAGTTAAATATAAAACGTTTATTATTCCGATTATTTTCCGGATTTAAAATATTTATATATTTTAGTTTATATATTAAAAAAATATATTTAACGCAAAAATTTATCGGTAATTAATTAACTTATTATCATAAATTTATAAATTAATTCCGATATTTTTTATTGAAAAATATAAAGTTTAAATAACTTTTTTTTAATTAAAATAATTAAATATAATACGATACGATTATTAAACGTTCGTAATAAAAACGTTTACGTAACTTATAACCTATTAAATATAAAGAATTATATTACGCCTTAACCGTTCGGTATATATTTCGATTACGGTTTTTATTTAATTTTTTTTAATAAACGTACGTTTGGTAAGTTTCGGGTAATTATAATATAATACCCGCTTATCGACCTTAAGTTTTTATATTATTATAATAAATAACTTATGCAAGGTTAATATAGGTTTAAGCCTTATTTTCCAGGCTGAGCCAAATATATAAAACATTATTATACATATAATCCATACGATAGATATTATACCCAGTATCTTCGAATACGATAACTAATTAATAGTTTTTACGGTTAAGATAGATTATATATCTCAGTCCCATAAAATCTTACTTTAAAGCAGAACCTTACTTTAAAGCAAACTAATACGTAGTTACCGATAAGCTTCGACTTTAATAAACCTTATACCAGGTGGCTATAATAAACTTTAAAAATAAACCTTAAGAATAAACCTTAAAAATAAACCTTAAGGATAAACCTTAAAGAATAAACCTTAAGAATAAACCTTAAGAATAAATTTTAACGATAAATTTTAAGGGTAAACTTTAAGTGCGCATAAAAAGTTATACGAGCCTTTATTAATTTTACGGTTTAATTATTTTTATAATTTTTCGAGTTACTTTTCTTAAGATAGTTAAATATAGCGCGTAATTCCGAATATATAATACCGGTAATCCGTAACCGTAAGATCTTTAAAAAAATAATTTTTTTTACGGTATAAAATTTCCATAAGGTTACCGGATGCGTTAAATTTATCGATATTATTATTAAGCCAAAAAATTTATTCCTAAAGGATCGATTTCGGGATTTAATTTTCGGATACGATTTAATCCGCGAAAATTATAATAATAAATTTTTAACGGAACTTATGCCGAATAATATGGAAATTATAGAAATATTATTAATAAAGCTGGACGGAAAAAATAAAAACCGGTTCGAAAACTTCGAAGTTTAAATTTTGGAATAATGCAAATTGAAGGATTACGAACGATAGTTTATTCAGCTGTTCCGGATTACGAAAAATTTCTAAAAATCCGACAAAAATCGATATAAATAGGAGCTATAAGAAAAATGGGTTTTAGTAAAGTACGGGAATTAAGGTAATAATTTATCATTTTATCCAATTATTTATACGGTTACGATTCCTCGAAGGAGATATAAATAACTTATAAAATTTACTTTTTTAATTTATATAACCGTTTATGATTTAATTATTTATGGGAAAAATTCCGTATATTACTTATTTTACTGGCAAATAATTTTCAAAATTTATTCGTTAATAAAAAGTTTAAGTTTTTCTTATTTTAAGCTTTAAAACGTTATTACCGTATTACGTCCGTTATCCGACCGTTCGATTAACGGTTATCAAAATACGTTCCGGTTACGTACTGAAAATAATTCATACTTTTAAAAAACGTAATTTTCCCTTTATTAAGGCTTTATGGCAGATTTTTTTATTTGCATTTATATCGTAATCGATCGTTTGTTAATTAAGTTCAAATTTATATTTTTTTTATAAGCAAATTAAGTTCGTCTTATAACCTACGTATCCTGCTTTTAATATTTTTTACGTTATTTTCCATAATGAAAAAAAGATTATAAGATAAAGAAAAGCTATAAGTTAAGTAAGGTAATCGTTAATTAATCGCAAAATAAATTCCAAAAAATAAGTATATTAGGTTATTTCTATCTGGCGTTCCCTAATGCCGCTAGATAACTATTTATACTAGCAGGTAGGTCGGTGGCTAATTGGCTACTAGCCGCAGACCCATCGGGCTCTGTTCTTATAATAACGCATACTTTAAATATTTAATTCCTCGCATTTTCGCTTATTAACGTTTCGGTTTTCGTTAGGACTTTTATAATTACTTTATTTTAGCTTTTATCTAAGGGTTTTATCTTACGGTTAACGCTTAATCGGTTTATTTTCCTTTTAATTAAAATTATCGTAATTAGCAAAATGCGTAAAAGGTTTATAAAAGGTTAAAAATGTTACTTTAATATTTCGTTATATAAATAAGCGATAAATTATAACTTATTAATCCAAAAGATTAATTATTACTTTTTAATAACTAATCGTACCCTCTCGGCCTTTTTTACCATTTAAAAAGTTATTATTTAGATTTTTATATTAAGAACTAAAATTATATATAAGTCGTTAACCCATATAATCGCCGTTTTCGTTTTTAAGATACCGTATTATAATCTTTAAACCATTATCTTTTATTACTTTATAATTTAACCGTTTAATTTCTTACCTAGTTTTTAAATTTATTTTAACCTTTTACCGTATTTTTATTAAGTATTAGTAATAAATCTGCTATTATATTATTTGCCGGATTTAATTAACTTAACGCATTAATTTCGTAGGTTTTTCTTTTAAAAAAATCCATTTTTAATCGTTAAAAATATAAAATTTTAAATCCATTTAGTAAGATTATTAATATTTTTATAAAACTTCTCGTACTTCCGGTCCTTATAAATATACGCCGTAAAGTTCTAAATATAAACTTATTCACTTTTAGTTATTATTTTAAAAGTATTTATTAAATGGCCCGTTTCATCGGCCTTTTCGACATATATAATTGCTTTAGAAAATAAATTATTACTTCTATCGTTTACGTTATCTGGCAAAATCGTCTTCTCGGGTAGGAAATTATATCAGGTTTTATATGTCTAACAGGGCATAAATTATCCTAATCAGGATCGATATAATTATTACAGTACAGGAACAGGGGTTCCTGTCTTGGAGAATCCTGTCCTCAGAGGTCTCTGAGGGAGGCCCCGACCGGGTAAACTTCGGTTAAGGAGAAGCTTGGCTTCCCCGCGCCGAGGTTTAAGTGATTTAATGGATCTAAGTAATTTAGGTAATCTGGAACTAAATTACATAAATTATATAAATTAGGTAAATTTACGATATATTTATTTATAAAAATTAAAGATATAATAAATAGTTTTTCATATAAATAATACCTAATTAATTTCGTTTTTTAATTATTAATTTAAGTTTTTATTTAAAAATAATTATATTATTTTTTAATTAAGGGAAAAGTCCGTAAATTTTTTTAACGAATACCTTATTTATTATCTTATTATTACTTATAAATTAAAAACCTTTATTTCGGATATTATTTATATTTTTAAGTAAATATATAATAAGTTCGTTATATTTAATAATTAACGAATAATGTAAAACTTAATTAAATATAAATTTTTTAAACTTAATAAAAATAATATTATAAAACGCTATTTAATAAATAAATAATATATTCGATCCTTATTATTAATTAATAAAAAATTAATAATTAAATTAAATAATTTATCCCTAATTAAAATTTCTTTTTAATTAATCGATAATATAATACCTATAATTATTAAAATTTAAAGCTTAAAAAAGGTTTTTTTTTCTTAATAATAATTTATTTCCGTTTCCGAAAAAATAATTAAAATTTAACTTAAGAAATCCGACCAAAAAAAAAGAAAAAGAAAAAATAAGAAATAAAAGTTAAAAAAGGAAAAAAAAAAGAAGCTTACGATTAATAAACGATTAATAAACGATTAAACTTCGTAACCGAAAAAGTTATAAAATTTTAAAAAAAATTCCAAATTTACCTAATAACTTAAAAAAAAATCCTTATATTTTTTTTCGGAACTATTTTTCGCTCAAAAACTTTAATCCCCCCCTTATTTAATAAAAACTAAAAAAAATTATATCCTTTTTTATTTTCCATAAAATATTTAATATTAAAAGTTATAAATTAATTATTCTTAAATTTCATAACGGATTTATAAATATAAAAACGTTTCTAATTAAGGTTAAAGTTTATTTTAAATAATACGAAAATTTTTTAACGAAGGATTATTAAAAGGTAATAATTATTTTCCAGTTACTTATTAAAAAAATTTTCGATTAATTCGAACTTATTTTTAAAAATTACTTAATAAGTTCCCCCGACGATTAGCTAAATATTATTAATTATATTTTGAATAATTACGATAATTTTAAAAAACGAATATAAACTTTATACGGAAATATAAATAAATAATAATATATAGTTAAATAAATATATAAACTTTAATAAATTATTTTAACGGCTAAATATACGACCGAATTTAACCGGCTAATAATTATTTCCAAGTTACCCCAAAATATATTATTTTTCCCTTATTATAATAACCTAAAACCTTAGGTTAAGAATAAAATATTTAGGGCACTTAAAATAAGCCTTTTTAAAAATTATATAAATAAAATTATTATTTCCGACCGACGTATTTTTAATCGGTACCTTAAAAGGAAAAAGATTAATAAACGAAATGGTAATAAACGCTTTAATAATAATAAAAAACGAAAGATAAATTCTGAAAAAAAATTAATATTACTTTAACGGAATCCAAAAAAGATAAGTTTAAAATTAAATATTTTAATTATAATAAAAAAGGTTATTTTAAGAACGAATATTACTTTTTAGCTAAAAAAGGGAATTTTAAAAAAAAAAGGATTCTTTAATTTAAAAAAGAAAATCCGTACGGCCGAACGAAATATAAATAATAAGGATAAGGATAAAAAGGAAGTAAGCTTTATTTTTGCCGATTAAAAATTTATTATTATTATAACCAGCAAAATTCAAAATAACGACTTAAATTATGAAAATTATGTTATTTATAAAAATATTACGGCTAAAGCTTATAAATATTATCCAGAATAAATAAGCTCTAGGGTAACCATTACGTTAAGATACGTTTATTATTTTGATATATAAAAATATAAAATATACGATTAAAACGGTTAATTACGAAAAGATTTTGGTAATTATGGATAATTATCCTTTAAATATTATATTTTTCCAAAATATATAATATACCTTAAACCAGCAAGTAATTATAAGTTTTTATATTTTATTACTTATTTTAATCATAATTACCGTATTTATTAACGAGCTAAAAAAAATAATAATTTTTAATTAAAATATAATAAAAAAATATTTATAAAACTAGATAATAAATGCAAATATATAAAAAATCCTTAATAATTAAATTACCTTAAATTTTATTATTTATATCTTAAATTAAAACGAAGTTAAAAGGCCATAACATAAAAATATTTATATTACGTATTAATAACTTAAGACAAATACGATTTCTTAACTATAAGAATACCTTTTTCGAAGGTTTACCCTTTTAATTTAATAATTTACAAAGTACCAAACCTAAAGAAAAGCTAGAAAAAAATAGTTATCTTTAAATGCTAATTCGGTAACAAAAAATATTTAAAATATATGGATAATTATTATACTAAATATGCAGCCAGAAAAGTACGCGAATAAAAATACCTTTTAGCCCCTAGGGCGTATTAGTTAAAAAATTATAAAGGCCCTTAAAAATAAAGTACCAAGAAACCCTTATATACAAAACCTTATGCAAAGTAAAAAAAAAAAATACGAAATTAAATTAAAATTTTAATTTATTATGGAAACAAAATATTTAATATCATAATCGATTCCGGAATAAAAAAACCTTTATCTTTCTTAAGGTAATTAAAAGATATTAAATCCTATAAAAATATAAATAATAGTTATATAAATTACGTATAATTAATAAAAACTTATTTACTTACGATAACGGCCAAATTTTTCGAAAAATAAAAAAACTTATAGTTTAAATATAAAAATATTTAAAACGGATTATTTTCGATATTACCGATATTTTAAAATATAATATTATTTTAAAATACCGTAACTTCGTTCTAGTAATTTACGAATTAATTAAAAAAAATAAATACTTTTATAGGATAATTTTAAAGAAAAATTTTATAAACCTATTACATAATTAAGGAAATAAGAATTTTTAACCCTATGGTAACGGTATTTCCTAAATATTAACGGTTTAAAAAGCTATTTAAAAAAGGAATCGAAAAAAAATTATTTAATTATAACTAATAAGATTATAGGATTTTTATTAAAAAAGGATATTATTTAAAGCTTTATTAAATTTATTACATAAACCTTAAAAAAATTAAAGTTTTTTAAAAAAAATTTAACGAAACCTTAAAAAAGGTTATATTTAAAAAAATCCGAATTACTTATAAAATATTTAATTATAATGGTACCAAAAATAAAAAATAACAAAATTAAAATCGATAAGGATAAAGATTTAATATACCGACGAATATATAATTATTAATAATTAAATAATATTATTATTAAAAACGGATATTTTTTAACCTTAATAAATATTATAAAGGAAAATATTAATAAAATTAAATAATTTATAACCTTAAACTTACCGGATAATTATTATTTAATTCGAATGGCCGAAAGCGAAAAATAAAAAACCGTTTTTAAGATTATTTATAAATATTACGAATATAAGGTTATGCTATAAGGATTAATTAATACCTTAGCCAGTTTTCAGCATATATTTATTATTATTTTACGGAAGTTTTTAAATAAATTCGTTTTCGTTTATTTGGACGATATTTTTATTTACTTAAAAATTTTAAAAAAATATAAAAAATATGTTACCTAAATATTAAAAACCTTTAAAAAAATTAATTTATTAGTAAACGTTAAAAAAAACGTTTAATATACTTAAAAGCTAAATTTTTTAAGCTTTATTATTACCTTAAAACAAATTTAAATTTAAAATTCTAAGTTAAAAGTTATTAAAAATTGGCTAATTTTTAATAAAATTACCGTTATTAATATCCGTTAATTTTTAAATTTTACCGGTTATATATAACCTTTAATCCAAAATTACGGCAAACTTGTTAACCCCTTAACCAAACTTACGACCAAAAAATATATCGGAAAAAAGTTCGAACTTTTAAAAAAAACCAAAAAAATTTTCCAAAAAATTAAAGACAAAATTATTAACGCCCCGGTAATTAAACTACCAAACCATATTAAAAAAAAAACGACTTAAAATAAATGCTTTAAATTATGCCCTTAAAATAATTTTAAAATAATTAAAAAGTAACGGAAAATAATACCTAAAAACATATTTTTTTAAAGTTCTTAAAAACGCAAAATTTAAGTATTATATTTATAATAAAAAGTTACTAATTATTATTTTAATATTTAAGGAATAAAAACCGTTCCTTAATAAAACTAAAGAATTATTTAATATTTATTTAAATTACAAAATTTTTATTCGATTTATAATAACTTAAGAACTAAATAAACGTTATAAAAATTAAATAATTTTCTTATTTAAATTTAATTTTAAGATTTATTATATTAAACCTAAAAAAAATATCTAAATAAATATTTTAAGCCCAAAAAAATTATAACTTAAAAATTTTCAAACGATATATATAGGTATTATATCGTAAAGACGATAAAATAATATAGCTATATGTAACCTTAAAATAACCGATTCCAGAAAAATTAACTTAATTCAAAAATTTTTATAACTTAAAAAAACAAAAAAATTAAATAATTAAAAAAAACGATAAAGATTACTTATTATTTTACGGCAAAATTTATATCCCCCGTTAGCATTAAAAGGAATTTGTTAAAAAATTCCATAAAAGTTCCTTATATAAATATTAAAGGATATTTAAAATTATTAAGCGATTTTAAAAAAAATACGATTTCTTAAAACTCCGCCAGATAATTAAATAAGTAATTAAGGATTATAACGTTTGTAATAAAGTTAAGGCAGCCCGTTACAAACCGTATGGTTTATTATAACTTATAAATATACCTAATAAAATATAAAATACCATAATTTAAGATTTTATTATTAATTCTTTTATATCGAAAAACCTTATTATTAAAATTAAGTATAATATAATATGGGTAATTATTAACAAACTTACTAAATATAAGTATTTTATACTTTTTAAAAAAACCGTAATAATAAAATAACTAACTTACGCCTTTATTCGATATTATTTCGATAAATACAGAATACTAGAAAAAACTATTTTTAATCGAAATAAACTTTTTACGTCTAAGTTCGGTACTAGCTTTTTTAAGCAAATCGGCGTTAAGCTTAAATTTTCGACAGCCTATTATCCCCAGACAGATGATTAAACAGAATGACTGAATCAAACCTTAAAACAGTACCTTCGAAACTACGTTAATTATTAACAGAATAATTGGGTTAAGCTTTTGCCATTTGCGTAGATAGCCTATAATACGTCCGTTAACGAGGACATAGGTATATCACCTTATACAGCCGTGTATGGACATAATGTAACGACCTAACGACCAGAATAGTTAATACGCTAGACTTTAGACTAAATTGCAGTTTTTGTAACAAAGGATGGCCTAGTACTATAATAAGAAAAGAATTAAGGGACCAATTTTAGCGAAAGGAGACAAAATCTACTTATTACGTTAAAAACAGAACGTAACATTAAATCTTTTTCAAATTGAAACGAAAAAACCTAACGATAAACTTAATTTTAAAAAACTTAGTTTATTTAAGATTAAAAAAATTATTTTAAAGAATAATTATAAATTATTATTACCTAAAACTATAAGAATATACCTTATATTCCATATTTCCTTGTTAAAACTAGCCCTAAAAAACGTCCTACTTAAAAAAAATTTCGAAATCGAAAAAAATAATACCGAATACGAAATCGAAAAAATACTGGATTTTAAAATGGTTAAAAACAAAATCCAGTACCTGGTTAAATGGATAAATTACCCACTTAAGGATAATATATAAAAACCACTTAAGCACCTGATAAATACGATAAACCTAGTTAAGGACTTTTACCGGCAAAATCTTAACCGACCGTTTTTAACACAGCCAAAATTACAGGCGATAACGGTCCCCCGCCCAGATTTAAACCTTTAACGTTCCAGCCGAAAAAAGTAAACGCCTTTATCGCGGCGTTTATTTCAGAAATAAGTCGCGCTTACTTTGCTTTAATACGACGTTACTTTTTTTCTAACTTTTCCCGTTTTTTTAATTAATTTAACTTTAAACTTTTTTTTAATATTTTTAGGACCCTTTTTTTAAAAAAGGTCCTATTAAAAGCGTAGCCGTTTTAATTTTTTAATAAACTTTTTTAATTTTTAATTTTATTAACGCCGTAATTTAATTAAAAATTTTTTATTATCTTTTATTCCCTTTCCGTAATTTCCTAAAACGTTAAGAAATTATTTTTAATTTCCCGCTGTTTCCGAAATAAGTAATTTTAAGTTTCGTTTATTTTTTTAAAAAAATTTATAATTAAAACGTTATAAAATAAACGTTAATAACGAATATAATAATTATAACTTTAACGCCTTAAAACGAAAAAATAATCGATTTTTTAAAATTAAATATAATTAAAACAAGGAAATATTTTAATATTAAATATTTTTATCGAATTAATACGAATATTACGGAAATTGCGTTAATTCGGACGTAGTTTTTTTTTCCTTTTAAATACGACCTGTTATAATAAAATTAACTAAAAGAAACTTAAAAAAACCCTTTTAATAAAATAAAAAGGTTACTTACGGTTTTTATTTTTAGGATAAAGATCCTTAAAAAAAATGGTATTATAATATAAAAACAAAGATTTTTATTTTAAAGAAACCTATTTTCGGAAGTTTTTAAAAAAAGCCCCAACCGGATAAACCTTGGTTAAGGAAAAGCTTAGCTTCCCCGCGCCAAGGTTTAAATAATCTAATGGATCTAAGTAATCTAGGTAATCTAGAACTAGATTATATAAATCATATAAATTAAGTAAATCTGTAACATATTTACTTATAAAAATTAAATATATAATAAACGGTTTCTTATATAAATAGCACCTAGTTAATTTCGTTTTTTAGCTATTAATCTAAACTTTTATTTAAAGGTAACTGCACCGCTTTCTAATTAAGGAAAAAGTCTGCAAATTTTTTTAACGAACACCCCATTTATTATGCTGTTGTTACCTGCAAATCAAGAACCCCCATTTCGGATACTGCTCATACCTCCAGGTGGATGTATAACAGGTTCGTGACAATAATTTCCAATATCAAATATATAAATTTTAAATTAAAATCTGCCTTTAAAACGACCCTAGTCCTAAGGTTCCTTATAAATAATTAAGGACGTTAACGGTACGGTTACTATGTGTTACGGTCGGGGTCCCGTGACACACCTCCAGTATATATGCAGCTGTACGCACCAGAATGATTGCCACAATTACAATCATTCCACCAATCTTTTGTTAATGCCCCGGTGGTGTAACGGTAATGGTGCTAGCCGTAACATAATGATCGCATGACGGTGGGTGACGCCTTAGTGCTGGGTTCGATCCCCAGGCTAGCCGTTGCTCACAAGGTCTTCCCGGACGCATGTGGGGCAATGCGGGGTAGACCTTGGGGGTTGGGCAGCTGCGCCGCAGTCAATCGCGGCAGATGTCCTAGTGGCTTGGAGGACCAAGCCATTGGGAGGAGAGACATAGTGTTACGGTCGGGGTCCCGTGACACACCTCCAGTATATATGCAGCTGTACGCACCAGAATGATTGCCACAATTACAATCATTCCACCAATCTTTTGTTAATGCCCCGGTGGTGTAACGGTAATGGTGCTAGCCGTAACACTATGATTGTTATAAAAATATATAAAAATAATTAATACGGATATATAACTTATATCGTCTTAAGAATAGTTAATTAATTAATATATACGTAAATTAAACGAATAAAACTCTTAATTATTAAATATAAGAGATATTAGTTATATCATATTAGGTCACTAGTTACAGGAGCGTTAAAACGCAAGCTGCACTTTAATGTAATCTAGCTTCGAAATATATATATTCCGATCAGAGGGAATCTCTCCGTATATAGGGTGCTAGCGCACCCCCCTGCTAGCTGACAGGTTCCTTCGATAAATAAACTGGTCGCTTACGTCGTTTGCATCATTTAACGAAATCATCTTTTCGGGTAAAAGGTTATATCGGGTTCTATAAGTTTAATAAACCATGTATTATCCCAGGTAAGATCGATATAATTCTAAATATTAAACACGTACGCTTTAAATTAAAATTCACCTTTAAAACGATTTTAATCCTTAAGTTCTTTATAAATAACTAAAAATGTTAACGGTACGGTTACCATTATTATTATTAAAATATATAAAGATAATTAGTACTAATATATAACTTATATCGTTTTAACAAGAGCTAGTTAATTAATATATACGCGAATTAAACGAACAAAACTTTTAATTATCAGATATATAAAATATCAGTTATGTTATATTAGGTCACTAGTTACAAGTGCTCTAAGACGCGTACTGCATTTTAATATAATCTAGCCACGGAACATATATGATCCGATCAGAGGGAATCTCTCCGTATATGGGGTGCTAGCGCACCCCCCTGCTAGCTGACAAGAATTGCCTTTTAAGTCGATCGATCCCATGCTAGAATTGTCAGCTAGCAGGGGTACGCTAGCACACCATATACGGAAAGGCTCCTTCTGATCGGACCATATATGTTCCGTGGACAGATTACATTAAAGTGCAGTGCGCGTTTTAAAGCGCCTATAACTAGTTATGTAATATAATATAACTAATAACCCCTATATTTAATAATTAAGAAGTTTACTCCTTTAATTCGCGTTATTATTAATTAATTAATTATTATTAAAACGATATAAGTTATATATTAATAATAATTATTTATATTCTTAATTAGTTATAATAATAACTGTACCGATAATATCCGTAATTATTTATAATAGTTTTAAGGATTAGGATAAATTTAAAGATAAATTTAAAATTAAAGTTAAAGGATATATTTTATATAACTATATTAAGCTTAATTAGAGTTTATTATGGCCTTTTAAATTTATGCTATCTGATATAAACTTTTTTTTTAAAAATAACTTTATTAATCGACGCAAGCAGCTAATTTATTTTCCGAAGAAATTATATAAATCGAAAAAGTCGATTAAAGAAGTTATCCGATAAATACTTTTAAAATAACGACTGAAAATAAATACATTTATAACTAAATTTTAACACTTATACTTAAATTAAAAATATAAAACTTCCCGAAAGAATATGAACGAACTTATAAAATAAATTCTAAATAATATTTTTTTTATCGATTAAGTGAATTTATTAAGGCCTAAATAACAATTTTAAAAATTAATATATTAAATTATAACGAACCGGAAAAGTATACGATAATTAATTATTTATAAGTACTAAACGTATATATAAACACGATTAAAGTAAATTCCGAAAATTATTAAAAGGGGTAATAAATAAATAATAAGGTGACACAACATTACAGCTTAAAATTAACGTTACGGGATTTCCGAAACGATTATGACGGTTATTTAAGCGAATTTATTATATATAATAATAATCTTAATTATACTTAATTAATCGGATATATTTATATTCCGTAAACGGAATAAAATCGAAAAGAAATGATGAATTATTTGGAAATTAAAATTAGCCTTTTAAATTATTAAACCATAACGAATTCGTAATAATTAATAAAAAACGTTAAAATAACGTTTTTAACCTTTTATAAGGTTCTTATAAACCGTTTAAATTAAAATAATCTTAATAAGGAATAAACTAAAAATTTTAATAATTAACCGCATAATAAAACCTTTAAAAAAAGGCTGAAATAAGGTAATCGTAAAAGTTTCTAAGGGAATCGTAATAACAATAAACGAAAACGTTAAAGTCGGATACGCTAAATATGCGCTATAAAACCTACCTAAATTTATATTACAAATTATATTAATACTTTTATACGTTGCGTAAAAAAACCTTAAAAAATTTCCGTTTTAATTAAACGATAATAATATTAATATAAAAACGTATTACAGTTAATTAAACTTTAAAGGAAAAAAAATTTCCGTTTATTAAAAATTTTGGAAAAAATAATTATTTAAAAATAAATTAATTTTAAAAAAGAAATTTTAGTTCTAACGTATTTTTTAATTTTTAATTAACATAACGCAATAAATATCGCGTTGTATTCCTTAAAGAATTTATTTATTTCAAACTTAAAAATTACGATATATATTTTTAACCTTCTTAATAAGTTTTTAATGTATAAAACGACGATTTAAGACGACAAAATATACGTAAAAGAAATTCGTCCCGATTAATAAATATAATAAAATAAACGTATTATTTTAAAGCTTTATAAGCCCAAAAAAGTTACGTTTACATAACGTAATTTATTACGAAAATTTTATGTATAATTTAATATCTTTTCTTTAATTCCGAAAAAAAGGGTATTAATAAAATAATTAAAAAAATAATAACTTTATTTATAATAAATGAATTCATTCGTTATCAAAAATATTAACGTAATAATATTTTAAATACTTTTAACGGTTTATAAACGAAACGTTAATTTATATATAACGAAATTACTACAAACCGGTAACGATATAATATAATACTTAAAACTAAATTATTTAAATTTTAAAGTAATCGTTTAATTATAATTTTATATAAAAGAAGTTTATTTAAAAAGTTTAATAATGGTCGAATATTAAGATATTATAAAGTAAAAGTTAAAAAATAAATACGCCGAAAGTCGAAAAAAAAACGTTCCGATTAAAATAACGAATTATTATCGATTTTATAAATTTTGAAAAAAAATCCAGAAAAATATAAATACGTTATATTTACGACTAATATATATTTAAGGTTTATTTAAAATATTTACCTGAAAAATCGAACATAAGATATATTTATTATAATATTCCGATAGTTTTTATGAACGTTGAAAAACTATTAATTTCGAAATATATTATAATCGCTCTTTTTTAATATTAAATTTAAACTTTTAGTACCAAATACTTAAGCCCATAATAAAGACACATAACGTTTAAAAGGTATAATTAAAAAAAGAATAACGATATAAAATAGCATTAAATTACTTTCGTTTTTAATCGGATATATTTTTAAAATAATAATATATATATATAACCGTGTCTTTAAATACTCTTTTTTTGGTAGAACTTATATAAAGTTTATTATATTTATTTAACGTATAAAAACGGGATTATATTATTTAATCGAAAGTTTTAATAAGCTTATTTATAAATATACGGTTATATAACTTACGTTATAATTATTACCGCTATAAAAAAAGTAAAGATTTTAAAAATTAAATCTTAAAATATAAATTAATTTTTGCGTTGATTATTAGTTTATGAATATTTACGAAACTTAAAATCTGTTAATTAATAAAATTATTATTATTCGAAACCTATAATTTAACGAACAAATTACCTTTTTAAGTAATATTAAAAACTTAAAAGATAATTATTTTACGTTACGGAAAACGAATTACGTAAATTATTCCGATAAATAAAATTATTTAATTAAGCTTATTATTACCTTATATATATATAAAAGGAAAATAAAAACTTAAACAAAATAATTTAACTTCCGATTAAATAAAAGAAATAATTTTAAAATAATATAAACGTTTAAAAAAACGTACGGGATAATAAAGAATAAGCTTATTTATATAAAATTAACCATCTTTATACGACCGTTATATTAAAACTATTTCCGTCCTTAAACTATTACCTTTATTAACGTTTATATTAATAACTATTAAAATTATTATGCCGGCAAAAGTTAAAAAAATAACCTTAAACTTTTCTTATATTATTTAACCTAAAGTAATAATAAAAGATAAAAATACCTTACGGATCGAAAATATAAGCTTTCCATAAATTCCGTATTATAACAATATTATTAAAAATAATTAAAAGGTTTAAAAAGTTACGTTTAAAATTAAATAATTAATTTGTTATATAAGTTTTCTTAATAACCGGCCGGTAAATTATAAAAACTTAAGGAAAATAATTATCTAAAATACGTATTATTTTAATCGGAAAAGTTTCGATATAAAAGAAATATAATAAAGTTTTTAAATTATAAAACGGAATATATAAATTTAACCTACCGTTATCGTCGTAAGGTTATAAAAATTAAATATATACCCGTTAATAAAAGTATTTTATAAAATTAAAAAGGTTTTTTTATAAAGTTATAAAAAATGTTTTTTTAAAAAACCGTTTATTAATTTTTTAATCAAGGAAAATAGGTTTTAAAATATATATATATATATATATATTAATAAATTTAATAAATATAGCTAATTATAAAAAGATAAAATATATTTTATTATATAAAACGATTAATAATTTAAAGTTTTTTAAAATAATATATACTTATTTATTTTAAATAAAAAGTTATTTCGAACTTTAATCGTTATTACGGTTAAATTTAACTTAAAGCTTAAGTAATATAATATTATAAACGTTTTCGTTAACGTAAGTTTATGTTATTAAGTATTTATAAAGATATTTTTAAAATATTTATAACGTAATAAAACTTTTTAATTAATTCTTTTTTATATAAATTAAGAAAACTACCTTTATTATAATTAAAAAAAGTTATTAAAATATTTAAAAAAAAAATTTTAACCTTATTTTTTATATATTTTATTCTTTTATTTATTAAAAATCTTTTTTAAATTTTTTTAAATAATAGCGTTATAACGTACCGTAAAAAACTTAAGGTTTCGTAAATTAATAAATTTAATAAATACGATAACGATATAGGTTTTTAAGGAATAAAAACTTATAATAATTTTACTGTATTATAATAATTAAAAATAAAATTAATAAAAAATTAAATTATTTTAATCCGATTTTATAAATATATATTTTAATTTAATCTTTTATCTACGTTAATAACGGACGTTAAATTATTACCAAATTTTAATTTAATTTATTTAAATTCCGTTAATAAATATTTAAAAAAATCGGTTTTATTTTATACGTAATTATTAATACGTAACTTAATAAAACCTTTATAATATTCCAATTTATTCGATTTAATTTAAATTTTAATAACGTATATTATAAAGTTTTTAATTTAACTATTTTATACCTAATTATAATTAAAACCTTAATATTATAATTTAAGGATAAAAACACGTTAAATATTTAAAATAATATTTTTTTCGTAAATAATAAAAACGATCGAAAAAAATCTTAAATATATATTATAAAATTATTTTAAAAAAATAATAAAATAACGGACGAATAGATAAAATATTATAATTATTTTTATAACAAAAACGGAATAATTATTTTTTACGTAAATTATAAAAACGTTTTAATTTACTTTTAACAAATTAAAAAATTAAAAATTAATTTAAATATAAATATTTTAAATATATAATACGATAATTAATAAATTATATAATTTATTAACGCTAACGTTAATTTTTCATAAATAAAATTATAATACGTAAATATATATAATTATTAATTTCGAAAAATTAAAAATAATATAATTAAAAATAATATATATTTAAAAATAATATTTTAATTAATAAATTAATATAAATTTATACTACTTCTTTAAATATTATAAAAACTTTAAATTATTATTAAAAATATTTAAAAATTAATTTAAATAAAAATTAAATTAATTAAAATATTTAATTGCGAACAAAAAAATTAAATAAATAATTACGGCTTTAGGAAATAATAAAGGGTAACAGTTAATGCCGTAATTACGTTAAGGCGTTAAGGGGGTATGTCAGTTAGCAGGGGTGCGTTAGCACTCCATATACGGAAAGGCTCCCTTTGATCGGACCATATATGTTCCGTGGACAGATTATATTAAAGTACAGTGCGCGTTCTAGAGCGCCTACAACTAGTTATGCAATGTAACATAACTGATGACCCCTATATCTGACAAGAATCTTACTAGGAACCGTAGTCACGCCAAGATCAGTAGAAAAGTAGTTGATTCGCAGGAGTTCCACCGTCCGCTAAGAGACTACAGCCAGAAGCGGCAGCATCGGTGTTATTCACACCGAGATATGACTGCCGAAGAGGGAAAGGGCAGAGGCTCGTTTTTCTACCAGCAGAGTCCACGGCGGTCAATCGGTCGGGTGCCACTCCATCTTCAACCCAGGTAACTAGCTGGCTGAAGGCCCCCTCTGGAGCCGCTCCCACTCCACCAGTGCAATGCCCAACGCCTGGAGCTTCAAAGAATCGGAAAAATTCATCCGCGTAAGGATCCCTCTCCAATACTTGCTGGTAGTAGGCAATCGTCCCATTTGGTGGTATGGCCTCGTCGGCAAGCCCGTGCCAGGTTATCATCTTACCACCTGCTGCTCGAAACTTGGAGAGGTCAGGATCGGCGGCAGACATGGCAGCGCTGTAGTCTCGCTCAGAGCGCTCAAGAAACTCGAGAAATCCTGCTTTGGTCAGATTGGTTGCATCCCAATCAGGATCTTTAGCAAGAAGATATTGTATCCAACCGCTTAGCAGATTCGGCTGTGCCGAGCATGTACCGTTAGACGCGCACTGCGTGGTGATGTATGTGCTTGTCAAGCAGGCGTCTTTATTCAATCCAAACCAGCCGATCTTCCCATCCGCGCTTCGGGGCCCAGTCCATGCCGCCTGGACGATGGTGGCACCAGCTTCGGTGTATTGTCGTGTGGTACCGTTGCAGTCAAAATTTTGGCCGACAACAGTATGTGGATCAAAATGACAACGATCGGGTAGAGATATTATGCCATCTTTTAGACCATCCAGAACGTCGCATGCGTCAATCGCAGCCTGGGAAAACGCATCGAGTTCGCAGGGGGGGGGGTAAACTCCTAAGTCATTCATGACTTGGGTCGCCCAAAAACCCGCTGGAATAAAATTTTCTATATTGATGGCAGGAGCTACCGCTAGCATGCCATCGAAATCTTCAGCATATCTCTCTGCGATCATGAGAGCCTGACGGCCACCACCTGAGCAACCAGTGAAATAGGAGTACTCTGGAGCTGTCTTGTAGTAATTCTTGGTGATGGTTTTTCCAATGACCGCCATCTCATGTAGAGATCGATAACCCCAATTCTCCACGAGGTATAGATTGACATTTCCTCGACTTGTTAACGCCCATTCTTTTGGACTTAGCGCCTGATCCTCCCCTTTGGTATGGCCAGCATCGGTATCAAGGGCGACGTATCCGTTCGCTACTGCTTGAATCATGTACAGTGGACCAAAGCTGGCGCTATATCCCCCGCCTCCAAGTGCTTGAAGCCGACCATTCCACGACGATGTCAATGGGAGCCAAGCGTTGACGTTGATCTTGTCATTCCAGCCGGAATGAGTGTAGGTGGCAGTGACGTTGCAGAAGTTGATTGTGTAACTTTTCAGGTCACTGCTTCCAGGCGGCAAAGAACGCCCAGTGTAGTTGAACGTAGGGATGGCGCTTATGTTGATGGGAGTGATGCCAAAAATCTCAGGAAACTCGAATGAACTTGGGGAGCATGAGTTGTTGCCGGCTGTACCCGAGCCCGCTGCCGTCAGAAACCAGCGAAAGGCTATGGCCAGATAGACTGAAGCTTTTAATGCCATTGGAGACGAAAGTTGCTATAGCTGATGAGCATGAAAATCTCGACGATGTAGAAATCAAAAGCTCAGAAGACCTAGTCCGGACGCACTATATATCTTCCAAATAGCCCCACCTAATGGTTAAATGAGATTGCCCCAGCATCCCTTAAGGTACGATTTATGGTCTCGCAAATTGATACCGGGACTAGTGGTTGTCGTGTCCAATAATAAGCCGCAAAGTACGCGGATGCCCCCTATGCGGCCTTGCCACAGCACAACCCTGTTGCTACGTGGTTCGAACAAAGCATTACGGCTGGACTGGTCAGTTACCGCGCAGCCAGAGGTCAAAGCAACTCCACCGAAGTCTACCGGTTGCGCAATTTATTACGCAACCGCCAAGCCCAATCTACCCTTTTAACGTTTCTTAAAATGGACATCCATTTATTTAAAGCTCTCGTAAATAGATATCATGTCCATAATAAATGGTCCTTATGGCAATATAAGTTCCGTTATTAGTAAAGCCTAAGTATAAATGCAATAATATTTTTTAAATATTCAGATTTAAGAAAATTAAATTACAAATAAACTTATATTACGTTTTAAATTTTATAAATTTCGGTAAGCTATATATTTTCTTACGCATTAATCTTTTTAATTCTTTTAATTTAAATTTAAAATAAAAGTTTTATCGCTTTAAAAATATCTTTAAAAAAGTTTCGTATTTTTAACTTATAATTATAAAAATATTTAAAGGGTAAACTTTTTAAATATAACGCTTATAAGCTTTTTAAAATTATTTTTAACCAGGTATGTATTTAAAGAGTTTATAAATTATAATAAATTATATAATTTCTTTAAATAAATATTCAAAATATGTTTTATTTAATTTATAATATAAAATAATAACTACTTAAATTAATCCGTATTTAATGTTATATTATTTTATACGTAATTTATTATATTTTATCTTTATTATAATCATTACCTATAGGCACCCATTGATGGTCCGACTCGTCGGTGGTTAGCCGCCGTGGATATTTTGTCAAAATTTGAGAATTAACCACGGTTAACCACCCACTGTCGTGGGTAGTACGTTGGTAACCACGGGTACCCATTTTCAAACCCTACTCTATATGTTCGATTCACTTGCTATGTTCGTTGTGATGGTGGTTTTCTATATGTTATTCCCTGCGAACATAAATAACGAGACGAAGCTGGATAAGGGTGGTGAGTGTCGTAGCATATTTGACGTGCACAGATGATGAATATTTTAGTCCCAGGATGTATCATCCTATGCTGAATCGGATCCACCTTCGGCAGGCCAGATATCGTATACTGATCATTGCCAGGTTTAGTATCTGGACGCCTCCGAACAGGGCTGGACAGACGCTGTGATCACCTTCCGAAGAGCGTGTATGATGCGCTGTGAGAAAGCTAAGTCATTGGTGATGATTGATGGGTCATAGCGTCACGTAAATACCGCATGGGCCTATATCTTTAATCCCTATTTGCATCTAGCTAACTACGGGTACATCCCATCAAGCCGCTCAAGTCCCGATTGTATTGCAACCTACTGTAAGTGGGTGTGCCCAGACACCGACTATTTGGGACGTTGGCCAATCGAATCGATCTATATACGAGCTGGTGGGTTTCAGGAAATAGCTCGAAATGACGGACGCACTTCCGCCTCGAGCATAGGTGCCGGCCACAAGCATAATATAGGAGAGAAAGGCGAATGAAACTGGGGGGAAGGCAATATGACTCGGGACGTCGCCTTCGATTTGTTGGCTTCGCTTGGCTTCGCAGTCCCGGCTTAACGTGAAGGCGCCCTGTTGTGTCTTCAACTTTACAATTTTCTTCGCGCCGTCATTTCGGATCACATCAGTTTCCATCCTGAACCAAACATGGACCTAGAGCAGGGCTTGTCCCAACGCCAGAGCTCCGCTGATACGCCTTCAAATCTTCATCAGGACCGTGCCGGTCTTTCAGGTAGATATAGACCTGCTTAGGAATTGATACTCCGTGATCTGACAGAAAAATCCACTTAGTTCTCGACGATGGTCGCATTGGTATCGATTTGAGGGGCATTTCGTCCAAAGCGCTGGCCCAGGTCGCCAGAAAAACCCCCGATTACAATCTTTCCGAAACATTACAAGCACCGCGTCCATATTCCCCAGGGGCACACACCATCATACCACTGAACATCATAATTCAGGTAGTTGGTAGCCGTGGCGATGTGCAACCTTTCGTTGCTTTAGGAAGAGAACTTCAAAAGCACGGACACCGCGTTCGGCTTGCGACTCATAATGTTTTCAAGGAGTTCATCTTGGAGTCGGGACTCGAGTTCTACCCAATTGGCGGGAACCCAGCAGACCTGATGGCCTACATGGTAAAAAACCCGGGGCTAATACCGAGCATGGACAGCATTCGTGCTGGAGATGTCCGAAAGAAGCGGAAAATGATCGCGGAACTGCTGGACGGTTGCTGGCTATCCTGCATCGAACCAGATCCTGACTCTGGTCGGCCATTCGTCGCAAATGCGGTTATCGCTAACCCCCCAAGCTTCGCGCATATACATTGTGCACAAGCGCTAGGAATTCCGCTTCATCTCATGTTCACGATGCCCTGGACCAGCACGACGGCTTTCCCCCACCCGCTTGCTAACATCACAGCAGACGGGCTAGGCATCAGCCAGGGCCAGCTCAACTTCTTGTCGTACGGTATCGTTGAGTGGATGACATGGCAAGGGTAAGATATTGCAAAGAAACTCAGCAACTTTGTCTAATTGTCCTGGCTGAATGTTGTTTGAGGTTGGTATCGAGCTTGTTGCTGATTCACACTTTTAGCCTAGGAGATGTTATCAACGAGTGGAGATCAACCCGACTTGACCTTGAACCTATATCAATGTCGTCAGGACCAAAAATCGCAGATGCATTTCAAGTTCCATTCACATACTGCTGGTCGCCCGCTCTAGTACCGAAACCGGATGATTGGCCTTATTATATCGGTGCGTGATGACTACCTCCCTCGAGGCGCCCTAGACTCACCGGCAAGATAGATGTCTGCGGCTTCTTCTTTCGAGAACCTCCAACATTCAAACCGGACTCGGTATTGGAAGAGTTCTTGAACCGTGGGCCGGAGCCGATATATATCGGGTTCGGCAGCATCGTCATCGAAAACCCAGAGAACCTTACGAAAATATTAGTGAATGCAATACATCGATCGGGCACCAGGGCTATCATTTCAAGGGGATGGTCCAACTTGGGCAATGGAATCCAATCTGAAGATGAGAACATATTATTCTTAGGCGATTGTCCGCACGAATGGCTCTTCCAAAAGGTCTGTGCCGTTGTACACCACGGAGGGGCTGGAACAACCGCATGTGGGTTACGCAATGGAGTGCCAACATTGGTTGTGCCTTTCTTCGGCGAGTAAGTGCCTCAGAATGTTCCTCATGGCAATTTAACCTTCGACTAAACAAAACCTTAAGCCAGCCTTTCTGGGGCGAAATGGTCGCCCGAGCAGGTGCTGGCCCGCGACCCATCCATCACAAGTTAATCAATGCCACCAACCTCGCTGACGCTATCACATTTTGTCTGCGACAAGAAACGAGATCTGCCGCACAGCAACTCGCCACCAAAATGCGTCACGAAGCCGGTGTAACAGTCGCGGTCGACTCGTTTCATAGACATTTTCCGTTCGAACGTGCCAGTTGCGATCTACTGCCAAATCACGCCGCTGCCTGGACCTACAAACGTGGTAAAACACAGCTCAGATTCTCCAAACTTGCGGCAGAGATGCTGGTCGACCACTTGAAGATCGATAGCAATCAATTGCAATTGTCTGGGACCCGTCCACTAGCTATTTAACGAGGCCCATGAAGCTGACCATCCACGGGAACAGATATCGACCCAAGCCAATCCATATTGACAGGGATCGATGGGACCCTATCACGGCAGCAGCTTCCTCATCCTTAGCTGCGGGAGCTGACATGTTGACTGCAGTAGTAGACATCGTCCGCAAGCCTGCGAAGGCATACAGGACGGAGTCGGTACGAAGTGGTAGCGACTGGCCGGGCAATGGCCATGTGGTCACGGCATCGGACCCTGCCTTGCAGCCTCAGACGTACAAGCATAGCAGGACTTGCTTGGGGTCGTCACGTGTAGTCGTGACATCTGCCGCTGGCGCCATGGGTGACTTTTTAATTTCGGTGGCACGAGGTTCCTATGTGAATGTGCCGCTAGCTATCACAGAGGGTCTCCGAGCGGTGCCAAAGTTATATGGAGAGCATATCCCAGACCACGAGCCGATCACAGGCTGGAAGTCCGGCATGAGAGTCGCAGGTTATCAGTTCGCACTCGGACTGGCGACCGGAGTCTGCGATATATTGGTCCAGCCCTATCTCGGTGCTCGTAACGAGGGCGGTGTGGGAGCTGTCAAAGGATTAGCCAAGGGCTGCGTCGGTACTGTCACAAAAATTGGATCAGGTATGAAGCTGTCCTAAATCTTGCTCACGGCAAGGACATGTTAGAAGGAATACTCGTGCTGACTTGACACTCGACAAACAACAGGCGCTCTAGGATTGTTTGCTTACCCAGCCCAAGGGATCTATCGAAGCATCAGGAAAAAGCATAAAAAAGGCGCGGTAGATGCCATACAAGCTGCCACGCATGCCGAAGGCAAACATGAGTTGGCGCAATGGAGGGCGACCGCTGCAAAAGGGAGCGAAGTGTTGTTGCTCCAGCAGTTTACTAGTTTGTACATAATTCCCCACTGAAGGAAGAAGATTGTAGTGAGCGTCCCCAGGCGCCTGGCGAGTGCGGCCTTGAGAATTGTGAGGCCCAGCTGGCGGCGATCAAACAGCTGAACCTTGGCTTAGTTTGATCAGCTACTAAGAGGAAAATTGCTTCATGCACCTTTAGTACAGCTTTCTCTCTGTTACAGTTGTTTTTATGTGTATTTAAGGAGAACTCGCTACCGTTACTTTCTAACTAGGGCGTCTTAGAGGTCAACCTGATAATAAAACCTTCCTTCAGCTGTATATGCTTCAGTATGCGATGTCAGGGTCTCATAAGAATGCGCGTTGCCATAAATGTCTCTCAATCAGGGCCTGGAGTGTGCTTTGTGATATGGACGCTTATAACACGCGTAACTTCAAGCCTCCTTAAGGGGTAAGTCCACAGGTGCTGATGTGTTGAACTCCATCATTTTGATGCCCTACTTGGTAAAAGCCCAACAGAGTCGAAGGTCGTCTCATAAATTCTCAAGGATTTCTTCCCACTCGGTCTCAGTTTTGTCCCTACAGTCTGCGCAATACCCGTTCACTCCACGAGAAGTGCCCCACATCCTCGGATATTGTACAGGCTGCCAGTTAGAACATGAGTGTTACAGACATTGTCAAAATTTGCGCGGAAGTCGATCGCCACATTTGGAGACATTCTATGTCTACTATACATATAACGTTATATATCCGAAATTCGATAACTAGTAGTCGTACCGCGGACCATTGCCAACTTGCCCGAATGAGTCTGTGCAACCGATAATCTATTTACAAGGAAGAGAAATGAATGGCTCCTGGACCGAGAGCGAGCCGAATCGTCTCCACTTCCGGCCATCTTCACAAACCATGCCAGCTGAAGCCCAGAACTTCAGGTTTCGACTATTGTCTGCACTTAGATTATTACAACGGGGCATCCGTGCACGTTCAGATTGCCTTGCAAGTCTGATTCAGGCTTGAGCCGCTAGTGGGGGAACTTGGCCGCTGGGGACAAGGGCAAAGAATGCGGTCTTGACTCTGTCCTTGCGGATTCTCGAAGAGTATCGGCATCGAATCAGGCTCGTCCCCGTTTTCAACCCAAGCAACGAGTGCGTCCCAGGTCACCGTGGGCTGTCCGCCTTTGCCGCCCGCACAATGAGCGAGACCAGGCACTTCGAAGAAGCGGTGGAAATCCTGCGCATTCGGATCCAGTTTCAACGCGCGGTTGTAGTAATGCACCGTTTGCTTGAATGGGATAAGACCGTCGACCTGTAGCGATAGAAGAGCTGGTCAGACAAAGTCTCGATCCACAAGAGGACACTTTTGATGCAGGCCAGGGAAACTTACTGTGCCGTGATATGTGATCATCTTACCGCCAGCGGCGCGAAACTCGGACAGGCCCGCATCTGACGTGCCGATGGTGGAATCGAACTCCTGAATCGATTGCTTGAATACCCTAGGAAATGATTCGGGAGTGATGTTTCTCCGGGTTGTGGACGAGTTTTCTGGACAAAGAAGGGAATCCATTTGTCACCAACCCCTACAGGGGCACCAGTGCAAGTGCCATTGACACAGGAGGTTTGGCCATACCCAAGGTCTGAAGTCTGCGCGCCGTCAGATGCGTCACCCAGACAGACGAGCATCCACGTTAGGACCGTACCAAAGGAAATCTCCGTCAGGAGTGCGTGATCCTTCCCAAGTAGCATTAGCAACGAGTGCCGCTGTTCTGCTTGGAGTCCTGGTTTCACCGTTGTCGGAGCAGTTGAACTGCTTCCCGACAAGTGATAGCGGGTCAAATTGGGCATGCCAAAGCATCGGAGATAATGCCATCCACAATGCCGTCAAGTGGATCACAGGCTTCCACTGCGGCACCGGTGATAAATCGAACCCACAACCCGGAGGAAACTCTTCGTAGTTATTCATCAAAATCTGAGCCCAAATAGATGCAGAGAAAAGTTCGTTGAGGTAATAGCGGGAGCAGCGGCAGCGATGTCATCATACGCATCAGGATACCGCTGTGCCAGCATAAGACCCTGACGCCCGCCCTGAGAGCAGCCGCTCCAACAGGTATAGTCGGCCTTCTGGCCATAGAAGCTCTCAGTGAGAGCTTTGACCATAATGGACTATAGTGATGTTATTAAAGGAACGCCCCGCAACTATCGTGGCCGGGAATTTGGAGGCCTGGATCGCTTCTTACCTGGTCATTCAATGCCACGGAGCCGAAGTTTTGCAGGTTGTATAAGTTGACGTTACCCTCACTAACCATGGCCAGTCATCCGGCAGACATAATGCTTCGCCTGCCTCGCCATGGAGACCAGCGTCGATGGTTGACGTGACATAACCCTCTCCGACAGCACCAGTCATGGCCTGGGACGAGAGGAAAAACCGTCCGGCTATCCAGCCTCCACCTCCAACTGACTGTGTTCGGCCGTTCCACGTTTCAAACGGCAGCCACGTCCCGACTGTGAGAACATCTTGTTGGCGCGAGTGGGTATAGGTGACGGTCACGTTGCAGAGAGCAACGCCGTCGGCGCGAATTGTCGGATGACCATAATTGTACTGTTCAAAGCCACTTGTGTGTAGTTCGAGATGACCGAGGCTGACAAGGAAAGGATTGTTGCACCAGGAATGGTGGGATAGGCAAAGTTCGCCGTCGCGCAGGCGGAGGCAGGAACCGTTGGGTACGACATGGCCGTAGTCATACGTAGAATCGATTTCAAGGGAGGACAAGAAGTCGAATGGGGAATGAGAATGAGGAACGCTCTGTCCGCTTCAGTAACGAGTATTCAATCTCGGTCGTCTAAGAGGAAAAGATTTCAGCTGGAGATAAGAGCTTGCCGCCTTGTCTTGAGATATAAAATCGATTTAGGACTTCCACAACCATGACAACGTACGGGCGATTGAACACGCAAGTGGGGACAACTTAATTAGCTGGAAAAGACTGGCAATCTAACTACTGCGCCGGGTCTCGTTACTCGTGTATAAGTACCGGCCACAACCGAAGGTCTCGTATTCAGCAGGATCCGATTCGTCCGGGTTTCGTCAAAGACTGGGGCTGTGCTTTCGTCTGGGATCGCCTCCTCGAACGCCACTTCGCCAAGTCGTCTGACGCGCATCTCCGGGATAGAAGCAGTCATGCAATGACAGAGCGCCATATGATGCATTATCAGTCAATGGGAAATTCAAAGAAAGAGATATATTCAACCTAGGGAACTTAGCATTACTGTTTCTCGACAACACTCCGCGGCCATTGCAACCACCGCTCCCAACCAAGGCCCAGACAATTCGAGAGTCCATCGACGAGGCGTCGCCCCAGCCGCCCAAATATCCAGTGGCGGCGACACCAGTGTAGCAGGACGGCAAAATGAGCCAACACGATCAATGCCTCTGGGCGCCTTGCGTGCAAGACTTCTAAGAATTCCCTTCGAATCCTCAAAGGCCAGATAAAGACCTGCTGGACACAATGGTGAATATCACCTTCAGCGGGCTCCTCTGCCGATAAGTCAGCAGCCAGTGGAAGTGATAAGAGAGCATCTTTGCAGGCTTCCTTCTGCAACTCGGTCATGCCCAGGCTTTCAGATATTAGGCTGTCGACGATGGCAATGTGATTGGCTCCACAGCCGCTCTGAGCATCCACGTCAATACTGGAAGCACCTCGTAAATGATGCCCGAGCTCGGTCTGCAATATAAATTCCCAAGCTTGGACTGTCACGGTTCGGACACCGCGGTACACCTCCAGATACTGCAGGAAATGGTGGAGAATGTTTGCCTCGGTCTCATGAAGGGTAACATCGGACAGGAAATGGGTAGCCAGGAGCCAGCTGAAGAAAAGCACTTGTAGAAAGTTTTCCGCGTCTGGCACGACGGAGCAAGTCGTGAAGTAGGTGAGTGCATGAGTTTGGAGTTCCTTCGCCTGCAGCAAAAACTCGGCCTGCCGCTCAGGCTGACACGTGGCCAAGTGCCGAGCTGAGAAGGCAAGAATTTGATTCAAAAGGTAAGGGCAGGCGAGCCCTGCTTCGATGATGGCCGTGCGGGCGAACCCTTGGCTCGACGCTATGATAGCTGGAGGAAAGATGATATCGAACGACATCGTAAAGTGGTAGAGCAGCCGGCAGTGAGTCGCGTCGGCTGCGGGTACAGACAATGGAGCCATGGCATCGGAGCAAGATGGGCGATTGCGGATGGCCAAATGTGAGCTTGGCAGTGATGGAGGCAAAGTAGGAGCAAGGGCACTGAAAGGGCACTGCTTGCCGGCGGTGCGACAACGCCGACAACAGGGACGAGTTTCGTCACACTAGCCATTGGTCAGCTTTGCACGCAAGTGCTGCTTCCTTGCGTACCTTGATACGGCGGCGTTTGCACTCTCCACAGCCGTTACGGGACTTGCGGTGATGCGCTCGCCGGCCGCTTTGCGGCAGACTTGGTGTCGTTTTAAGTGGAGACTGTGCTTCCTTTCTCGACATCTCCGGTGTATGTAACGTTGACCAACCCAGGCTGTGCTGCACTAGAAAGGGGAACTAACTGTGACGGCACAGGCAAGACGAGCGATGTGATGAGCCTGGAATGTCGATGGATGTCTGTGCTGAGAACAGGCTGGCTTCGTACCGCACAGTTGCCGCGGGTACGTCGACCAATCACGAAGCTTATCAGCAGTCGCGATCGAAATGTTAAGAGGAGAGTTCGCATCTAAACGAGCCTTGCCGACGCGGACGGAAAGCGTCGCTTTCTAAGTCGGACCCGCCCTTCACGCTCCAACCCCCCAACGTGCCACCCCATAACCGCGTTACGCGTTAATCTACTTACTCATTTTTTCTCTATAAAAGGCTTCTTAATAGCGCTTTACAAAATTAAAAAATTATTTTCTTAGTTACGTTTTCGAACAATATACAGTTATTAGCTTAATTTTATATAATATAAACGATTAACGAAATAATAGGAAGAAATTCTTAGGTTTAACTTTTAAAGGTTACCAAGTTAATAAACGATATATTATATGCCGTATTAATAATGTACTTAAAAATAAAAAGGTTAATAAAGCGTATTAAAAGTTATTAAAAAAAAAAAAAAAACTTAACCTATTAAATTATTATATAAAGTTAATTAAATTAAATGCTGCCGGATCTCCGGTTTCGTATTTATATTTAACGGCTTTTAATTAATAATAATAAGCTTTAATAATTTTTTAAAAATAGTTCGTTTTTATAACAATATGTTAATATTAAACCCCTTAAAGGTAAAATAATTAATTATAAGCGCTTAAATAAAACTTTATTAACTTTCTTTAACGTATTAATTAATTACTTTTAATTACCTGCTATTAAGGTTATTACGTAACGTAATATATATAATACTAACGAGATTATAAGATAAGTAAGAATGCGATGCTAATTATAAGACCAAAATATCAGCAATTCTAAATCTAATTAAGGTTTAAACTCTTAAATCAACCTTATAATTACCTTATTAAAATCGGGCCTTATTTTTTAAGGTTATGGCTGCGCCTGCGGCACAGCTGTGGCTAAAACTTTTTAAAAACTACTAATAATAATAATAATAATAATAATAATAATAATAATAATAATAATAATAATAATAATAATGTAAAAAAATGTTATTATATATAACTTTAAAAGAGAGTTTTTTAATTATAGATAACACTTTTTAATCGGGATTAATCTAGCGGAAATATTAAATATTTAAAATAAACTTTTATTTTAAAACGCCCTTTTTATTACGATAACGTAATTACCGCGTATAATATTTCGTTATAAACTTTTTAAAGGTAATTTAATATAAAGAAAATCCGTATAATTATTATATCGTAATTATTAAAATGTTCCGGTTAATTAAATCTAAAATTTTAGCAAGGTTATAACGTAATAATTATAACCCGTACGGCCGGAAAGAAATTAATATACCGGCTTTTTCCAAATAAAATATACTTAGGAAACCCAGTATACGATAATGCGACCGATATTTATGCTATCGCAATCATAAGGCGGTTACGGTCGCTTATTTCCCAGACTTAAACCTAATTATATTAACCGCTATTTATAACTAAAGAAATTGGAAAAAGAAATTTATATATACGATACATATATAAAGTATTAAACTTATCGGACGTAAATTAGCTATGAAATAATTTCTTTATATAAAAATTTTGATTTCTTTAAAAAAATAAAAAGAAAATGTTAATAATTTTGGTAAGAACGCCCAAAATGGTCCTTAATCTCGTACAACTATATGTTATAACCTAGCCAGCCTTGGCTACCCCAAACGGTCGGAACTGTAACTATGCAAGCACCGACCGGCGCCTAAGGGTCACGTAACTAAAGGTAGTCGAACGGGATCGATTCGATTATTTTCGATTAAACGTTAATAATCGAACATGGTTTATTCGATTATTTTCGACCAAATAACAAATAATTAAACGCGGTCGGATCGATTATAATCGATCATAAAAAAAAAGGAAATATATATATATTCGTTATTTTCTTATAACCTAAATAATAATAACTTATAATATAACTTAATTACTCAAATTATTTTTTAATATTTATTATTACCAAACGTAATTATATTTTTAATTTATTACTTAAATTCCCATAATATTATTACTAACATAAACCGTACGATTAAAGTTTAATAATTAATTAAATTAATTAACCGTTATACGTTATAAGTTTTTATTTAATAATATAATTAAATTTTAAATAATACGTTATACCGTTAATATATCGGATAATATTTAAAAACTTATTATATAATAATATAAAAATACGATTAAAAAGTTCGAAAAAATTATTTAACGTTTTAAAATTTAAATTAATATTATTAAAATTAACAAAGTTAAAATTAAACCCAAAAAATCCGAACCTTATAACGGAAAAAGTAACGTATAAAACTTCCTTATTTAGGTACGTATTTATTTCCGTTTCGAAAAAATTATCGATAAAATCGATAAAATTTTTACGGTTACGGTATTTTTTAAAAAAAACCTTTTGAATTAATTTAAATTTATCTTACAAAATTACCTGGAAAATAAAAAATCGGATTAATAATAAATTATTAAAATTTTTTTTAAATATTATATTAATTTTAAGGAAAAATTAAAGGTTAATTTCGGAAACTTAAACGAAAAAAAAACTGCGGCATAAAAAATCTTTAATTTAAAGCAAAAAAAAATTAACGTCCAAATATATAATAACGTTTAAAAACTTTATAATTAAAACCGGATAAATAAATAAAAAAAACAATAACCTAATCGATATTTTTTATAAAAAATTAAAAAACGACGTTAAAAACGAAATTATCAAAATAACGCGTTTTATTATTTTAAACAAATATATTACCGAAACCGTAAAAATCGATAATTAATAATATAAACGACGATAAAAACGAAAAAAATAATTCGTTTTTAAATCCAAGTTTATAAAAACTAATTAAAACAAAAAACGTAATATATTTTTTACGGCTTACGAAACGGTACTAAAATTTATAAAATTAAAAATTACCCAAAAAAAAATTAAAACTAAATTAAGTATTATAATTATAATAAAATAAATTATATAAAAAATTAATATAAAACCCTTAAAAAATAACGTAACGATTAAACCCCGGTACCTAAAAGATAACCGAAAGGTAAAAAAACCGTTACTTTCGGTATAATTAAAAAAAAAAAAAACCTTAACCTACCTATAAAAATACGAAAAAGATTACGAAAAACCAAAATATTTTTTTAGGCCGTAATTATCCGATAACGTACTATTACGATTAAACTAATAATTATTTAATAATTATAAAAATATAAAAAATATAAAAAATTAATACTAAAAATACGAATATTTTGTACGTAATAAAAAAAATAATAACGATAAAAATAATAAAAATTAAATAAATAAATCAAAAAGTACTAAAGTTAAAACGAAATTTTATATCCGGAAAAATCCGACCGATACGGAAAATTATATATTATTTACTATAAAAAAACTTATTACCTACGATACGAAAAATAACAAAAATATATCCAACAAAAACTTATGCATATATATAAATAAGGATTTAACTTTTAAAACTAAACCGGAAACGATTTTAGGAACCAAAAAATGGTATAAGTACCTATATATTACGACTATACAAAACGATATTAACGTTATTATAACATCGGAAAACTAGCCGGAAAAAAAAAATTTCCCGAACAAAATCTTATATATTATTACGAATAATATAATTATAAAACGCAAAAAAATGGATTTATTAAATAATAATAAAGGCCCAAAAAGAAATAATAAATAACTTACATTTCCGACGCGCCTACGCCGATAACTTCGAAAAAAAAAAAATCGGAAAACGCCTAACGGAAATGGCCCAATATTATACCCAATATTAAAAACGCCAAAGGTATCAAGATTAACTAACGATAACAACAAACGAAAAATAAACTATAACGACAAATTAATCGAAAAAAACCGAAACCTTCAAAAAATAAATTACCAACTTAACAAATCAAATAAAACGATATAAAAAAAAAATCTTCGAACTAAAAATATAACTATACTAATAAAAAAAATAACTAAAATAATTACAAATACAAACCCCCCCCAAAAAATGCTACCTATAAAAAAGCTATAAGCCGGTAAAAATAAAAAAAGTTAACATATACCTTTTAAAAAAACTTTATATATAATAATAAAAAAAAATTTTTTTTTTATTATAATCAAAATACGAATCAAAAAAAAATAATATACCGCTATAATAAATTACGGAACTAACCTAAATTATATCAAACCGGAAATAATTAACAAATTACGTTTATTATAAAAAAATAAAACCGAACCTTACGAAATTAAAAATACAAAAAATACCAAATTTATTTATAATAACGGATAAATTAACCGCGAAATTAATTACCTCGAAATTTATATTTAAAAACGAAAATAAATTATTATTTTCGATATTATCTTAATACGAAATTACGACGTAATTTTCGGTAAAAAATAATTATATTAATATAACCTTTTAATTAATTAAAAAATTAACTAAATAAAATTTATTTTATCCTTCATCGATAAATATAACTTAAAAAAAAATTTTACTATTTAACTAATAATAACGATAATAAATATAAATATAAATATACGACAAAAACCTTATTACCTAAAGAAATACGATATATATAAAAAAAAGGTCGAAATAAATATATACAACGCGTTATTACTATAATTAAAATATAATTATACGAAATAAACGATAATTTATAATACCAATCCCAAAAGCTAAAAAAATATTTAAAATATTATTATAATATTATAAATAAGAAAAATTTTTTAAAAAACAAATTAAAACAAAATTACCAAAACATAATAAATAAAAATATAAAATAATCTTAAAAAATAACAAAATAATTACTTTTTATTCTATATATAACCTAAATTAACAAAAACTATACGTATTACGAAAATATTTCGAAAATAAATTACGTACAAAATATATTAAACGTTTTAAATTATTAACAAAATATCCTATATTTTTCGTACCAAAGAAAAATAACAAATTATAGTTAATAATCGATTACCGACAATTAAATAATATTACGGTTAAAAATCGTATATTTTTATTTTTAATTATTAAAATAAAAAATTACTTTTATGGAACCAAATAATTTATTATCTTAAATTTACGAAATAAATATAATTTAATTTGTATTAAATTAAAAAATAAATAAAAAATAACTTTTAAAACCAAATATGGATTATACGAATATTTAATAATACCGTTTAAATTTATTAACGTACCCGTAATGTTTTAGAAAATAATTAATTACGTATTATACAAATATTTTAATATTTTTGTTATTTATTATTTCGATAATATTTTTATTTATTTAAATTCGGAAAAAAAATATTAAAAATACGTTTATAAAATTTTTAAAATTTTACGAAACGTTAATTTTTTAATTAACGCCGAAAAAAACGAATTTTATAAATAAAAAATACCGTACTTAAAATATATTATTATTCCGGAATATATTAAAATAAATTTAAAAAAAATAACAATAATTTAAAAATAAAAAGTATTTATTATAATTACCGAAATCCAAACTTTTTTCGGATTCGTTAACTATTACCGAAAGTTTATTCGTAATTTTAACAAAATCGTAATATTTTTATCTAATTTAACCAAAAAAAAAAATTTTAATAAACGACCGAAATAAAATTTTTTTTTTAAAGGATCAAAAATATAATTACTAACGAATTAATATTAATTATATACGACCTAAATCGTTCCGTAAAACTAAAAATTAACGCGTCGAATTATACGTTAAATATAATAATCGGATATAAAAATAATTAAAATAATTTATACCCTATCATATTTTATTCTTACAAATTAAAAAAAACCGAACTAAATTACGTTATTTTAAATAAAAAATTCCTAACTATTATTAACGCCTTTAAGGAATTTAAGTATTATTTTAAAGAAAATTTATATCAAATTAAAATATATATAAATTATAAAAATTTTATCCGATTTATTATTACCCGAAAATTAACAAAATAATAATTTCGTTATATAAAATATTTTTCGGAATTTAATTTCGTTATTATCTATAAAAAAGAATTAAAAAATAATAAAATAAACGTTTTAAACAAACGACCAAACTTAAAAAAAAAAGTTTTTAAAATTTTATACCAAATATTCAATTTAACAAAAAAAAATACATAAAATTACAACAAATCGTAATAATCAAAAAAATAATATTTAACCTATACTAACAAATCTAACAATATAACGATTAACTACCAAAAAAAAAAACAAACAAAATTTAAGTACTAAAAAAATACCAAAAAAAACTAATATACGAAATATATAAATATTAGTTATACGGATATCCGGAAATTTATAAAACCTTAAAAAAATTATAACGTACATATTATTTTTCCAAAATAAAATTAATAATAAAAAATTTTTTACGAAAATATAACTTATATAACAAAACCAAAATATAATATTATAAACTATATAAAAAATTATAACCGTTACTAATTACAAAATAACTATAAAATTTAATTATTTTCGATTTTATTATTAAATTATTACTATTAAAAAATTTAACGACAAATATATATTACGATAATATTTTCGTAATCGTAAACCAATTTACAAAATTTTTATACTTTTTATTATTTAACGAAAATATAAACGTAAAATAATTAGCATATATTTTTTTTAAATACCTTATTAACATATATAAACTTTTAATAAAAATCGTATCGGATAAAAATATTACGTTTATTTTAAAATTTTAGCAAAACTTTATAACATAATTAAATTTAAACCTTAAATTATTAAACATTTTTAAATTATAAATAAATAACTAAATAAAAAAAATTAATTAAACGTTTAAAACTTATTTATAATATTATATTAATTACGAATAAAATAATTAAGTTAAAAAATTACTAATAACCTAGTTAACTTATAATATAAACTATTACGAAAATATTAAAATAATACTAATTAACGCCAATTTTGGTTTTATGCTAAAAATTTACCGAAATTTATAAAAAAAACCAATTAATATTAAAATAATTTTTATTTCGGAATAACTTAAATAATTATATACAAAAATAAAAACAAAACTTAAATTCGTACATATCCAAATACAAAAATATTATAACTAAAAAAAATTAAAAAAATTAACCTTCCGAAAAAGGAAAATAATTTACCTAATTATTAAAAATATCCAAACCAAATAATCTAATAAAAAATTCGACTTTAAATATATCGGACTATATAAAGTCGCAAAAAAAATTTTAAAAAATAATTACCAATTAAAATTACCCCCTAAAATTAAACTATATCCCGTTTTTTATATTTTCTTATTAAAATTAACAGCAAATATAATTTAAATCCATACGGAACTAAAAAAAAAATAACAAAAAACGTACCAATATAAAAGGTCGAAAAGATTTTCGATACCAAAAAAAAACGGAAAAAAATAATACTTAATTAAATAAAAAAACTATCCGGAATCAAAAAATACATAAAAACTTACGGAAATTTTTACGAAAATTTAACGCTTCTTAAAAAACTTTTACCAATAACGTTAAAAAACCCAAAAATAACGTTCCAATTTACGTTATCAAACTATAAAAAATTAAAAACAAAAATAACCTAATCGGCTACTTACGTTTCGACCTTAAACCTTTCTTACCGTTCCAATTCGTCCAGATTTTTTACCCTACAATAAACTATTTCAATAACCTTTTTACGTAACATTTTTTCTTATCGACGAAAACGCTATAAATAAACTAACGCCTTAAAAAAAATACTTTAGCATCCTTTTTTTTTTTTAATACGATCTTTTTTTCGGAAAACGCAAAATATCGCTTACAAATCCATATTACCAAAATTATAATAAAAATATTTTTTTTAATATAAAAATTATAACGAAATTTACCTTCTGCAATAATATAATTAAAACAATTAATACAAAAACAAACGGAATAACGAAATATATTTACGCCAAATTTATTAATAAAAAAAACGAAATTTTTATAACAATCCGGATCGAAATCGGCTTATTTTTTCTTATTTTTATAAATACGACTAAATATAATAACGAACAATAATACAAAAAACGTAAAAAATAAAAGAAAAAATTACCTACCATATAACCAAACGAATAAATTAATTTTTAAAAGCAAAAATCTTAAAAAAAAAATCGTATTATAACCTAACTAATTTTAACTACCCTAAACGATCGGAATTACAATTATACAAATACCAACCGATACCTAAAAATTACGTAACCAAAAATATTCGAACGAAATCGGTTCGACCATTTTCGACTAAACGCTAATAATCGAATACGGTTTATTCGATTATTTTCGACCAAGTAACAAATAATTAAACGTAATCGGATCGATTACGGTCGATTATAAAAAAAAAATATATATATATATATACTCGTTATTTTCCTATAACCTAAATAATAACAACTTATAATATAATTTAATTACCCAAATTACCTTTTAATATCTACTATTACCAAACGTAACTATACCTTTAATCTATTACTCAGATTCCCACAATATTATTACCAACATAAACCGTACGACTAGGGTTTAATAGTTGGTTAAACCAGTCAGCCGTCACACTATAACTTAAGCCTCGTTAGGTTATTACGTGGATTTAGGATTTGATTAATTAAATTTTTGCGTAATATAATAATATATTAAAATAAAAGCCAGCAGGGCTTAAGGTAGCTGAGGTAACTTATGAAAGCGTATATAGCGCTGTAGCTCCACGTATATTATTATAAAGATCAGGATTAAAAAGCATAAAAGAAAACGTTCTTATTTTTAATAAAACTTTTTAAAAGTTCATGCTTTTAAAAATTGCTTTTAAAGGGTAGGAGGTTATTATAATCGCTTATATTAATACTTACCGATGAACCTTTTTATCACTTATAATCTCTAATAACAATAACGCGAATAATAATAAATTTTTATTTTTAATAATATAACATAGAAAAATTAAAACTTATTACTTTTAATAACTATCAGGTGGCCACTGCGTTAAAAAATTATCTGCGATAAGCTTCTGTGTTTATATTAAGCGCAAGCTTTTATCTTGCAACTTACTTAATAATAAGGCTTAAATTACTACTGAAATTAATGTAAAATACTTACGTAAAATCTTCATTCATTATATTTAGCCGCCGGGCCGTAATAATAAAAGTTATTAATAATCGACCGTTATAAAAGCAATATTACTAAAGACGTTATATAAATATATCTTTAAATTAGAATTTATATAGTCTTTTACTTATTTATATTATTTATATATTATAATCTTTTTAATTCTTTTTTATTTAAACGAAAATTTTATTATAAGTTTTATAAAGGTTACTTTAAACAGGCTTTTAAAATTTCAAATAAAACGAACCTTTTTTAAGGTTACCGTAAGTTTATTATAATCTTAAAATAAATTTATAATTTATAATAAAAAGGTTAAAAATATTTTAAACATACGCCTTATTAATAAAATCATAATATTAAATACTAAGCACGTTAAGGCCGAGGCTTTAATAATATACGGTTGATCTAGGTCTAAGCCTTATTTCCTAAGCTGAGCTAAATATAAAAGGAATTATTACATATATAATTCATACGATAAATATTATACCTAATATCTTCGAATACGATAACTGATTAATAGTTTTTACGGTTAAGATAAATTATATACCTTAATCCCATAAAACCTCACTCTGAAGCTAAATCTCACTCTGAAGCAAAACCTCACTTTAAAGCAGAACCTTACTTTGAAGCAGAATGCGTAGTTACCGATAAGCTTCGACCATGATAAACCTTATGCCCGCTGAGGCTTAAATAATAAAAGTATTAAAGCCTAGATGTTATAACCTGACAGGCTTAGTAAGGTCTGGCACGGTCGGAAGCTAAGAAAGGAAATACTAGGTAGGTCCCGCTTATATAACCCGCTCGACGGGCTCGAAAAGTTAAAACTATGAAACCTTTTAGGTTAAGAAAACAGCTTAATAAATTGGACGGGTTCGAAAATCTAAACCGGCTAAATATATCCAACTAAAAAAAATATATATATATATTTATTATTTTTATTATTTATTCTCATTAAGTAAAATTATCAGGTTTTATTAATTATTTAAAGTTTTATAATACATTTATTAATATAGCTTATAAAATTAAATTTAATAATAAGTTAATTTTATATTAGTTATATAATGTAAAACTATATTTAATACTAATTTTAATATATTAACAAACATTAATTAATTTATTATTTAATAATTCAAAACATAAATTAAAAAATTATAACCTGATAAAAGAAAAATCAAGTTAAAAACTTTCTTACGTAAATTTACGTTTATTTTCATTTTTTAAAAATTATTAACGATATTAATAGTATTCTCCTAGTACTAATATTTTTAATTAAAGATATATTAAAAATATTTATGAACGCAAAAGTTTATTAAATCTTTCTTAAAAGTGATACTAATATCGAAAATCAGGAGGAAAATATATTACGGTATAATAATTTTTCAATTTTTAAAAAAAGAAATCAACGTTTTAAAACATTACAAGATTAAAATATTTTATAAACAAAATAAAATGAATAAATAACGAGAAAGAAAATTTAATAAATACCTTTTATAAAGGGCTGAAAGATACCGCTAAGAACGAAATTATTAAAACAAAACGATTTACTATTTTTGATAAGTATAATACGGTGGCAATAAAAATCGATAAGAAGCAATATAAGCGACGATAGGAATAACGGAAATAATTTACCCCCTTACGGTTCGAATTTTCAAGTATTAATGAAATTAAAAAGCGCTTTATACCTGTTATTATTTATATAAAAATAATGAAATTAATAACGTTAAGAGTATCTTAATAACGAAATAACCCCAAGATAAAGTATTATAATTACAGTAAAATAAACTATTATAAAAAATAATGTGAGATTTGTTAAAAAAATAATAATTAGACGCTAATAACCGAAAAACAGTTAAAAGAGCTAAATAATAATAATATTAAAACTTTCGATAAAGTTAGGAAAAAAACCGATAATCTATTAAGAAAATTTAATAAAGGTTACGAAAAGATTAAGGTACTTTCTTAAGCCCTTATTATATAATAACGCGACGATATATTAAAAATAATAATTTCTTATTAATTAAAGAAATCTAACTATTTTTTTATCCGTAATAAAAAATTTAATAAAGACGTAAACAATTTAACTTAATATATAAATTAAAAAGTATTAGCATTAAAACGAAGCTTTATATCTGGAAAAGCCTTATTAATATAGCAAGTTATACGCGATCTATTATAAAAAACCTTATTAGCCCCGATATTAAATTTAATACAGGTATATCTAACAGGAAATTACCTATTTATATTATCAAAATTTAATTGTTAAAAATAAACCGGAAAAAAGTTTAAATTAAAAGTAATATTACTATTTACGTAATATAACTATATAAAACATTATTAACATATTTATAATAAAAACGATTAACTAACAAGGAAAAAAGAGGTTGAAATAAAGCCGTATAAATTATTAACACTAATATAAGTATAAGATAAAAAAACTTTTATATTAAATTATAATAAAAGCTTTATAAAAGATTATGTATAATTTATAATTCCGGCTAATATTTACCAAAGGATCCAGTAAAAAATAAGAATTATAAAAAGTATTTTAATAACGATAAAACGATATAACTTAATATAACTCTTAATTATTACGGGTAGCACCATACCGTTACGCCAGGGGTAAATGATTGGCGGAATGATCGCAATTGTAATAATCATTCTGGTGCTTACAGCTGCGTATAAACTGGAGCTATAGCTGTCACGGACCCCGACCGTGACATTAATATCAGCACGAATACCATCTGGAAAATTTCGAATATATCTGATAAAGGTTTTAACTTATAATTTCTTAAGCTTAAAACCTATTTACGATATTAAAAAAATAATTAAATAAATATAAAAGTTAAGTAATAAAATTAAAAACGTATTAAAAGGTTAAAAAACCTTTATATATAATAATAAAAAAGAATGCTTTTTATTATAATTAATATACGAATTAAAAGAAATTAATATACCGTTATAATAAAATATGGTTATTATAACAGGATAGAACCGAACCTTACGATATTAAAAACGCAGAAGATATAAAATTTATTTATAAAAGAAAGTTAATCGTAAAAGTAATTATTTCGAAATTTATATTTAAATATAAAATTAAGCAGCTAATATCGATAATATTTTAAAACGAAATTATAATATAATTGTTAATAAACATTATTATATTAATATAAGCCCTTAATTAGTTAAAACTTTAGCTAGGGAAATTTTATTTTATATTTTATAAAGTAAAAATAACTTAAGAAAAGATTTTAATACTTAGCTACTAACGATAATGATAATTATAAGTATAAGAATACGATAATTATATTATTATTTAAATATATATACTTATATATATATTTAGCATCTAATGTAAGCCTTTATAAGACTAAGATATATAATTTATCTTAACCGTAAAAACTATTAATTAATTATCGTATTCGAAGATAATGGATATAGTATTTATCGTAAGGATTATATCATATAATAATTTTCTATATATTTAGCTCAGCTTAAAAAATAAGGCTTGACCCTATACTAGCCTTATATATCCGCTATAATATATTAATATTTTTTATTACTATATATTTTAATTTTTATATATATATAGTTTATTTAAGTCTTAAAACGTTTAAAACTTTTTAAACATTTAAGGGTTATTAAGAAACCTTAATAAAAATCGATTTAGTATTCGGAAGATTTATTATACGGCCTTTATTTTGCAAGGTCAGAAAGGCGTTTAAAAAATAAGAATTTAAATATTATCGAAATTTTAAATACTTAATTACTTTTAATTATAAATAAAGCGAAATTTATAAAACGTAAGTAAATATAACCAGAACTAAATAAAGCTTTTATAAGTATTATATCGACAAAGAAGATAAAGTTAAAATTATAAGCCCTTTTAAAATAACGCTTTATTATAATTTTATAAAATTAATAATAAAATAAGTTTTTAAAGTATAAGAAGATAACGATAATAATCCGGATTATATTATTATATGCTTTATTTAATATGAAGGTAATTAAATAAATTGTTGCTAAGATATTCGTATTTGTATTAAAGGGTTATGTTGTTGATAGCTTCTAATATAGGTGGCACGTTGGGGGGGGGTTTAGAGCGTGAGAGGGGGACCGACTTACTGTCAGATAAGTAGCAAGATAGAATCTTGCACTTAACACTTAGATAAGCTTATCGCAAAATGATCTTTTGGCGAAAAGCCCCGCAGCCTGACTCGAGCGAAGTTGCTTCTGGGAAATCTCGTCCGCGATCAGCCTGGGTGGAGAAGAGAGACGCACAGGCTAGCATTGTTGGAAACCAACCAATCGCATCCTCCCGTAAACGATCTTTATTCCGGAAGCTTCAGACACTAATGTTACTTGGATATCCAATCCTGGAGCATTGCCCCGTCCCTTCAATTTGTCATCGGAATGATCGCTGCGCAGCTATGCTCATCCAATCTAGCCTGGACACAGCCTTCATGCCAAGAGAGGTCTCCAAGCCAGCTGTAAATTCCGTTCCTTCAGCATAATCCCCCGATTCAATTACCGAGTCTTCAGTTAGAGACTACCCTCACTCGGCCGTAGGGAGGTTGCAGCTCGGATCGCCTTGGCGTTATATCTACGGACTCGATTTGCTAGATAGGGGTCTATGTACTGTTATATAGAGTAAGTCTTAGCCTAGCACGCCACTTATGCCCCAAGGGAGGCTCCGGAGCAGCTAGAGAGCTAGCTGCTCCCCTGGCGTAAACAACAACAACAACAACAACAACAACAACAACAACAATAATAATAATGAGTCTTCAATGAGTAGGATATAAGACACTAGTCTTAGAAATCGTTGCGTAGCGCCGTGAATGTATGGTCAAGGCTCTGTGAGAGACGTTATATAAGGGGCAGAGACATGCGCCTCATACGCCTATGTGTTAGTACCCCGGCCACCATTGACACTTTTATGACGACGAGCTGCGTCTTGTGCTTACCCATTCATTGATTTTTATTGCCCATATCTCAGTTTCGCCCTAGTGCGCTTTCCTTTCTTCCTCGATCCCGAAGCGTGCGGAAGCCATGGCGGAACTAAAGCCATACCGCGGTGGCTACTACCTCTCGAAATATGTCCCCAGTTATTGCCGGTGTCTTCTTGCTCTGGTGTTTGCCGTCACGCTAGTAGCACTTCCCTGGCGGATATTCACTACTAGAACAAAGTACTCGATAGCATTTGCGGTTGGCATATCATGTAAGCGGAGGGGGAGCATCAAGGCTACAGCTGAGAAGCTGACTTGCATTGACAATATACAGTTGAAGTCATAGGCTTTGCTGCAAGAGCCGTTGCGCAAGACAAGACGGACAAGCTTATGCCTTTCGTCATACAGAACACTTTTATCCTCCTCGCACCTGCGCTCTTCGCAGCTTCAATTTATATGGTTTTAGGCTGTGTAGTCTGCGGGGTCAGAGGGAAAGCATATTCGCTAGTCCCTATTCGTTGGCTTACGAAGCTTTTTGTTCTCGGCGATGTCCTTTCGTTCTGTGTACAGGGCTCAGCCGCGGGCCTTATGGCTACTGGGAATAACGCCGCAATCGTTGAGAAGATCGTCGTGGCCGGTCTGTTTATTCAGATTATTGTCTTCGGCTTTTTCATCACCACTACCGTCGTGTTCCACAGTAGGATGAACAAGCACCCTACAACTGCAGCCCAAGATCCAACATCGAGCTGGGCAAAGGACTTGTACATGCTGTGCGGCGTGAGCGTCTTGATCATGGTGCGGTCTATTTTCCGCGTTGTGGAGTTCATCCAAGGCTACGACGGCTACCTACTGTTGAACGAGTGAAGTCTCTATGTCCTCGATGCAGCCCTGATGTTAGTGGCCGTCGTAGTATTTATCATTCGGTACCTTGTGTGTTCTTATGGCGGTTACAAAGGAGGCGACAGTGTATTTCTAAAGTCGAGGCCGTAAGGAGATATGACTTGCAAAGGTCGGCATAGGAAAAAGAGATGGGAGAGAAAAGACAGGAGAGTCTGGGGTGGACCGGAAGCTATATAGAATACTAGGCATCTTGCGGGTTGACAGAGGCGATATTGCACAAGATGATACGAGGTCTAAGGAAAGGGTCAGACGAGTTCAAGAAGTATCAAGGACAAGTTACGCAACTGCGGCGATTGGTTAAACTGTTGGGAATATTGGAATCATAGTTAGGCTGATCGCGAGAAAAAGTTATATAATATATGGAAAGTATAAATTATTATGAATAAATCGGGCTTTGAAAAATTACAGCTAAAAGAATTTATACATAATATAAAATCACCGTAATAAGGTTTTTACAAGGCGTTTTTAATTTCTTAAAGCTTAATAACTAAATAAATAATTTTTATTTTTTAATATATTTCTTAAATATAAAAGGGGTTTTTAAATTTATTTATCGTAATTGTTTATAATCTTTTAATAAGTATATAAAGAAAAGGAATTATTAAAATTAACGTAAATATAAAGTATAATAATTAAAGAGTATATCGTATATATTTTAAATAATTTAAACAAGGGTTTATATTTTTTTTTAAAGCTTATCGGCAACCACGTATCAGTCTGTTTTACAGTGAGGTTTTGCTTTAAAATAAGTTTTTATGGAATTAAGGTATATAATCTATCTTAACCGTAAAATTTATTAATTAATTATCGTATTCGAAGATATTAAATATAGTATCTATCGTATAGACTATATATGTAATAATTTTCTATATATTTGGCTCAGCCTGAAAAATAAGGCTTGAACCTAGATTAACCTTGTAGTTCTTTTCTTTTATTATTTATAATAATAAATAAATAAAAATAAGTCCGTATATTATATATACATATTTATTTCTTAAGCTATTAACGTAATAACGTTTATTTTTTTCCTTTTATTAATTTAAGAAATTATTTTATAAATATTTTCATTTAAAAAGAAATTACGAAAATAGCATTTATATTATAAGTTATTATCAATTAATTATTATTATTATTATTATTATTATTATTATTATTATTATTATTATTATTATTATTATTATTATTATTATTATTATTATTATTATTATTATTATTATTATTAAATATTATATTTTATATTTTATATTTTATATGCAAGGTATAACAGCTAACTGGCTTAACCCATTATTAAACCCAAGTCGTAAGGTTTATGTTAGCAGTAATATTATAAAAATCTAAGTAATAAACTAAAAATATAATTACGTTTGATAATAACAGATATTAAAAATAATTTAAGTAACTAAATTATATAATAAACTAGTATTATTTAATTTATAAGAAAATAATAAATATATATATATTACTTTTAGCTCGATACGTTCGACCGGCTCGATAAACTTTTACCTATCGAACCGTTTCGAATTTATCGAAAATTTATACCAGCTTAGCCGGCTTAATACTTATAAGCTAATAACCGTAATCGAACCCATCGAACAAGTTACGTAATTAAAAACCTACCTGGTCCTGCTTTTCTAGACCTCCGACCATATCTGGCCCCGTTAAATTTATCGGATTATAATACGATTTCCTCCTTTAGGATTTTTACCTTTAAAAATCAATTATTTATCGCGTTATTTAATAAATAAAATTTTTATTAATATTTTTTTGTTAATATAAGGTTGATCTAGGTTTAAGCCTTATTTTCCAGGCTGAGCTAAATATACAGAAATTATTACACATATAATCCATACGATAAATACTATATCCAGTATTTTCGAATACGATAACTGATTAATGGTTTTTACAGTTAAGATAGATTATATACCTCAATCACATAGAACCTTATTCTGAAGCAGAACCTTACTTTGAAATAGAATGCGTGGTTGCGGATAAGCTTTGAGTTTGATAAACCTTATGCCAGCTACGGTTCCGCATAGTATTCGTATTATTTACGAAGGAGGCGTTACTTTAATGTCACGCTTAAATGGGATCAGCATATAAGAGGATATATTGAGAGACCTAATAAAAGGAAGAAAACGAGCGGGGTGGGGGATTTTCTGTGATCCCTTTATTTATAAAGGGATTAGGTGGGTCCTGATCTATAAAGCCTAATTAGAAAGGGTCTTTATTACGACATACCCCTTAATTAAAACGTCGTCTTAAGCGTTATTTCAATTACCTAAAGCGTTAAAAAGTTTCGTATAAAATTATTTAAAGATCGGGAACATTATTTTGGACCTTTCCTAATTTAATGTTACCAAAAGCATTATTTAAGGCTGCTTTAAAACGTAAAAGTTCGTCCCGAAATTATATATATACGGAACGTTTTTTAATAATTCCGGCAATCAAAATAACGTTACTTTAAGCGCTTTAAAAAATTACCTTTTTAAACGATTAACGAAAGGTTCCTGTTAAGGAAGATAAGGTTCCTTTTTATAAGGGGAATATATACCCTTAATAAAGTATATCCGAATTAATATTCGGATACTTCCGGATTAAAATTCGGTTACCTTTAAGGTATGTTATAATATAACGTAACATACCGGAAATTAAAAACGAACCGCTTTTTAACGACTTAGGCGCCCTTAATATATCATCGGTCCTTTTAAAGAAAACTTCGTATGAAATTAAGCGAATTCGGATTTATTAAATCGTTTTCGGATCTTTTCGTACGTTTCCGACGATATAAAAAATTACTTCCTTAACTTTAAAGCTCCAATAACCTGCCGTAAGCTTTTACAAGCTTCGGAAGCCTATAAATAAAATCCCCGTAATCGATAAAAATAACGTTTTTTATTTTTATTGTCGCTAATAACGAACCGGAACTTAAAAAACTTACTACGTCCTATAACTTCGACGCGTACGTTAACGGCGTCCTTATAAACGATCGAAAAAAATTATTAAACGTAATTTTCGAACGACATAACGGCTTTACCGAAAACGTCGATTCGTATAACGGAAGTAAACGTTATAATAACCCATTCGGAAGCTAATTATACGACGATCGCCCTTAAAAAATTCTTAATAATAAGTACCCCATTTATATTATTAAATTTATAACTTTTAACAAATTAATAAACGCAGTATTATTTTTTATACCAACTTTCGGCATTTTCCATAATAATAACGGAACGTAATATAACGCGATATATTTTGCGGGTAATATTATAAACGTTAAAATTAGCAGGTACGAATTCGGCCTTTAAAATTCGCATAAAGTATTATAACGAAAATAAATATATTATAATTTACGGTAACGTTTACTTAATTTTATAACGATTAATATCTAATAACCTTAAAAAACCATTAAATAATAACTGCCGAATATTCCTTAATAACTATATCGAATTCCGTAATTATTTATTACGGAATAAAATCGTCCCTTTCCACTTCCTTAAGCTTAACGATAACGTATTCCCTTATTAAAACTAACGGCTTACCCGTTAACGTATCGGATATATCGGAAACGTTGGGATCGACGGCGTACCATACGTTACGAAACTGGGCGTAATACCTAAAACGCGCCTATTATACGGGCCAATCGTAACGAATACGGAGGCGTTACTTTAGGGCGGTAATAGGCTTAACTGGAAAAAGCAATATCTTATTCGAAAGGATAATAAAGGTTAAAAACGGCTAGCTATCTGGCATAATAATCGACTAAAAGATGCAAGCAATTAAAAAAGCCGACCGAAACGCCGGGCTTATAACTGTCACGCTCAAATGGGATCAATATATAAAAGGATATATTAAGAAACCTAATAAAAGGAAGAAAACGAACGGGGTAAGGGATTTTTTATAATCCTTTTATTTATAAAGGGATCAGGTGGGTCCTGATCCATAAAGCCTAACTAGAAGGGGTCTCCACTGCGACATTTAAGTATTTTATCAAATTTTTATTACCGAATTATAACGCGAACGTTTTGATTTTAATTAAGTATATTATATTCGATCGGCAGCTATATAATATACGTTATTAGGATTTATATTAAATCGTACGAATCGGTATATTATAAAAGATATATAAGGTTATGTATTAATTATAACGTATAAAATAAAACCGACTTTTTTTAAATATTTATTAATAAAGCTTAAATAGGCCAGATTAAATTTAGTAATAATTTAACGTTAATTATTAACGTTTTTGGAAGGTTATTTAAATTTTTTTAAAGATTAAATTAATTAGTTTATTTCTAAAGTCGGATTAAGATAGTTAGAATTTTTTTAAGTTTGTTTTTAATTATTTTAATCTTAAAGAATTATTATAAATTTTTACTTTTTGTAAAGGTGTACCGTTTTTATATTTGTCAAATTAATTAATTAATAAGGTTTTAAAAAATTTTTTTACGTAGCGATAATATCGTTAACGTAGAAAAATAAAATATCTTTTACCGAAGAAAATAATATGGTTCGTAAGGAACGGGGTTGAATTTTAAATCCTTAAATGTATTAATAAAATGTTTTTATTAAAATAAAAGCAATTTGTTTAATCCGTATAATGCTTTTTTGATTAAATAACTTTTGTTACGTCGTAAATATTTTAAAGGTATTTTTATATATATTTTATAAAGTAAATTTATATTAACGAAGGTATTTATAATGTTATATTATTTAAGTTTTAGGTCGAATTTAACCGTAATAACGATTAAGGTTCGAAATAATTTTTTAATTAAAGTAATTGCATATATTTTTTTATAAGTATTTTTAAGCTGTTAATTATTTTTAATGATAAAACGGGCATTCTATTTTTAAAGCTAATTATATTTATCGAACTTTTAAACGTATATTTATATGCAAGGTTTATCTAGGTTTAAGCCTTATTTTCCAGGCTGAGCCAAATACACAGAAAATCTTTACACATATAATCCACACGATAGATACTATACGTATATTTATATATATTTTAAAACTTATTTTTTTAATAAAAGATTAATTAACGGTTCCTTAAAATTGTATTTTTTATAATTTTATAAGTAAGTTTCTTAGGTTTTATAGAGTAGTTTTTTTAACGGGTATATATTTAGTTTTTTTATGGCCTTACGGCGGTAACGGTAAATTTTGTTTATGTATCCGGTTTTAACACCTAAGTAATATTTTTATTTTTAATATCTTAAACCTTTTCGATTAAGGTAGTACGTATTTTGAATTTTTTTTTTAATTTCTGTAATTTACCGGCCGATTATCGATCGTATTAATAAAATAAGTTAATCGTTTTATATTAAATACGGTTTTTAATATTTTATAATCGTACTGATAATAATCTTTCCGATATAGAATATACGGAAAGTTTACATCTTTAATTTATAAGGTGCTTTTAATTTCTATTATTATTTTAAAGTAAATAACGTAATAGAAGCTTAAAGCCGCCTTTATTTTTCCGTCGGCGTAATAATCGTAATTATTAAGGCAAACGTTAGCGGTAATAATAATTTAAGGGACGGAAATATTTCGAATATAGCGGTCGTATAAAAATAATTAATTTTATGTAAACAGATATATTTTTTATTATCTTGTACGTTTTTCTTAAATATTTATACCATTTTAAAGCTATCCTTTTTAACCAGCCGGTAATTAAATTATTCCGTTTAGGTTTTTATTTTCCTTTTACGTATATATAAGGTAATTATTAGCTTAATTAGGTATTTCTACCTGCCGGAATAGCTGCTGTAATTTTTCTTTTATAATATATAAAAGGTTATTTTTTAAGTTTTTAATATTACTTAAAAAGGTAACCATTTTATTAAATTATATGTTTCGAATAATAATAATTTTATTAATTAAGAGGTTCCAGATTTCGTAAGTATTCGTAAATCGGTAACCGACGAAATAATTAATTTATATTTTAAGATTTAATTTTTAAAGTTTTTTTTATAACGGCAGTTATTATATCGTAAGCTATATAGCCGTATATTTATAAGTGGGTTTATTAAAGCTTTCGATCAAGTATTATAACGCCGTTTTTATATACCCGATAAATATAATAAATTTCGTATAAGTTTTATTTAAAAAAGCGTATTTAAAGGTCCGGTTATATAAGTATATTATAGCTTTAAAAATATATACGATCAGAAATAAAGATAATTTAACGTTATTCCGTATCGTGATTATCTTTTCCATAATTATACCCTTTAAATGTTTTATATTTTCATTTTAAACCTAAATATACGGTTTTAAAGGTTTAAATTTAATATTAAAAATAGCGACTGGAATACATCCCGAAATTAGTAATTTTTTAAAATTCTGTTATTACATTCGATTATTTACAGAAAGGTTTTATCTTAATTTTTCAGCATTACTAAAAAATATTAAAACGTTACGATTAATATATTTTTCTTTTAATTTTTAAAGTAAATATTTTAAATAAAACCTAAATATTTATCAGTAATAAACATACGTATTTAATGTTTTTAAAGGTTTTTCCGAAATTTATAATATTAATAACGATTCGTTATCTTAATCGGAACGGTTTTTTTAAGTTTATGGCATATTTACTTTTTAACTTTTATTTTATTATATATTTAATATTCGATTATTATAAAACTTTTTAAGCGAACCATTTTTCCTATAAGATTATAATTAAGCGATTATTTTAAAACCTGGATACTTTAAGCGTAAATATTATATAATACCGCTATTTATATACGGCGGTTCTTTGTTTATGAATTAATATTCCGTTTATAAATAATAAAAGTTACATAAATTATTATTATGTTAATATTTTCGATAACGAATTAATTAAAAATATCCGTTAACGTAATAATTACTTAATTATACTTATTTAAAACATAGTTATTAATTTTTCGGTTATTTTATTAATAAATTTCTTTTTCAAAACTATCGCAATAATATTAGGTTATACGCGAAATCCTTATAATAAGCCACGTCGTACAAATGTAACGTTTTCGAGCTTATAAGGTTTTAAAATAATGTTACGGCTAGCACCATACCGTTACGCCGGGGCAAAAGATTAGCGGAATGATTGCAATTGTGGCAATCATTCTCGTGCGTACAACTGCATATATACTGGAGGTGTGTCACGGGACCCCGACCGTAACAAATAATACCTTTACTTTCTCGTATCCTTTTATCGGAACGAAGCTTTTTTATATATATATTTTGTTACCTTAGATAATTAGTTTAAAATTTAAAAATCTACTAATAAGGTTAAAAATATATATTATAAACCTTAAATCTAAAATGGATAAATTTCTTAAAAGGTAAAATAAGGCGTTTATAATATTACGTTAATTAATAATTAAAAAATACTTTAAAATTCGTTTTACGTTTTTTAAAAATTAATTTATTTTTTATATAATTATCTTATTTATAATTTTTAAAAAGCGGTTAATTCTTTCCTTAAAAAATTAATTAAAATAACGTTAAATCGGAAATTTTTTAAAACTTTGTTAAAAAATATATAGTAACATTAAAGCATTTTATAAGCTGGATTTAGGTAAGTCTTATGATAAATATCTTAATTATCTAATTCGTTACGTTTTTACTTATTAATATTTCGATTTACTTAAAAATTCTTACGGTTATTCGTTTCGATTTTTATTTAAAAAGTTTACTTTACGGTTAACGGTTAATAAACTTAAATTTCTTTAAATTTAGAATTCTCCTAATTGAGAAAATGCGCTAATATTTTATAAAACGTTAAAAATATTGTTTTAATGTTTTTTACTATAAATATAAATAAATTATAATTTAATAGTTTTAAAAGATTAACTGTTATTTTTTAATACTTAATCGTACCATTATTAAACTTTTTTTATTAATTATTTAAAAATCTGTTATTTGGGTTTTAATAATAAAAACTAGTATTATATATAAGTCGTTAACTTATATAATCGTCGTTTTCGTTTTTAATACGTTATATCGTTATTTTTGGGTTATAATCTTTCATCATTTTACGATTTATTCGTTTAAATCTTTTTTTAATTTCGAAATTTATTTTATTCGTTTGTAATATTTCCATTAAATATTAATCATAAATCTGTTATCGTATACCTTACCGGATTCCGCCAGTTTAATATATTATTTTCGCAAATCTTTTCTAAAAAAAAAACTTATTTTTTTAATCGTTAAAAATATAAACTTTAAGATTTATTTCGATAAGTTATTAATATTTTTATGGAAGTTTTTATATTTCTTATCTTTATAATATATACCGTAAAATCCTAAATATAAACTTATTTACTTTCGGTCGTTATCTTAAAAACATTTATCGGATGGCCCATTCGATTAGCTTTTCCGACGTATATAATTCCTTTACAAGATATACTAATCCTTTACGTCGATTCACGAAGTTATCTTTTTAGGTAGGAAGTTATATCTGGTTTTATAAGTTTGACAGGCCATTAAATATCCTGATCGAGGTCGATATAACGCCAAATATTAAACGCGTACGTTCTGAATTAAAATTCGCCTTTAAAACGATTCCAGTCCTTAAATCCCTTATAGATAACGGAGGACGTTAACGGTACGGTCGCTATTATTATTATTAAAATATATAAAAATAATTACTATTAATATGCAGCTTATATCGTCTTAATAACAGTTAATTAATTAATATATACGCAAATTAAACGAATAAAACTTTTTTTTGCTAGATATAGAAAATATCAGTTATATTATATTATATAACTAGTTGCAGGTGCTTCAAAACGCGCACTGCACTTTAATATAATCTAGCCACGGAACATATATGTTCCGATCAAAGGGAGACTCTCCGTATATGGGGTGCTAGCGCACCCCCCTGCTAGCTGACAATATGATCTGGTCCCAGATTACCTAGATCACCTAGATCACTTAGATCTTGGCGGGGAAAGCCAAGCTTTCCCTTACCCGAAGATTAGCCGCGCAGGGCCCGTACCAGGCTCCAAGGGCAGGTTCTCCAAAGACAGGAACCTTGTTCCTGTACTATAACAGTTACGTTTAAATTGTTATGGCTGCACCATACCATCACGCCACCAGGGCCAAAAGATCGGTGGAATGATCGCATTTGTGGTGATCATTCTGGTGCTAACAGCTGTACATATACTGGAGCCGTTACGGTGGACAAGGCCGTAACATAAATAAATTATTATTATAATATATAAGATTAAAATAACGTATTTTTAAAAAATATTATTTATATTATAAAGTTTATTTCGTTTTTAAAAATCAGCGACATAATTTTTAAAAAAAATTATTATATATAAGAACGATTTATTAACTTAAAATAATTAATAATCCTTTTAATATATTACGGATTATTAAAATACAGAGAAATTAATTTCTTTTACCTTTGTCCTTAAATTTATATCTTTTTTAATTAAAAGTTTATTTATTAATTTTAAAGTAGAAATTTTTAAAACAAAAAGAATTTTATATTATTTACTGAGAATATAATAATAACCGTACGTTATTCGTTATAATATTAATATAATTTTCTTTAAAGATATAATATATTTTAAAAAAATTATTATTATATATAACGAACCTGTTATATATCCACCTGGAGGTATAAGTAGTACCCGAAATGGAGGTCTTGATTTGCAGGTAATAATAACATAATAAATAAGGTATTCGTTAAAAAGGTTTACGGGCTTTTCCCTTAATCGGAAAACGGTATCTTTAATTAAAGAGTTAAATTAATAACTAAAAAGCGAAATTAAATAAATACTATCTATATAAAAAACCATCCGTTATATATTCCTTTTAGTTTTAATAAGTATGTGTTACAGTACAGGAACAGGGGTTCCTGTCTTGGAGAAAACCGGCCTTTGGAGCCTAGCGCAGGCTCCGGACGGTTAAACTTCGGTGAGGGAAAAGCTTGGCTTTTCTTGCCAAGGCCTAAGTGATCTAGGTGATCTAGGTGATCTGATTAGATCACATAGATTATATAGATCCACGACATACTTATTAAATCCAAGATGGGTATATAACGATCGGTTTCTTATATAAATAGTATTTATTTAGTTTCGTTTTTTAATTATTAATTTAAATTCTTAACTAGAGATATTTGTACCGTTTTTTAATTAAGGGAAAAATCCGCAAATTTTTTTAACAAATACCTTATTTATTATGTTATTGTTATTTGCAAATTAAGAACCCTTATTTCGGATATTATTTATACCCTTAAGTAAATATATAATAGGTTCGTTATATTTTAATAATTCCTTAATTAATAATTAACGAATAATTTAAGGCCTAGTTAGGTATAAGTTTGCTTAAATATAATAAAGACGATATTATAAAACGACGTTTAGTAAATAGATAATATATTCGATTTCCGTTATTAGCTAATAAGGAATTAATAATTAAATTAAATAATTTACCCCTTATTAAAAAAGTTTTTTAATTAATCGATAATATATTATTAAAAATTATTAAAGTTAAAAGTTAAGAAAAAAATTTTTTTTTTAATAATAATCGACCTTTACTTTTAAGAAGATAAGAAAGATTATCGAAATCCGGTTTAAAAAATCCGATTAAAAAAAGAAAAAAGTTAAAAAAATCCTTATTATAAAATTAAAGAAAAGAAAAGAAAGAAAACTTACGACCGATTAACGATTAGACCTTATAATTAAGGAAATCGTAAGATTTTAAAAGGAAAACGCCAAATTTGCCTAATAATTAAAAAAAACTTCCGTTTTTTTAAAAATTATTTCTTAACTAAAAATTTTAATACCTTTTTTTAAAATATTTACCTTTTATCTGCAAATTTTTATTTTTTTTTTATTTGGGCAAAAACGAAAAAAAATTATACCCCTTTTTACTTATTATGGAATACTTAATATTAAGGGTTATAAATTAATTATTCCCAAACCTTATAATGGATTTATGGATATGGAAGGATTTTTAGTTAAGGCCAAATTTTACCTTAAATAATACGAAAGTTTTTTAACGAAAAATTATTAAAAGGTAATAATGATTTTTTAATTATTTGCTAGAAAAATATTCGATTAATTCGAACCTATTTTTAACGATTATTTAACAAATCCTTCCGACGATTATTTAAATATTATTAATTATATTTTTAATAGTTACGAAAACTTCGAAAAACGAATACGAATTTCGTTCGAAAATGTAAATAAGTAATAATACGTAATTAAATAAATATATAAATTTTAGCAGATTACGTTAGTAACCAAATATACGATTAAATTTAACCAACTAATAGCTATTTTTAAGTTACCCCAGAATATATTATTCTTTCCTTATTATAACGGTTTAAAGTTTTAAGTTAAAGATAAAATGTTTAGGGTATTTAAAACGGATCCTTTCGAAAAATATATAAATAAAGTTATTATTTCCGACCGCCGCATTTTTGATCGGTACCTTAAAAAAAAAGGAACCGGTAGATAAAGCGATAACAAACGTTTTAATAGTAAAAGGAAAATAAAGGATAATGTTACGGCTAGCACCATTACCGTTACACCACCGGGGCATTGACAAAAGATTGGTGGAATGATCGCAATTGTGGCAATCATTCTGGTGCGTACAGCTGCTTATATACTGGAGCCATAGCTGTCACGGACCCCCGACCGTAACAGATAAATCCTAAAAGGAAGCTAGCGTTATTTTAACGGAGTCCAAAAAAAACAAATCTAAAGTTAAATATTTTAATTATAACAAAAAGGGCCATTTTAAAAGCGAATATTACTTTTTACTAAAAAAGGGAAATTCTTAAAAAAGAAAAATCCTATAACCTAAAAAAAGGTTCGCGCGGCCGAATAAGATATAGATAATAAGGATAAAGATAAAAAGGAAATAAGCGTTATTTTTGCTAATTAGGAATTTATTATTATTACGACTAGTAGGGTTAAAAATGGTAACCCAGACTATAAAGATTATATTATTTGCAAAAGTACTATAATTAAAGTTTATAAATATTATCCAGAACGAACGAGCTCTAAAATAGTTATTACGTTAGGATACATTTATTACCTCGACATATAAGAATGTAAAATATACGACCACGACGGTTAATTACAAAAGAATTTCGATAACTATAAATAATTATCTTCCGATTATTATATTTTTCCGGAATATATAATATATTCCAAACTAATAAAAAATTATAAGTTTTTATATTTTGTTATTTATTATAATTATAACTACCTTATTTATTAACGAACCAAAAAAGATAACGATTTTTGGCCAGAATATAACAAAAAAATACTTATAAAATTAAACGATAAATACAAATATATAAAAATCCTTTAATAACTAAATTACCTTAAATTTTATTACCTGCATCTTAAATTAAAGTAAAATTAAAAGGTTATAACGTAAGGATGTTTGTATTATATATTAATACCGTACGATAAATATAACTTTTTAACTATAAAAATGCCTTTTTCGGAAGTTTACCTTTTTAACCCCATAATTCGTAAGGTATAAAATCTAAAAAAAAACTAAAAAAAATAATTATTTTTAAATATTAATTCGGTAATAAAAAATGGTTTAAGTATATAGATAATTATTATACCAAATACGTAACAAGAAAGGTACGTAAATAAAAACGTTTTTTAATCCTTAAGATTTGTTAATTAAAAAACGGCAAAAGTTTTCGAAAATAAAATACCGAAAAACCCTTATATATAAAACCTTATATAAGGTAAAAAAAAGGATACGGAATTAAATCGAAATTTTTATTTATTATAAAAATAAAATATTTAATATTATAATCGATTCCGGAACAAAAAATTTTTTTATTTTCCTTAAAGTAATTAAAAGGTATTAAATTTTTTAGAAATATAAATAATAATTATATAAATTATATATAATCGATAAAAGTTTGTTTATATACGATAATAATTAAATTTTCCGAAAAATAAAAAAATTTAAAATCTAAATATAAGGATATTTAAAACGGATTATTTTCGATATCGCCAATATTTTAGGATACGATATTATTTTAAAAATGTTATAACTTTATTTTAACAATTTCCGTATTAATTAAAAAAAATAAACGTTTTTATAGAATAAATTTAAAAAAAAGTTTTATAAAATTTGTTATATAATTAAAAAAGCCAAAATTTCCAATCTAATATTAATAATATTTTCTGAATATCGACGGTTTAAAATATTATTTAAAAAACGAACCCGAAAGAAATTATTTAACCATAATTAATAAAATTATAAAATTTTTATTAAAAAAAAATATTGTTAAAAACTTTATTAAATTTATTATATAAATTTTAAAAAAATTAAAACCTTTTAAAAAAGTTTTTAACGAAATTTTAAAAAAATTTATATACAAAAATCCGAATTACTTATAAGGTACCTAATTATAATAGTACCAAAAATAAAAAATGGCAAGATCCGAATCGATAAAAACGGAAATTTAATATATCGACAAATTTACGATTATAAATAATTTAACGATATTATTATTAAAAATAAATATTTTTTAATATTAATAAATACTATAAGGGAAAATATTAATAAAGTTAAATAATTTATAGCATTAAATTTACTAAACGGTTATTACCTAATTCGAATAACTAAAGGCAAAAAATGGAAAATTACTTTTAGGATTATTTACGAATATTATAAATATAAAGTTATACCTTAAGGCTTAATTAACGCTTTAACCAACTTTTAATATATACTTATTATTATTTTATAAAAGTTTTTAAACAAATTCGTTTTCGTTTATTTGGACGATATTTTTATTTACTTAAAAACTTTAAAAAAGTATAAAAAATATATCGTTTAAATATTAAAAGCTTTTAAGAAAACTAATTTATTAATAAACGTTAAAAAAAACGTTTGGTATATTTAAAAATTAAACTTTTTAAATTTTATTATTATTCCGGAATAAATTTAAATCCAGGATTTTAAATTAAAAGTTATTAAAAGTTAATTAATCCTTAATAAAGTTATTATTATTAATATCCGTTAATTTTTAAAATTTACCGGTTATATATAACCCTTAATTTAAAATTACGGCAAATTTGTTAGCTTTTTAACCAAACTTACTACCAAAAAATACGTTAAAAAAATTTAAATTTTTAAATAAAATAAAAAAAGTTTTTTAAAAAAATAAAGATAAAATTATTAACGCCCCGATAGTTAAATTACCAAATTATAACAAAAAAAAATAACTTAAAACAAACGCCTTAAATTATGCTTTTAAAATAGTTTTAAAATAGTTAAAAAATAATAAAAAATAATACCTAATAACGTATTTTTCCAAGGTTTTCAAAAATACAAAACTTAAATATTTTATTTACGACAAAAAATTATTAACGATTATTTTAATATTTAAAAAATAAAAATTATTCCTTAATAAAATTAAGGAATTATTTAATATTTATTTAAATTATAAAAATTTTATTCGATTTATAATAATTCAAAAATTAAATAAACGCCATAAAAATTAAATAATTTTTTTATTTAAATTTAACTTTAAAATTTACTATATTAAAGGTAAAAAAAATATCCAAACGGATATTTTAAACTAAAAAAAAAATTACGATTTAAAAATTTCCAAACGATATATATAAATATTATATTATAAAAACGATAAAATAATATAATTATATATAACCTTAAAACAACTAATTTTAAAAAAATTAACTTATTTTAAAAACTTTTATAACTTAAAAAAATAAAAGGAAATTAAGTAATTAAAAGGAAAAAAAAATTAATTATTATTTTACGGTAATATTTATATCTCCCACCAGTAACAAAAAAAATTCGTTAAAAAATTCCATAAAATTCCTTTATATAAATATTAAAAAATATTTAAAATTATTAAACGATTTTAAAAAAAATATAATTTCCTAAAACTTTGCCAAATAATTAAATAAATAATCAAAAATTATAACGTTTATAATAAAATAAAAACAGCCCATTATAAGCTTTATAATTTATTATGACTTACAAATATACTTAATAAAATATGGAATATTATAATTTAAAATTTTATTATTAATTTCTTTATATTAAAAAACCCCGTTATTAAAATTAAATACAATATAATATGGATAATTATTAACAAATTTACTAAATATAAATATTTCTTACTTTTTAAAAAAATCGTAATAATAAAATAATTAACTTACGCCTTTATTCGACATTATTTTAATAAATACGGAATACCAAAAAAAATTATTTCTAATTATAATAAATTTTTTATATCTAAATTCGGTATTAACATTTTTAAATAAATTAATATTAAATTTAAGTTTTTAATAATTTATTACCTTTAAACAAATAAATAAACGGAACGATTAAATTAAATTTTAAAATAATACTTTCGAAATTACGTTAATTATTAGCAAAATAATTAGGTTAAACTTTTACTATTTGTATAAATAACTTATAATACGTTCGTTAATAAAAATATAGATATATTACCTTATATTATTATATATAAATACGATATAATAATCTAATAACCAAAATAATTAATACGTAAGGCCTTAATTATTATTATAATAACTTTACGAATAAAAACGATAATAATAAAAATCAAAATAATATAAGCCAGATTTTAAATTAAATTATAATTTTTGCAATAAAAAATGACTTAATATTATAATAAAAAAAAATTAAGGAACTAATTTTAGCAAAAAAAAGATAAAATTTATTTATTATTTTAAAAATAAAACGTAATAATAAATTTTTTCCAAATTAAAATAAAAAGGTTTAATAATAAATTTAATTTCAAAAAATTTGGTCCGTTTAAAGTTAAAAAAGTTATTTCGAAAATTAATTATAAATTATTACTACCCAAAATTATAAAAATATATTTTATATTCTATATTTTTTTATTAAAATTAACCTTAAAAAATGCCCCGTTTAAAAAAAATTCGAAATCGAAAAAAACGATAACGAATACGAAGTTAAAAAAATACTAAATTTTAAAATAATTAAAAACAAAATTTAATATTTAGTTAAATAAATAAATTGCCTACTTAAAAATAACATATAAAAACCATTTGAATACCTAACGAATACGATGGACCTGGTTAAGGATTTTTATCGGCAAAATCTTAACTAATCGTTTCCAATACGGCCAAAGTCGCAAGCGATAACGGTTCCCCGACTAAATCCAAATTTTCGGCGTTTTAACCGAAGGAAATAAACGCCTTTATTACGGCGTTTATTTCAAAAGCAAATTACGTTTGCTTTGTTTTTATACGACGCTATTTTTTTTTTATTTTTTCTTAATTTTTTTGTTAATTCCGTTCGAATCCTTTTTTTAAAATAACGATAGTCTTTTTTTTTAAAACCTTTTACTAAAGGCGAAAACGTTTTAGCCGATTAACGAATTCCCTTATTTTCTTTTTAGTAAATTTTTAATACGTAACCAAAATATTTTCCATTTCGCGTTATTTTTTTTTGTAAATGGTTATACTTTTTCTTAATTTTCGATAAAAAGTTTATTTTTAATACGTTATATACGAAACGTTAATAACGAATATAATAATTATAATTTAAGATATTTATTACGTAAAAATATTCGGTTTCCTTAAAATAAGTATAATTTAAACAAAGGTTAATTTTTGAACCAAACTTTTTAATGTTCTTTATACAAATAATACGAAATTCTTACTGGTATAATCGTAATTTTCTTTTTTCTTTTTTAATTCGACCTGTTATAATAAAGTTAACTAAAAAGCTACGAAAAAACCATTTTAATAAAATAAAAAAGTTACTTACGGTTTTTATTTTTGGAACAAAAATCTTTAAAAAAGGAAGATAATATTATAGTACAGAAATAAGGGTTCCTATCTTAAAGAAAACCGGCCTTTAAATCCTAACGTAGGTTCCGGACGGTTAAATTTCGGTAAAGGAAAAACTTGGTTTTTTTTGCTAAGGCCCAAATAGTTTAAGTAATTTAGGTAATCTAATTAAATTATATAGATTACATAGATCTACGATATACTTATTAAATCCAAAATAGGTATATAACGATCGGTTTCCTATGTAGATAGTACCTATTTAGTTTCGTTTTCTAGCTATTAATCTAAGCTTTTAACTAAAGGTACCTGTACCGTTTTTTAGTTAAGGGAAGAATCCACAAATTCTTTTAACGAACACCCCATTTATTATGCTATTGTTACCTGCAAATTAAGAACCCCCATTTCGGATACTGTTTATACCCCCAGGTGGATGTATAACAGGTTCGTTATAATATGTCGTAGATTTATGTAATCTATATAATCTGGTTAAATTACTTAAATTACTTAGATCACTTTAATTTTAACGAAAAAAGTTAAACTTTCCCCTTCCGAAAATCAGCCGTAAGGAACCCATACCAGGCCCCGGAAGCCGGTTTTTTTAAAATAGGAACCCCTATTCCTATACTGTAACATTATTTCCTTTTTTTAAGGATCTTTATCCCAAAGATAAAAACCGTAAGTATCCTTATTATTTTATTAAAAGAGCTTTCCCTAATTTTTTAATTAATTTTATTATAACAAGTCGAATTAAAAAAAACCCGCATTTAAACTAGTACGAATCCCGTATTAACCGCGTAAAAAACATTAAAAAATTTAGTTCCAAAATTATCCTTTATTCGAATTATATTCATTTTAAGGAAATCGAATATTTTTACGTAATTAATATTCTAAGCTGTAATTATTGCATTCGTCGTTAACGTTTAACGTATAACGTGTTAAAAATAAACTTTTTATCGAAAATTAAGGAAAATACGATCGTTTATAAAAAGAGCAGCGTAAAATAAAGGATATTTTAGTCGCGTATTAAAATTTTGCTGAAAAAAAATCCGAAAGAATTCGTTAATTGGTTAAAACGATTACGCCTTTAATAGGAAATTTTTTTTTAAAAAAAAGGTCATTACTATTTTAAAAAAGAAATCTGAACGGGATTAAAAGGAAGATTAAGAAAAAATAATAATAAAAATAACGTCGTATAAAGGCGGAATAAGCGTAACTTACTTTTAAATACCGTAATAAAGGTATTTATTTTTTTTCGGCTAGAACGCCTTAAATTTGGATTTGGACGGGGGACCGTTATTACCTATGACCTTGGCCGTATTAAAAACGGTCGGTTAGGATTTTGCCGGTAAAAATCCTTAACCAGGTTTATCGCATTCGTTAGATATTTAAGTAATTTCTATATATTATTTTCAGATAAAAAATCCATCCATTTAACCAAGTACAAAACCTTATTTTTAATTAATTTAAAATTTAATATCCTTTTGATTTCGTATTCGTTATCGATTTTCTTAATTTCGAAATTTCTTTTAAACGGGGTGAATTTTAAGGTTAGTTTTAATAATGAAATATGAAATATAAGGTATATTTTTATGGTTTTAAATAACGATAATTTATAATTAATTTTTAAGATAACTTTTTTAATTTTAAATAAGTTAAATTTTTTAAAAATTAAGCTTATCGTTAGGTTTTTTTCGTTTTAATTTGCAAAAAACTTAACGTTACGGTTTATTTTTAATGTAATAAGTAAACTTTTTTTTTTCGTTAAAATTAATAGCTTAATCTTTTATTATTATAATATTAAGTTATTTTTTATTGCAAAAATTATAATTTCGTTTAAAGTCGGGCTTATATTATTTTAATTTCAGTTATTATTATTTTTATTCGTAAAACTATTGTAATAATAATTGGTACTCTACGTATTAATTATTTAGGTCGTTAGGTTGTTACGTTATGTTTATATATAATTATATAAAATAATATGCTTATATCTTTATTAACGAACGTATTATAAGTTATTTATATAAATAGTAAAGGTTTAAATGTAACGAACCTGTTATATATCCACCTGGAGGTATAAGCAGAATCCGAAATGGGGGTTCTTAATTTGCAGGTAATAATAGCATAATAAATAAAGTATTCGTTAAAAAGGTTTGCGGACTTTTCCCTTAATTGGAAAACGGTATAATTACCTTTAATTAAAGATTTAGATTAATAATTCAGGAGCGAAACTAAATAAGCACTATTTATAAAGAAAACCGATTATTATATATCTATCTCAAATTTTAATAAGTATACCTAAAATCTATGTAATTTATGTAATCTGGCAGATTACTTAAATTACTTAGATTACCTAATTCTTAACGGGAAAAGCTAAACTTTTCCCTTTCCGAAATTTAGCCGCCTAAAGCCTACGCCAGGCTTTAAAAGTCGGTTTTTTTAAAATAAGAATCTTTATTTTTGTACTATAATATTATTTTCCTTTTTTATGGATTTTTATCTTAAAGATAAAAACCGTAAGTATCTTTTTTAAGCTTTTTTCGGTTAATTTTATTATAATAAATTATGTTTAAAAAAATAGAAAAAAAGAATTACGTTTGTATTAATAAGAATTTCGTATTATCCGCGTAAAAAATATTAAAAAGTTTGGTTTAAAAATTATTTTTTATTCAAATTATATTTATTTTAAAAAAATCGAATATTTTTACGTAATAAATATCTTAAGTTACAGCTATTATATTTATTATTAACGTTTGGTATATAACGTACTGGAAATAAATTCCTTAACGAAAATTAAAAAAGAAATATAACCGTTTGCAAAAAAAGTAACGTAAGGTAAAAAATACTTTAATTGTTTTTTTTAATCCTTTAAAACGATTACGTTTTTAATAAAATATTTTTTTTTAAAAAAGGCCGTTACTATTTTAAAAAAAAATTTTAAACGAGATTAATAAAAAGATTATAAAAAGGTAAAAAAAAAAATAACGTCGCATAAAGGCGAAATAAGCGTAATTTAGTTTTAAGATAAATATTACAATAAAGGCGTTTACTTTTTTCGGGTAAAACGTCCAAAACTTGGATTTAGGCAGGGGGCCGTTATCGTTTACGATTTTGGCTGGATTAAAAACGGTCGGTTAGGATTTTACCGATAAAAGTTTTTAATTAAACCTATCGTATTTATTAAATAACTAAATAGTTCCTATATATTAATTTCCGGTAAATAATTTATTTATTTAACCAGGTATTAAATTATATTTTTAATTATATCAAAGTTTAATATTTTTTCGATTTCTTATTCGTTATTATTTTTTTCGATTTCGAAATTTCTTTTAAACGGGACGTTTTTTAGGGCTAGTTTTAATAAGGAATTATCGAATATAGGATATATTTTTATGGTTTTGGGTAATAATAGTTTATAATTAGTTTTTAAAATAATTTCTTTAATTTTAAACGGATTAAATCTTTTAAAATTAAGTTTATTATTAAGCCTTTTCGTCTTAATTTGGGAAAAATTTAACGTTACGTTTTATTTTTAACGTAATAAATAAATTTTATTTTTTTTCGTTAAAATTAGTCCATTAATTTCTTTTATAATATTGGGCCATTTTTTATTACAAAAATTATAATTTAGTTTAAAGTCGGGCCTATATTATCTTAATTTCTGTTATTATTATTTCTGTTCGTAAAAGTATGGCGGTAATAACTGGTACTTTATATACTAATTATTCGGGTTATTAAGTTATTACGTTATATTTATATATAGTTATATAAAATAATATACCTATATTTTCATTAACGGACGTATTATAAACTATTTACGTAAATAATAAAAGCTTAACCTAATTACCCTGTTAATAATTAACGTAATTTCGAAAATATTATTTTAGGATTTGGTTTAATTATTTTATTTATTTATTTATTTAAAAGTAATAACTTATTAAAAACTTAAGTTTAATATTAATTTATTTAAAAAAGTTAATACCGAATTTAAATATAAAAATTTATTTTAATTACAAATTCTTTTTTTTAAATATTCCGTATTTATCGAGATAATATCGAATAAAAATATAAGTTAATTATTTTATTATTACGGTTTTTTTAAAAGATAAAAAGTATTTATATTTAATAAGTTTATAAATATTTATTTATACCGTATTATACTTAATTATAATAACGGGGTTTTTCGACATAAGAAGGTTAGTATTAAAATCCTAAATTATAATGTTCCATATTTTATTAAATATATTTATAAGTTATAATAAGTTATACGGCTTATATTAAGTTGCTTTAATTTTGTTACAAATATTATAATCCTTAATTATTTATTTAATTATTTAAAGGAATTTTAGAAAATTATAATTTTTTAATAGTCGTTTGGTAATTTTAAATATTCTTTAATATTTATATAAAAAGTTTTTGTCGAATTTTTTTTAATAAATTCCTTTTATTATTAATAGGGGACATAAATCTTACCGTAAAATAATAAATGGTTTTTATTATTTCTTTTAAGTTATTTAATTTTTTTTACTTTTCCGGATCGTAAAAGCTTTTAAATTAGGTTAATTTTTCCGGAATTAGCTGTTTTAAGGTTACATATAACTATATTATTTTATCGTTTTTATAATATAATATTTATATATATCGTTTGGAGATTTTTAAGTCGTAATTTTTTTTTCGGTTTAAGATATCCGCTTAAATGTTTTTTTTACCTTTAATATAATAAATTTTAAAGTTAAATTTATATAAAAAAATTATTTAATTTTTATAACGTTTATTTAATTTTTAGGTGGTTATAAATCGAATAAAATATTTATAATTTAAATAAATATTAAATAATTTTTTGGTTCCGTTAAAAAATGGTTTTTATTCCTTAAGTATTAAAATAATCGCTAATAACTTCTTATCGTAAATAAAATATTTAAATTTTTTATTTTTAAAAACTTTAAAAAATATATTATTAAATACCACTATTTATTATTTTTTAGTTACTTTAAAATTATTTTAAGGGCGTAATTTAAAGCGTTTATTTTAAATCGTTTTTTCTTATTATGGTTAGGTAATTTAATTACTAAGGTATTAATAATTTTATCTTTAATTTTTAAAAAAAAAATTTATTTCCTTTAAAGGTTCGAATATTTTTCCGACGTATTTTTTGGTAATAAGCTTAATTAAGGGGCTAATAAGTTTGCTATAATCCTAAACCAAAGGTTATACGTAACCAGTAAATTCTAAAAATTAACGGATGTTAATAACGGTAACTTTATCTGGAATTAGCCAATTTTTAACAGCTTTTAATTTGGAATTTGGAATTTAAATTTTTTTAAAGGTAATAATAAAACTTAAAAAATTTAGCTTTTGGATATGCTAAACGTTTTTTTAACGTTTATTAACAGGTTAACCTTTTCGAAAGCTTTTAATATTTAGGTAATAAATTTTTTATATTTTTTAAAAATTTCTAAATAAATAAAAATATCGTTTAAATAAACGATAACGAATTTGTTTAAAAACTTCCGTAAAATAATAATAAGTATATATTAAAAGCTAATTAAAACGTTAGTTAGCTTTTATAACATAACTTTATATTTATAATATCTATAGATAATTTTAAAAGCGGGTTTTTATTTTTCGCCTTTAGTTATTCGAATTAAGTAATAACCATCTGGTAGGTTTAAAGCTGTAAATTATTTAGCCTTATTAATATTTTTCCTTATAGTATTTATTAACGTTAAAAGATATCCATTTTTAATAATAATATTATTTAATTATCGATAATTATATTTTTGTCGATATATTAAATTTTTATTTTTATCGATTCTGATTTTACTATCCTTTATTTTTAATACCATTTTAATTAGGTACCTTATATATAATTCGGATTTTATATATAACCTTTTTTAAGGTTTCGTTAAAAAAATTTTAAAGTTTATATGGTAAATTTAACAAAGCTTTAGGTAATATCTTTTTTTAATAAAAATCCTATAATCTTATTAATTATGTATAACGAACCTATCATACATCCACCTGGAGGTATAAGCAGTATCCGAAATGGGGTTCTTAATTTGCAGGTAACAATAACATAATAAATAAGGTATTCGTTAAAGAAATTTACGGACTTTTCCCTTAACTAAAAAACGATATAATTACCTTTAATTAAAAACTTAAATTAATAACTAAAAAACGAAAACTAAATAAATATTATTTATATAGGAAACCGTTTATTATATATCTATCTGGATTTAATAAATATATTATGGATCTATAGGATTTATTAAATCTGCCTCCAAATTTACCAAATTTACCAGATTACCATATCTTGGCGCGAAGGAAGCCAAATTTTCCTTACCCGAAGTTTAACCGCAAAAAGCTTATACCAGGCTTCGGAAGCCGGTTTCTCCAAAACAAGAACCCTTATTCTTATATTATAATACTATTCTCCTTCTTTAAGAATCTTTATTCCAAAAATAAAAACCGTAAATAACCTTTTTATTTTGTTAAAAAGGTTTTTCCGTAACTCCTTAATTAACTTTATCATAACAGGTAAAAGAAAAAAGCAAAAAAAATAACGTAAAAATTAACGCGACATTCGTAATACTTACGTTAATTTAATCAAAACCTTTAAAATTAAAGCTTTTCCTTATTCCAACTGCATTCGGTTCGGTTAAACCGATTAATTTGTTTCCTTGGAATATTTAAATTATAATTAATATACGCGTTATTAACGTCTTTCTTATAACGCGGAAACCATAAATTCGTTAAAAAAAATAAATAAAACTTAATAACGATTATAATAAAAATAACGGAAAGTTAAAAATAACTTTCTGGAATATCAAAAAGTTGCAAAAAAGGAACTGGATAAATTACGGCGCCGGCAGGAAAAAAGGTAAAAAGAATTTATTAAAAAACTAAAGCGCTTACGTTTTTAACAGAACCTTTTTTAAAAAAAAACCCTAAAAATGTTAAAAGAAGGATTAAAATTAAATTAACTGGAAAAACGGAAAAGGTTGGAAAAAAAGCAACGCCGTATTAAAACAAAATAAACGTAATTTGCTTCGGAAATAAACGTTACGATAAAAACGTTTATTTTCTTCGGTTAAAACGTCAAAGGTTTAAATTTAGGTAAGGAATCGTTATCGCCTGCGACTTTAGCCGTATTGGAAACAGTCGGTTAAAATTTTGCCGATAAAAATCTTTAACCAAACCTATTATATTTGCCAAATATTTAAATGGTTTTTATATATTATCTTTAAATAGGCAGTTTATCCATTTAATTAAGTACTGGATTTTATTTTTGACCGTTTTAAAATCCAATATCTTTTTAATTTCGTACTTATTATCTTTTTTTTTAATTTTAAAGTTTTTTTTAAGCGGGACGTTTTTTGGAGCTGGTTTTAATAAGGAAATATAAAATACAGGATATATTTTTATAATTTTGGGTAACGATAATTTATAGTTAATTCTTAAAATAACTTTTTCGATTTTAAACGGATTAAGTTTTTTAAAATCGAACTTATCGTTAAACTTTTTTGTTTTAATCTGGGAAAGATTTAACGTTACGTTTTGTTTTTGACGTAATAAGTAAATTTTATTTCCTTTTGTTAAAATTAGTCCCTTAATTTTTTTCTTATTATAATATTAAGTTATTTTTTGTTACAAAAATTATAATTTAGTTTATAATCGGGCTTATATTATTTTAATTTTTATTACTATTATTTTTGTTCGTAAGGTTATTATAATAATAATTAATACCTTACGTATAAATTATTCTGGTCGTTAAATTATTATATTATATTTATATACTGCTATATAAGGTAATATACTTATATCTTCGTTAACGGACGTATTTTAAATTATTTATATAAACGGTAAAAATTTAACTTAATTATTTTATTAATAATTAATATAATTTCGAAAATATTATTCCAAAATTTAATTTAATCGTTCTGTTTAATTATTTATCTAAAGGTAATAAGTTATTAAAAACTTAAATTTAGTACCGATTTATTTAAAGAAGTTAATATCGAATTTAAACGTAAAAAATTTATTTTAATTAAAAATAATTTTTTCTGGTATTCCGTATTTATCGAAATAATATCGAATAAAAGCATAAATTAGCTGTTTTATTATTACGGTTTCTTTAAAAGGTAAAAAGTATTTATATTTGGTAAATTTATTAATAATTACCCATACCGTATCGTATTTAACTTTAGTAACGGGATTTTTCGATATAAAGAAATTAATAATAAAATCCTAAGTTATGGTATTTTATATTTTATTAAGTATGTTTATAGGTTATAATAAGCCATACGGTTTATAGCAGGTTACCTTTATTTTATTGCAAATATTATAATTTTTAATTATTTATTTAATTATTTGATAAAATTTTAGGAAATCGTATTTTTTTTAAAGTTATTTAATAATTTTAAACATTCCTTAATATTTATGTAAAAGATCCTTATAAAATTTTTTAACAAATTCCTTTTGTTACTAACGGGGAACGTAAATTTTGCCGCGAAATAACAGTTGGTCCTTATTATTTTCCTTTAATTATTTAATTTGCTTCCGTTTTTCCGGATCGTAAAAATTTTTAAATTAGATTAATTTTTTTAAAATAAGTTATTTTAGGGTTATATATAACTATATTATCTTATCGTCCTTACGATATAATACCTATATGTATCGTTTTAAGATTTTAAAATTATAATTTCCTTTTCGGTTTAAAATATCCGCTTAAATATTTTTTTTGCCCTTAATATGGTAAATTTTAAAATTAAATTTTAATAGGAAAATTATCTAATTTTTATGGCGTTTATTTAATTTTTGGGTTATCATAAATCGAATAAAATTTTTATAATTTAAATAAATATGAAATAATTTTTTGGTTTTATTAAAAAATGGTTCTTATTTTTTAAGTATTAAAATAATTATTAATAATTCCTTATCATAAATAAAATACTTAAGTTCCGTATTTTTAAGGGTTTTAAAAAAATATACCATTAGGTATTATTTTTTATTATTTTCGAATTATTTTAAAATTATTTTAAAAACGTAATTTAAAATATTTATCTTAAATCGTTTTTTTTTATTATGGTTCGGTAGTTTAATTACCGGAACGTTAATAATTTTATCCTTAATTTTTTGGAAAACTTTTTTTGCTTTATTTAAAAATTTAAAATTTTTTCCGACGTACTTTTTGGTAATAAATTTGGTTAAGGAATTAGCAAACTTATTATAATTTTAAACCAAAGGTTATACGTAATTAATAAATCCTAAAAATTAACGGATGTTAATAATAATAATTTTGTTAAAAATTAGTTAGTTTTTAACAATTTTTAATTTAAAATTTTAAATTTAAATTTATTTTAAGGTAATAATAAAACTTAAAAAGTTTAACTTTTAGGTATACTAAATATTTTTTTTAACGTTTATTAATAAGTTAATTTTTTTAAGGGCTTTTAATACTTAAGCGATATATTTTTTATATTTTTTTAAAATTTTTAAATAAATAAAAATATCGTTTAAGTAAACGAAAACGAATTTGTTCAAAAACTTTCGTAAGATAGTAATAAGTATATGCTAAAAACTAACTGGGGTATTAATTAAACCTTAAGCTATAACCTTATATTCGTAATATCTATAAATAGTTTTAAAAGTAATTTTCCATTTTTCGCCTTTAATTATTCGAATTAAGTAATAACCGTTTGGTAGGTCTAAAGTTATAAATTATTTAGCCTTATTAATATTTTTTTATGGTATTTATTAACATTAAAAGATATCCGTTTTTGATAATAATATCGTTAAATTATTTATAATTATGGATTCGTCGATATATTAAATTTCCGTCCTTATTAATTCTGATTTTGTTATTTTTTATTTTTGGTATTATTATAACTGGATATTTTGTAAATAATTCGGATTTTTAAATATAACCTTTTTTAAAGTTTCGTTAAAAGCTTTTTTAAAAAGCTTTAGTTTTTTTAAGGTTTATATAATAAATTTGATAAAGTTTTAAATAATATCCTTTTTTAATAAAAATCTTATAATTTTATTAATTATAATTAGGTAATTTTTTGCAAGTTCGTTCTTTAAATAATTTTTTAAACCGTTAATATTTAAAAGGTACCGTTATTATTAAGTTGGAAATTTTAGTTTTTTTAATCATATAACAAATCTTATGGAACTTTTCCTTAAAATTATCCCATAAAAGTATTTGCTTTTTTTAATTAATCCGTAAATTATTAAAACGAAATTACGGTATTTTTAAAATAATATCGTATCCTAAAATATCGGCGATATCGAAAATAATTCGTTTTAAACGTCCTTATATTTGGATTACGAATTTTTCCGTTTTTCGGAAAATTCGGCCGTTATCGTAAATGGATAAGTTTTTATTAATTATACGTAACTTATATAATTGTTACTTATATTTCCAGGGGATTTGGTATTTTTCAGCTATTTTGGGGAAAATAAAATTTCCTTCTGTTCCGGAATTAATTATGGCATTAAATATCTTATTTTCATAATAAATAAGGATCTCGATCTAACTCCGTATTCCTTTTTTTACCTTATATAAAATTTTATATATAAGGGCCTTTCGATACCTTATTTTCGAAAGCTTCCGTAATTTTTTAATTAATACGTCCTAAAAGTTAAAAAACGTTTCTATTTACGTATTTTTCGGGCTACATATTTAATATAATAATTATTTATATATTTAAACCACTTTCTGTTACTAAATTAGCACTTAAAGATAACTATCTTTTTCTGGCTTTTTTTGGGGTTTTATATTTCGCGAATTATTAGGTTAAAAAGGTATATTTCCGAAAAGGGTATTTTTATAATTAGGAAATCGTGGTTGTCGTAAGGTATTAATGCGTAATATAAATATCCTTACGTTATGGCCTTTTAACTTTGCTTTAAATCGGGATATAAGTAATAAGATTTAAGGTAATTTGGTTATTAGGGAATTTTTGTACATTTATACTTATTATCTGGCTTTATAAGTATCTTTTTATCGTATTTTGGCTAAAAATCGTTATTTTTTTTGGTACGTCGATAAATAAGGTAATTATTGTTATAGTAAGCAGTAAAATGTATAATTCCATAATTATCTGCTGGTAATTAGGTTTTAAGGTATATCGTATATTTTAAAAATTCGTAAAGTTCTGAAAATAATTATTTATAATTACCGAAATCTTTTTATAACTAACCGTTTTGGTTATATATTTTATACTTTTATATATTAAGGTAATAAGTACATCTTAACGTGATAGTTATCCTGGAACTAGTTCGTCCTGGATAATATTTATAAGTTTTAATTATAACATTTTTACAAATAACGTAATTTTTATAATTTGGATCGTTATTTTTAACTTTATTAATCGTAATAATGGTAAATTTTTAATTGGTAAAAGTAACGCTTATTTCCTTTTTATCCTTATTTTCGCTATCTATATTTCGTTCGGCCGTACGAATCTTTTTTTTGGGCTGGGGAATTTTATCCTTTTAATAACTTTTCTGGGGATTCCCCTTTTTCGATAAAAAGTAACCTTTGCTTTTAAAATAGCCCTTTTTATTACAGTTAAAATATTTAATTTTGGACTTATTTTTTTTATACTTTATTAAAATAACGCTAGCTTTTTTTAAAATTTATCCTTAATTTTCTTTTTACTATTAAAACGTTTATCGTTATTTCGTCTATTAATTTTTTTCTTTTCGAAATATCGATTAAAAATGCGGCGGTCGGAAATAATAACCTTATTTATATATTTTTCGAAAAGATTTATTTTAAGTACCCTAAATATTTTATCCTTAACCTAAAATTTTAGGCCGTTATAATAAGGGAAAAATAGTATATTTTAGGGTAACTTGGAAATAACTGCCAGTTGGTTAAATTCGGTCGTATATTCGGCTGTTAACGTGGTTTGTTAAAATTTATATATTTATTTAACCGTATATTATTATTTATTTATATTTCCGTATAAGGTTCGTATTCGTTTTTCGAAATTCCCATAATTATTAAAGATATAATTAATAACGTTTAGGTAATTATCGGGAAAGTCTATCAAATAATCGTTAAAAATAGGTTCGAATTAATCGAACACTTTTCCAGCAAGCAGCTAAAAAATAGCCATAATTTTTTGATAATTTTTAATCAAAAAACTTTTATATTACTTAAAATAAAATTTGGCTTTAACCAGAAATCTTTTTATGTTTATGGTTCCATTATAAGGTTTGGAAACGGTTAACTTATAACCTTTAATATTAGGTATTCCGTAATAAATAAAAAAGGATACCGTTCCTTTTCGGTTTCAACCAAATAAAAGAAAAGTAAAAGTTCGTAAATAAGGGGCCGGTATCTTAAAAAAGGGTATTGGAATTTTTGGATAGGAAGTAATTTTCGGCATAACGGAAGCTTTTTTTAATTATTAAACTAATTTAACGTTTTCTTTCTGGAATCTTATAACTTTCTTAATTACCAGGTTTAATTGTTAGTTAATCGTAAGTTCTTTTTTCTTCCCTTTTTCCGTTTTTATAACAGAAACTTTTTTAATTTTTTTTTCGTAATCGGATTTTTTAAGCCGTATTTCGATAATTTTTTTTATTTTTTTTAAGGTAAAGGTCGGTTATTATTAAAAAGAAAAAAATTTTTTTTAACCTTTAACTTTGGTAACCTTTAGTAATATATTATCGATTAATTAAAAAATTTCTTTAATCCGAAATAAATTATATAATCCGGTTATTAATTTTTTATTAATTAATAACGAAAATTAAATATATTATTTATTTATTAAACGTCGTATTATAATATCGTTTTTATTAAGTTTAAAAAAGCTTATACTTAATTAGGCCTTAAATTATTCGTTAACTATTAATTAAAAAATTATCAAAATATAACGAATTTATTATACATTTACCTGGAAATATAAATAATATCCGAAATAAAATTTTTAATTTATAAGTAATAATAATATAATAAATAAAATATTCGTTAAAAAAATTTGCGAATTTTTCCTTTAATTAAAAAACGATATAATTACTTTTAATTAAAAATTTAAATTAATAATTAAAAAACGAAAATTAAATAAATATTATTTATATAGGAAACCGTTTATTATATATCTATCTAGATTTAATAAATATATCGTAAATTTATAAAATCTATTAAATTTACTTCCAGATCTACCAGATCCACTAGATTACCATATCTTGGCACGGGGAAAACCAAGCTTTCCTCACCCGAGGTTCAACCGCAAGAAGCCCATACCAGGCTCCGGAAGCCGGTTTCTCCAAGACAGGAACCCCTGTTCCTGTACTGTAACATTATGGTCGGGTAATTTTTTTTTAATTCGTTCCTTAAATAATTTTTTAAACCGTCAATATTTAAGAGGTATTATTAATATTAGGTTAAAAATTTTAGCTTTTTTAATTATATAATAAGTTTTATAGAAAATCTTTTTAAAATTACCTTATAAACATATTTTTTTTAATTAATCCGTAAATTATTAAAACGGAACTATAATATTTTTAAAATAATATCGTATCCTGAGATGTCGGCGATATCGAAAATAATCCGTTTTAAATATTTTCATATTTAAATTACAAATTCTTCCGTTTTTCGAAAAATTCGGCCGTTATCGTAAGTAAATAAGTTTTTATCGATTGTTCGTAATTTATATAATTGCTATATATATTTTTAAGGGATTTAATATTTTTCGGTTACCTTAAGAAAAATAGAAAATCTTTTTATTCCGGAATTAATTATAATATTAAATATTTTATTTTTATAATAAATAAAGATTTTAATTTAAATCCGTATTTCTTTTTTTACCTTATATAAAGTTTTATATATAAGGGCTTTTTAATACCTTATTTTCGAAGGCTTTTATAATTTTTTAATTAATATACTCTGGGAATTAAAAAGCGTTTTTATTCGCGTGCCTTTTTAGCCGCATATTTGGTATAATAATCCTTTATATACTTAAGTCATTTCCTGTTACCGAATTGGCAGTTAAAGATAATTTTTCTTTTAGTTTTTTTTTAAGTTTTGTATTTTGCAAATTATTAGGTTAAAAAGGTAAACTTCCGAAAGGGGTACTTTTATAGCTAAAAAATCGTATTTGTCGTAAGGTACCAGTACGTAATATAAACTTTTTTATATTATAACCTTTTAACTTTGTTTTAATTTAAGGTATAGGTAATAAGATTTAAGGTAATTTGGTTATCTGGAAATTTTTATACATTTGTACTTATTATCTGGCTTTGTAAATATTTCTTTATCGTATTCTGGCCAAAAGTTGTTATCTTTTTTAATTCGCTGGTTAATAAAGTAATTATAATTATAATAAATAATAAAATATAAAAGTTTATAATTATCCGTTAAGGATTTTAGGTATATTATATATTTCGGAAAAATATAATATTCGGAAGATAATTATTTATAATTACCGAAATCTTTTTGTAATTAACCGTTTTGGTTATATATTTTATATTTCTGTATATTAAGGTAGCAAATATATTTTAGCATAATAGCTATCTGAAAGGCTGCTTATTCTGGATAATATTTATAAGTTCTGGCCGTAATATTTTTGTAAATAACATAGTTTTTATAATCTGGATCGTTATTTTTAATTTTACTGGTCGTAATAATTCTAAATTTCTGATCCGCGGAAATAAGATTTACTTTTTTTTATCCTCTATTTTGTTATTTATATCTTGTTCGGCCGTATAAATTTTTTTTTAAGCTGGAAAATCTTTTTTTTAAAGGTTCCCTTTTTTCGTTAAAAAATAATATTTACTTTTAAAATGGCCTTTTTTACTATAATTAAAATATTTAACTTTGAACTTATTTTTTTTAAATTCCGTTAAAATAATATTAACTTTTTTTAAATTTTATTTTTTATTTTTTTCTTGCTATTAAAACGTTTATTATTATTTTGTTTATCGGGGTTTTTTTAAAAAAAAATACCGATTAAAAATGCGTCGGTCGGTAATAATAATTTTATCTTTATAATTTTCGAAAGGGCCTGCTTCAAGTACCTGAAATATTTTATTTTTAATTTAAAGTTTTAGGCCGTTATAATAAAGGAAAAATAATATATTTTATAAAAATTTAAAAATAATTATAAAACGGTTAAATTTAATCGTATATTTAATTACGAACGTAATCTGCTAAAATTTGTATATTTATTTAATTATTTATTATTATTTATTTACATTTCCGAATAAGGTTTATATTTATTTTTCCAAATTATTATACTTATTAAAAATATAATTAATAGCATTTAAGTAATTATTAAGGTAATTCGTTAAATAATCCTTAAGGATAAGTTTAAATTAATTAAGTATTTTTCCAGCTAATAATTACGAAATAACTAATATTTTTTAATATTTCTTTATTAAAAAACTTTCGTACCATTTAAAATAAAATCTGGCCTTAACCAGGAATTTTTTTATATCTGTAAACTTATTATAAGATTTAGAAGTAATTAGTTTATGACCTTTAATATTAAGTATTTTATAATAAGCAAAAGGAGGTATAGTTTCCTTTCGGTTATAACCAAATAAAGGAGAGACTGGGGTTTTTAGACGGAAAATAATTCTTAAAGGGGATATAAGAATTTTTTTTAAGCTATCGGGTAAATTTGGCGTCCTTTTTTTAAGTTTTATAACCTTTTTGGCCATAAGCTCTAATCGTTTATTAATCGTAAATTTCCTTTTTTTTAACTTCCGCGTTTTATTTCTTTTTTTTCTTTTAAAAAAATTTTTTAAATTATATTTTAATAGATTCCTTAAAAACAGGGATAAATTACTATTAGAAAGAAAAAAAAATTTAAACCTTTAACTTTAATAATTATAGGTACCATATTATCGATTAAATAAAAAAAATTTAATAAGGGATAAATTATTTAATTTAATTATTAATCCTTTATTAATTTATAACGGAAATCGAATATATTATTTATTTACTAAACGTCGTTTTATAATATTATTTTTACCGAATTTAAGAAAATTTATATTTAATTTGGCCTTAAATTATCCGTTAATTATTAATTAAGGAATTATTAAAATATAACGAATTTATTATATATTTACTTAAAAATATAAATAAAATCTAAAATAAAGGTTTTTAATTTATAAGTAATAATAACATAATAAATAAAATATTCGTTAAAAAAATTTACGGACTTTTTTTAATCGAAAAATGGTATAATTATTTTTAATTAAAGATTTAAATTAATAATTAAGGAACGAAATTAAATAAATATTATTTATAAAAGAAACCGATTATTATATATCTATTTTGAATTTTAATAAGTATATCTGGGATTTATGTGATTTATGTAATCTGGCAGATTACCTAGATTACCTAGATCACCTAGTTCTTGGCGGGAAAAGCCAAGCTTTTCCCGTTCCGAAGTTTAGCCGCCTGGAGCCTGCGCCAGGCTTCAAAGGTCGGTCTCTCCAAGACAGGAACCCCTGTTCCTATACTGTGACATTAACCTAATTATTTTATTAATAATTAACGTAACTTTAAAGGTATTATTTTAAGGTCTGGTTTAATCGTTTTATTTATTTATTTGTTTAAAGGTAATAAGTAATTAAAAACTTTAATTTAATATTAATTTATTTAAAAAAGCTAGTACTGAATTTAAATATGAAAAGTTTATTTTGATTAAAAATAATTTTTCTAGTATTCCGTATTTATCCAGGTAATATTAAATAAAGGTAGAAGTTAGTTATTTTGTTATTATGGTTTCTTTTAAAGGTAAAAGGTACTTAAATTTAATAAATTTGTTAATAATTCTTTATATATATTATATTTAATTTTAATAACGGAATTTTTTAATATAAGGAAATTAATAATAAAGTTTTAAGTTATATTATTTTATATTTTATCGGATATATTTATAAATTGTAATAAGTTATACTGGTTACGGCAGGCTGCCTTAACCTTATTATAAACGTTATAATTTTTGATTATTTATTTAACTGTCTGGCCGAATTTTAGAAAGTTGTATTTTTCTTAACGTTATTTAATAATTTTAAATAATTTTTAATATTTATATAAAAGGCGTTTATAAAATTTTTTAACGAATTCTCTTTATTGTTAGCAGGGAATATAAATCTTACCGCGAAATAATAGTTGATTTTTGTCGTTTCTTTTTAGTTATTTAATATTTTTTCGTTTTTCCGGGTTATAAAACTTTTTGAATTATATTAACGTTTTTAAAGTAAATTATTTTAGGGTTATGTATAACTATACTGTTTTATTATCCTTACGATATAATATTTATATATATTGTTTAAAAAATTTCGAATTATAATTTTCTTTTCGGTTTAAAATATCCGCTTAAATATTCTTTTTACCTTTAATATAATAAATCTTAAAATTAAATTTGGATATAAAACTCTTTCATTTTATAGCAATTATTTAATTTTTAAGTCATTATAAATTAAATAAAGTTTTTATGGTTTAAATAAATATTAAAGAATTTTTAAATTCTATTAAGGAATAATTCCTATTCCTTAAATGCTAAAATAATCGTTAATAATTCCTTATCGTAAATAGGATACTTAAGTTCCGTATTCTTAAAAGCTTTAAAAAAAAATACGTTATTAAGTATTATTTTCCGTTATTTTCTATTATTTTAAAATTACTTTAAAGGTATAATTTAAAGTATTTATTTTGAGCCGTTTTTTTAATGGTTTAACAACTTAATTATTGGGGCGTTAATATTTTTATTCTTAATTTTCTTTTTTAAAAATTTAGTTTTTTAAAAAAATTCGAATTTATTTTTAACGTATTTGTTAATAATAAGTTTAGTTAAAAAGTTAGCAAATCTGTTATAATCTTTAATTAAAAGTTATACATAACCGGTAAATTCTAAAAATTAACGAATGTTAATAATAATGGCTTTATTTAGGATTAGTTAATTTTTGATAGTTTTTAATTTAAAATTTTAGATTTAAATTGGTCCAGAAATAATGGTAAAGTTTAAAAAAATTAACTTTTAAATATACCAAACGTTTTTTTAACGTTTATTAATAAGTTAACCTTTTCGAAAACTTTTAAAATTTACCGTTAAACTACTTTTTATATTTCTTTAAAATTTTTAAATAAATAAAAATATTATTTAAGTAAACGAAAATAAATTTGTTTAAGAATTTCCTTAAAATAATAGTAAGTATGTACTAAAAACTGGTTAAAGTATTAATTAGTTCTTATAGTATAACCTTATATTCGTAATGTTTATAAATAATTCTGAAAGTAATTTTTTATTTTTCGCTTTTAATTATTCGAATTAGGTAATAACCGTTTAGTAAATTTAAGATTATAAATTATTTGGCTTTATTAATATTTCTTTTATAATATTTCTTAACGTTAAAGGATATCCATTTTTGATAATAATATTATTTAGTTATCGATAGTTATGAATTCGTCGGTATATTAAACTTTTATTTTTATCGATCTTAATTTTACCATTTTTTATTTTTGGTATTATTATAATTAGATACCTTATAAATAATTCGGATTTTTAAATATAACCTTTTTTAAGGTTTTATTAAAGGTTTTTTTTAAAAACTTTAACTTTTTTAAGATTTATATAATAAATTTTATAAAGCTCTAAATAATACCCTCCTGTAATAAGAATTTTGTAATTTTATTAGTTATAATTAGGTAATTTTTTTCGAGTTCGTTTTTTAAACAGTTTTTTAAATCGTCGATACTTAAGGGATATTATTATTATTAGGTTAAAACCCTTAATTTTTTTTTAATTACGTAATAAATTTTATAAAATTCTCCCTTAAAATCTTCCCATAAAAAACGTTTAATTCTTTTAATTAATTCGTAGATTATTAAAACGAAGTTATGGTAATTTTAAAATAATATCATATTTTAAGATGTCGGCGATGTTAAAGGTAATCCGTTTTAAATATTTCTATATTTAAACCGCGAATTCCTTAATATTTCAGAAAATTCAACCGTTATTATAAATAAATAAGCTTTTATCGATTATTCGTAATTTATATAATTATTATTTATATTTTTAAGATATCTGATATTTTTCGGTTACTTTAAGGGAAATAAAGTTTCTTTTTATTCCAGAATCGATTATGGTATTAAATATTTTATTTCCGTAATAAATAAAGATTTTAATTTAACTCCGTATTTTTTTCTTTACTTTATATATAAAGGTTTATATATAAGGGCTTCTCGGTATGTTATTTTCGAAGGCCTCCGTAATTTTGTAACTGATATATTTTAAGCGCTAAAAAGCGTCTTTATTCGGGTACCTTTTTAACTGCATGTTTAATATGATAATTATCTATATACTTAAATTATTTCTTGTTATTAAATTAGTACTTAAAACCGATTCTTTTTTTCTAGTTTTTCCTTAAGATTTATTTTTTGCGAATTATGGGGTTAAAGGGGTAAATTTCCAAAAGGGATATTTTTATAGTTAAAAGTTCGTACTTATTATATAATATTAATAAATAATATAAGCATCCTTATATTATAACCTTCCGGCTTTATTTTAATTCGGAATATAAGTAACAAAATTTAGGGTATTTTGGTAATCAGGGGATTTTTATATATTTATACTTATTATTTAGTTTTATAGGTATTGTTTCGTTATATTTTAATTAAAAGTTGTAATTTTTTTTTAGTACGTAAATGGATAAAGTAATTATAATCGTAATAAGTAATAAAATATAAAAGCTTATAATTATTTGTTAAAGGTTTTAAGTATACCGTATATTCCGGAAAAATATAATATTTTAGGGATAACTGTCCGTAATTATCGAAATCTGTTCGTAATCAACCGTTTTAGTCGTATATTTTATATTCCTATATATTAAGATAATAAGTATATCCTAACGTAATGGTTATTTTAAAAGCTACTCGTCCGGGATGATATTTATAAATTTTAATTATAATACTTTTATAAATAATATAACTTTTATAATCTGGGTTGTCGTTTTTAACTTTGCTGGTCGTAATAATAATAAATTTTTAATCGGCGGAAATAAGGTTTATTTCCTTTTTATCCTTTTCCTTGTTATCTATATCTCGTTCGGCCGCGCGGAAATGTTTTTTAGGCTAAGGTATTCTTTTTTTTTTTTAGGATTTCCTTTAAATAAAAAATAATATTCGCTTTTAAAATGGGTTTTCTTGCCATAGTTAAAATATTTAACTTTTAATTTATCTTTTTTTAATTCCGTTAAAATAACGTTAATATTTTTCTGAGATTTATCCTTTATTTTTTTGTTACTATTAAAGCATTTGTCGCCTTTTCGTTTGCCAGTACCTTTTTTCTTAAGGCATTGATTAGAAATACGTCGGTCGGTAATAATGTTACAATATAGGAACAGGGGTTCCTGTCTTGGAGAAGACCTGCATTTGGAGCCTGGCGCGGGCTCCAGGCGGTTAAACTTCGGCGAGGGGAAAGCTTGGCTTTTCTCGCCAAGATCCAAGTGATCTAGGTGATCTAGGTGATCTGACTAGATTACATAGATTATATAGATCCACGATATACTTGTTCTTATCCAGGATGGATATATAATGATCGGTTTCTTATGTAGATAGTACCTATTTAGTTTTTGCTTTTTAGCTATTAATTTAAGCTTTTAACCAGAGGTAACTGTATCGTTTTTTAATTAAGGAAAGAATCCGCAAATTTTTTTAACGAATACTTTATTTATTATGTTATTATTATCTGCAAATTAAGAACCTTATTTCGGATATTATTCATATTTTTAAGTAGATATATAATAGGTTCGTTATATTTTAATAACTTTTTAATTAATAACTAACGAATAATTTAAGGCCCAATTGGGCATAAGTTTTTTTGAACTTAATAAAGACGATATTATAAAACGACGTTTAGTAGATAAATAACATATTCGATTTTCGTTATTAGTTAATAAAAAATTAATAACCGGATTATATAATTTATCCCTTATTAAAAAAGTTTTTTAATTAATCGATAATATATTACTAAAGGCTATTAAAGTTAAAGGATAAGGAAAATTTTTTTTTTAACAGTAATTAACCCCTGCCCTTAAGGAGGCAGAAAAAATTATTAAAGTACGACCTAAGGAATTAAATTATAAGGAAGAAATTAAAAAAGTTTTTACCGTAAATACGGGAAAAAAAAAAAGCTTATAACCGATTAATAATTGGACCTTATGGCCGAAGAAGTCGTAAGATTCCAGAAAGAAAATGCTAAATTTGTTTATTAGTTAAAAAAAGCTTTTGCGGCTTTAAAAATTATTTTTTATCCGAAAACTTTAGCACCTTTTTTCGAAATATTTGCTTTTTACCCCCGAACTTTTGCCCTTTTATTATTTAACCGAGAACGAAAAGAAACTATACCCTTTTCCGCTTATTATAAAATACTTAATATTAAAGGTTATAAGTTAATTACTTTTAAACCTTATAATGGATCCATAAATATGGAAAGATTTTTAATTAAAATTAGGTTTTACCTTAAGTAATATAAAAGTTTTTTAACAAAAAATTACTAAAAGGTTATGGCTATCTTTTAATTACTTGCCAGAAAAATGTTCGATTAATTCGAACTTATCTTTAATAATTATTTAACATATTTTCCCGATAATTATTTAAATATTACTAATTACGTCTTTAACGATTACAAATATTTTAAAAAACGAATGCGAACCATATATGGAAATATAAATAAATAATAATATGCGGTTAAAAAAATGTACGATTTAAAGCAAATTACGTTAACTGCCGAATACGTAATTAAATTTAATCGATTAATAACCATCTTTAAGTTATTAAAAAAAACGTTATTTTTTTTTTTATGATAACCTAAAAGAATAAATTAAGGATAAAATATTTAAAGTCCTTAAGGAAAACTTTTTTAAAAAGTATATCGATAAGGTTATTATTTCCGACCGACGTATTTTCGATCGATACCTTAAAAAAAAAGATACCGGTAAACAAAATAACGATAAACGTTTTAATAATAATAGGAAAATAAAGGATAAATCCTAAAAGGAAATTAATATTACTTTAACGGAATCCAAAAAAGACAAAATTAAAGTTAAATGTTTTAATTATAATAAAAAGGGCTATTTTAAAAACGAATATTACTTTATAACGAAAAAAGAAAATCCTTAAAAAAAATACCAAAAAGATAAAATTCCCCAGCCTAAAAAAAAGATCCGCGCGGCCGAACGAGATACAGATAGCAAAAAAAAGGATAAAAAGGAAATAAATGTTATTTCCGTTAATTAGGAATTTATCATTATTACGACCAATAAAGTTAAAAATAACGACCCAGATAATAAAAATTGCATTATTTGCAAAAATGTTATAATTAAAGTTTGTAAATATTATCCAAAACGAACGAATTCTAAAATAACTATTATGTTAAAATATATTTATTACCTCGATATATAAAAATATAAAATATACGACTAAAATAATTAGTTACGAAAAAATTTCGATAACTATAAATAATTATCCCTTAAATATTACATTTTTCCCGAATATATAATATATTCTAAACTAATAAATAATTATAAGCTTTTGCATTTTACTGCTTATTATAATTATAGTTACCTTATTTATTAACGTATTAAAAAAAATAATAACTTTTGGCCAGGATATAATAAGAAAATATTTACGGAACCAGACGATAAATGCAAATATACAAAAACCCCTTAATAACCAGATTATCCTAGGTTTTATTATTTATATCCCGAATCAAAATAAAGCCAGAAGGTTATAACGTAAGAATGCTTATGTTACGCATTAATATTATGCGATAAATACGACTTCCTAGCTATAAAAATACCCCTTTCGAAAGTTTACTTTTTTAACCTTTTAATTCGTAAAATACCAAACTTAAGGAAAAATTAAAAGAAAATAATTGTTTTTAAGTGCCAATTTGGTAACAGAAAATGGTTTAAGTATATGGATAACTATTATACCAAACATACAGCCCGGAAGGTACGTAAATAAAAACGTTTTCTAACCCCTAAAATACGTTAGTTAAAAAATTACGAAAACCTTCGAAAATAAGGTACCGAAAAGCCCTTATATATAAAACCTTATACGAAGCAAAAAAAGGAATACGGAATTAAATCGAAATCCTTATTTATTACGGAAATAAAATATTTAACGTTATAATTGATTCCGGAATAAAAAGAAACTTTATTTCCCTTAAGGTAATTAAACGATATCAGATCTTTTGGAAATATAAATAGCAATTATATAAATTACGAACAATTAATAAAAACTTATTTATTTATAATAATAATCGAATTTTCCGTAAGATAAAAAAATTCGTAATTTAAATATAAAAATATTTAAAACGGGTTATCTTTAACATCGCCGATATTTTAAAATACGATATTATTTTAAAAATGTTATAATTTTATTTTAACAACTTTCGGATTAACTGGAAAAAATAAACATTTTTATAAGATAACTTTAAGAAAGAATTTTATAAAAACTATTACATAATTAAAAAAGTTAAAATTTCTAACTTAATAACAATAATATTTTTTAAATATCGACGGTTTAAAAAGCTTTTTAAAAAACGAACCCGAAAAAAATTACTTAATTATAACTAATAAAATTATAAGATTCCTATTAAGGAAAAATATTACTTAAAGCTTTATTAAATTTACCACATAAATCCTAAAAAAATTAAAACTTTTTAAAAAAATTTTTAACGAAACCTTAAAAAAGGTTATATTTAAAAATCCGAATTACTTACCGGATATCCAGTTATAATAATACTTAAAATAAAAAATAATAAAATCAGGATCGATAAAAATAAAAATTTAATATACCAATAAATTTATAATTACTAATAATTTAACGATATTACTGTTAAAAATAAATATCCCTTAACATTAATAAATACCATAAGGGAAAATATTAACAAAACCAAATAGTTTATAACTTTAAACCTGCCCGACAGTTATTATTTAATTCGAATAATTAAAGGCGAAAAATAAAAAATTACCTTTAAAACTATTTATGGATATTACGAATATAAAATTATGTTACAGGAATTAATTAATACTTTAGTTAATTTTTAATACATATTTATTATTATCTTAAAAAAATTTTTAAATAAATTCGTTTTCGTTTACTTAAACGATATTCTTATTTATTTAAAAACTTTAAAAAAACATAAAAAATATATCGCTTAAATATTAAAAGCCTTTAAAAAAATAAATTTGTTAATAAACGCAGAAAAAAACGTTTAATATACCTAAAAACTAAATTTTTTAAGCTTTATTATTACCCCTAGATAAATTTAAATCTAAAATTTTAAATTAAAAGCTGTTAAAAATTGGCCGATTCCAGATAAAGTTACTATTATTAATATTTATTAATTTTTGGAATTTACCGGTTACGTACGACCTTTAATATAAAATTACGGTAAACTTGTTAGTTTTTTAATTAAACTTATTACTAAAAAGTACGTAAAAAAAAAATTCGAACTTTTAAATAAAACAAAAAAAACTTTTTAAAAAATTAAAAATAAAATTATTAACGTCCCGGTAATTAAGTTACCAAATTATAACAAAAAAAACGGTTTAAAATAAACGTTTCGGATTATGCCTTTAAAATAATCTTCGAACAACTAAAGGATAATAAAAAATAATACTTAATAACGTACTTTTCTAAAACTTTTAAAAATACAGAACTTAAATATCCCATTTACGATAAAAAGTTGCTAATAATTATTCTAGTACTTAAAAAATGGGAATTATTTTTTAATAAAACCAAGAAATTATTCGACATTTATTTAAACTATAAAAATTTAACCAGATTTATAACCATCTAAAAATTAAATAAATGCCATAAAAATTAAATAATTTTTTTATCCAAATTTAACTTTAAGATTTACCATATTAAAAGTAAAAAAAACATCCAAACGGATATTTTAAGCCAAAAAGGAAATTATAACTTTAAAATTTCCAAACGATATATATAAATGCTATATCGCAAAAACGATAAAATAATACAGTTATATATAACCTTAAAACAGCTTATTTTAAAAAAGTTGGCCTAATTTAAAAACTTTTACAATTTAAAAGAACGAAAAAAAATTAAATAATTAAAAAAAAAACGATAAAAATTAATTAATATTTTGCAATAAAATTTATATCCCCCAATAACAACAGAAAGAATTCGTCCAAAAATTTTACGAAAATCCTTTATATAAATACCAAAAAATATTTAAAACTACCAAACGATTTCAAAAAAAATACAACTTTTTAAAACTTTGCCAGATAATTAAATAAATAATTAAAAATTATAATATTTGCAATAAGGCAAAAACAGCTTATTACAAACCGTATAACTTATTGCAGCTTATAAACATACCTGATAAAATATAAAATACCATAACCTAAAATTTTATTACTAATTTCCTTATATCGAAAAACCCCGTTACCGAAATTAAATACGATATAATATAAATAATTATTAATAAACTTATTAAATATAAATATTTCCTACTTTTTAAAAAAACCATAATAATAAAACAATTAACTTACGCCTTTATTTAATATTACTTTAACAAACATAAAATACTAAAAAAAGTTATTTTTAATCGAAATAAACTTTTTATATTTAAATTCGGTACTAACTTTTTTAAGCAAATTAATACTAAGCTAAAGTTTTTTATAGCTTATTATCCTTAAACGAATAATTAAACGGAACGATTAAATTAAACTTTAAAACAATACCTTCGAAACTATATTAATTATCAGCAAAATAATTAGGTTAAACTTTTACCACTTACGTAAATAACCTATAATACGTCCGTTAACGAAAATATAAATATATTACCTTATACAGTTATATATAAATATAACGTAACGACCTAACGACCAAAATAATTAATACGTAAAATACTAGTTATTACTATAATAATTTTACGAACAGAAATAATAGTAACAAAAATTAAAACGGTATAAGCCCGACTTTAAACCGAATTATAGTTTTTATAATAACGAATAACCTAATATTATAATAAAAAAAAATTAAGGAACTAATTTTAATAAAAGAAAACAAAATCTACTTATTACGTTAAAAACAAAACGCGATATTAAACCTTTCCTAAATCAAAACAAAAAAACTTAATAACAAACTTAATTTCAAAAAATTTGGTCCGTTTAAAATTAAAAAAGTTATTTCGAAAATTAACTACAAACTTTTATTACCCAAAACCATAAAAATATACCCTATATTCCATATTTTCTTATTAAAACCAGCCCTAAAAAATATCCCGCTTAAAAAAAACCTCGAAATCGAAAAAAACAATAACGAATACGAAATCGAAAAAATACTGAACTTTAAAATAATCAAAAATAAAATCCAGTACTTAATTAAATGGATAAATTACCTACTTAAAAATAACATATAAAAACTAATCAAACATTTAACGAATATAATAAACTTAATTAAAAATTTTCATCGGCAAAATCCTAACCGACCGTTTCCAATACGGCTAAGGTCGTAGGCAACAATAATCCCCCGCCTAAATCCAAACTTTCGGCGTTCTACCCGAAGGAAATAAACGCCTTTATTACGGTATCTATTTTAAAAACAAATTACGTTTATTCCGCCTTTATGCGGCATTATTCTTCCTTTATCCTTTCTTAATCTTCCTATTAATTTCGTTTAAATTTTTCTTTTAAAATAACGACGACCTTTTTTTTCAAAACTTCCTACTGAAAACGAAAACGTTTTAATCGGTTAACGAATTCCTTCGTTTTCTTTTAATACGCGATTAAAATATCCTTTACCTTACGTTACTTCTTTTGCAAACGATCGTACTTTTTTTTAATTTTCGATAAAAAATTGATTTTCAGAACGTTATACGCAAAACGCTAATAACGAATATAACAATTACAACTTAAAATATTTTCTACGTAAAAACATTCCCTTTTCTTAAAATAAATACAGTTCGAATAGGAATTAATATTAAAGCCGAATTTTTTAATATTTTTTGCGCGGTTAATACGAAACTTTTGCTAACATAATTACGGTTTTTTTTTATCTTTTTTAATTCGACCAATCATAATAAAGTTAGCTAAGGAATTACCCCTTTAAACAAAACAAAAAAAATACTTACGGTTCTTATCTTTAGGATAAAAATCCTTAAAAAGGGGAAATAGTATTATAATACAGAAATAAAGGTTCCTGTTTTAAAGAAAACTTACATTTGGAACCTGGCATAAGCTTCAAGCGGTTAAATTTCGGTAAAAGGAAAGCTTAGCTTTTTTCGCTAAAATCTAAGTAATTTAAGTAATTTAAATAATTTAACTAGATTATATAAATTACATAAATCCACGATATATTTGTTCTTATCCAGGATAGATATATAATAATCGGTTTCTTATGTAAATAGCACTTATTTAGTTTTCGCTCTTTAGCTATTAATTTAAGCTCTTAACTAAAGGTAACTACATCGTTCTTTAGTTAAGGGAAAAGTCCGCAAATCTTTTTAACGAACACCCCATTTATTATGCTATTATTACCTGCAAATCAAGAATCCCATTTCGGATACTATTCATACCTCCAGGTGGATATATGACAGGTTCGTTACAAATAATAACTTTATTTATATAATTTTCGAAAAGATTTATTTTAAGTACCTTAAATATTTTATCTTTAACATAAAATTTTAAGCTATTATAAAAGGAAAAAAATAATATATTTTGTAATAATTTAAAAAATAATTATTAATCGGTTAAACTTAACCGTATATTCGGCCCTTAACGTAATTTATTAAAGCCTGTATATCTATTTAATTATATATTATTACTTATTTATTTTTCTGAATAAAGTTTATATTCGTTTTTTAAAATATTCGTAATTATTAAAGATATAATTAATAATATCTAAAAAGTCGTTAAGCTAATTTATTAAGTGATCGTTAAAAATAAGTTCGAACCAATTTAGCATTTTTCCAGCAAGTAATTATAAAATAGCCATTATTTTCTCGTAATTTTCCGTTAAAGAACTTTCGTACCATTTAAAATAAAGTTTAGGTTTAATTAAAAATCCTTTTATATTAATAAATTTATTATAAGGTTTAGAAAGGATTAGTTTATAACCTTTAATGTTAAGTATTTTATAATAAGCAGGAAAAGGTATAATTTCTTTTTGGTCTCGATTAAATAAGGAGGGGGTTAAAGTTTTTGGACGGGGAATAATTTTTAAAGGGGGTACAAAATATTTTTTTAATTATCGGACAAATTTGGCGTTTTTTTTAAAAAAAGTTTATAACTTCCTTAATTAAAAAATATAATCGTTCGTTAGCTGTAAGCTTTTTTTCCTTTCCTTTTCCAATTTTTATACCATATTCCTTTTGGACCTCTTTTTTTTTTAGTCGGACTTTTTAGGCTGGATTTTAATAATTTTCTTAAAGGTAAGGGTAAATTGCTATTAAAAAGAAAAAAGTTCCTTTAAACCCTTAATTTTGGTGGTTATAAGTGCTATATTATCGATTAATGAAAAAACTTTTTTGATAAAGAATAAATTATTTTATTTAATTATTAATCTTTTATTAATTAATAAATAGGAATTTAATATGTTATTTATTTATTTATTTAACGTTATTTTATAATATCGTTTTTATTAACTTTAAAAACGTTTATACTTAATTAGGCTTTAAATTATTCGTTAGTTATTAATTAAGAAGTTATTAAAATATAACGAACTTATTATATATCTACCTAAAGGTATAAGTAATATCCGAAATAAAGGTTTTAATTTATGAATAATAATAATATAATAAATAAGGTATTCGTTAAGAAAGTTTGCAGACTTTTCCTTTAATCGGAAAACGGTACCTTTAATTAAAAACTTAAATTAATAGCTAAAAAGCGACATTAAATAGGTACTATTTATATAAGAAACCATCCGTTATATACTCCTCTTGGTTTTAATAAGTATGTCGTAGATTTATATAATCTATATGATCTAATTAAATCACTTAAATTACCTAGATCACTTTGGTCTTGGCGAGAAAAGCCAAGCTTTCCCCTTCCAAAGATCAGCCGTAAGGAGCCCATACCAGGCCCCGGAGGCCGGTTTCTCCAAAACAGGAACCTCTGTTCCTGTACTGTAACATTATATCATACTAACAGGTTTTAAGGTTTTATTTGGCAGTTATAATAATAATTATCTTAAATAATTTAAGTATATACGGAATAATATATATATTAATAATTAAATCAATTTCTTAAAAATCGGTATATATATATACATATACTTATTTAAACGGAATTAATTTAAACTTAATTTATATAATGGGCAATTAGTTTATACCCCGCATTTTTTTAAAGTTTCAGTTTCTTTTTAATCTTCTTTAAAAACATTCTTTAAAAAAAGCTTTAAATTTTTATTAAATCTTTCGGCGGCTTAGTTTTATTAAATATAACGTTAAATTATTCCGTAATCTTTTATAAGGCCCTTTTTACGGTTATTATATAAAAAATATATAATCTTTTATATGCTTATATTATTATATATTATATATAAACAAACTAACTTTTTTTAAATTTCGATTTAAAATTAAATATACTTTATTACTTTTATACATTACGGTGATATTTACCGAATAAACGTTAATATTTTTCTTATAAACTTTCGTATTTATAAATAAAATTCTACAGTTGTTTTACCTCACTTTTTTTATTTTAAAAACTTAAAGGAAAGGCTATGTTAATTACTGGTACGTTACTGGTTTATTAAATTACTAACATAATATATAAAAAACGTACAAATTAATTTATTTACAAGTTCTGTTAAATATATTTTCTAAGAAGTATCTTTTATATTATTTTTCTTATTATTAATTTTCAATTATTTCGGAAGCCGATTTCTTTCAGCTAGTAATTAAATCTTATTCCTTTAACCGCTTTCTTAAACCTTATTTCCGGATTAAACATATTTCTAAGAGTTAAAAAGTTACGATGAGCTTTAACCTTATTTAATCGTTTTCTCACCCTTGAATTATAACCTTAATTAGTTCTCCGTTAAATTTTCTAATTCGAAAATAAAGTTATTTACGGGTTTTAAATTTTTAAATTTAACAAAAAGAGTATTTTACGCGTTAAATATATCGAAAACTGGACTTTCTTTAATTACTTTTTTAAAAAAGAAATATAATTCTTCTGTGAATTTCCGGCTTATAATTTAAAAAAACCCCTTTTTCAACTTATAAAAATCTTTTGTTTAATTTAATAATATGTATATTAATAACTTTACGAAATTCAGGTATCCATATTAGGTAAATATTAAAGATTCAATATCGTTTAAATAACTAGTATAAACTTTCAGTTTTATTTTTTTTAAACTTATCTTTTTATTTTTATTTTTAACCTTCTTATTAACAGATACGTTCGTATGCCGTATACAAGAATCCTAAACTAATTCAGCTTAATATATATCATAATCGCATTATTTACGGCAGGATTATATTAACGGAAATATTGCATAAATTTATAAGCATATATTATATTAAATAAAAATAAATCGTAAACGTAATTTAGATTTATATTATAAAGTTACGTAATTACATTTATTATTTTATAATAAAAGAGTTTAAAATTTAATTCTAACTTTATTTTCAAAGCCTTATTAATTAGCCTTTTAACTATTCGTTCGTGTTTTTTATAAACTTTGTAAAAAAAATAAGTTTAATCTATTTTAATCTATTATATTTAATAAGATATAAACGCGTTTATTATGATCGTTATAATGTTGTTATTTTATTTCATTTTGTAAATAAAAGGTTTATATTACTTACGTACTTAATATTTAAATTTCTTAATAATATAAAACGTTATTTTACGTAAGTAATTAACTATTAAAGAATTAAAATTTAAATTTTATATCCTTTATAATTACTTGCAGGTATTTAAAGTTATTATAACTTATAAATTTATTAAAATAATCCTAGATAATATATTAAAAGGTTTTAAAAAGTCGGTTCTTAAACGAACATTATAAATTACTTAAGAAGTATATGTGCGAATATAAACCTTATATTTTAAACGTACTGTTTTAGTAATAATGGTAGTTCTTAATGTTTTTAATACATAGTTTTAATATTATTAATTCTAAGTACCTAAACTTAAGGTATTAAAAATCCTTTATTTTTATATAAGAATATAAGTAACTTTTTAATTACCTTTATAATTTTCTTTTTTTAACTTATACGAAGTATTAAAATATTTATTCATCTTTATTAAACTATTAATATCATACTTAAATTGAAAAATAATGGTTTATATTTAAAAGAAATTACGTTGTATACACGAATAAATTTCGTGATAATAATCTTTTAGTAATCCTTTTATCCTGGAAAAGGATTTTAAATTATAAGATTAATTTTTAACATTTTTTAATAAAACTTTTAAAACGATATTAATATAAAAAGCTTTTACTATTATTATAATATTATGAATAATATTATAGTTTAACTGTTCTTAAACTTGAAATAATAAGTTTTTAATTACGTTTTTCCTTATGTTATTAATCAATATTAAGAACTTACTTATGTTTATAACTTATCTTATGGTATTAAAAACGAAAACATTAAGAACGAATAGGTTTTAAATATTTATTAAATACTTTACCCTATAATTATCAATTAAAATAAATTATAATACGACGTATTTATTAAAATACGTAATATTATAAATTTTTAGAAGTATATTAAATGTAATTAAAATATAAAGATTAATTAATGTAATAATATTATTTCTAAATTACGTATTAATATTACAATTAAGCATTAATCGTTTTATAATATTCCTGATTAATCCTTTTTACTTAAAACGTTTTAAAAGGTTATTTTAAAGATCTTTTCATTTATTAAAATTAAACCGATTTCGAATTATTTTTAAAACCTTTTAATTAAATGAACAAAATAAGCAGATACTTTTTTTTTTAAAAAAGGAAAGGCATTATAATTAATAAGCTTTTATTAATAAGTTTTATTAAACGTAATAAGGTCAGGATACTTACTTGTTTTTTTAACTACTAATAACGAAAAAAATATATGTTAGGTTAAGGAATTATTTCCGATTCGGAAAATAATCCTTATAATAATCTAACGAAGATTTCAGAATTCTTAATTTCAGCCCTTAATTTATCTTCGTAACATATAACCGAAAATTAAGTTTTAAACTTTATTAAGTTTATAATAAACCTGCGAAAAAAATCATTCCGGGTAAAGTTAATAATTCTTTTCCCCTTAATTTCATACGAAATATTTTCTTATAACCCTTAAAAACATCTCATAAATAGGCCCTTAATTTTTAAAATTATATATTTTTATTATAATATAGGCCGAAAATTAAGTGCGGTATTACTAATTTAGTTTTATACAGCTTATTTTGATTAAGCGTAAGATTTTATAGTATTTCTTACGTATTATCATAAAAATATTTAACTTAAAAAATACAAATTAAACCTTTAATTCCTTAAGTAAATCTTAAATCGTAAATCTTTTCATATAATTAAAATAGTTTAAGCGTTTTTAAGGTTTAGCTTTTTGCCGTTATATTAATTCACGGTTAAGTATTAGCGTATTTAACGTCGATTTTGAAAAACTTTTCATAATTCTTTCCGGTTATTTTTTACAGAAGATATAAAATTAAGCTTTTTTTTAAAAAAATTTAAAGTTATTTTTTCGTTAGCCTTACGAGAATAATATTACGTTAAACGGGATGTATAAAAAACTAAATCTTAAACGTTTACTTTTATAATATAATTTCTAACCTTAAAAAGTTTTTAAATATCTATATAATAATTTACGTTAAATATATCTGGGTTAATAAAATACTAAACAGAGAAAAATAAAAAGTTATTTAAAATAAATAAAGCGGGTTTTAAATTAACATTCTTAAAAATAACTTATCCGTTATATTAAATAATAATAAGGTAATAAATTAATAAATAAGAACTTATAATTAATTTAACCGTAATTATTTTACGTAGTTAAAGTACCGGCTTATAATTATTATAATTAAGTACATCGTTAAAAAAAATTTTAAATAAAGTATGAAGAATTTAAATTATTATAAATAATTCTGGCTTTAAAAAAAATGGCAGCTAGAAAGCTTTGTAGATAATATGGAAACCCCGTAGCAACGTTCTTATAAGGCGTTTACAGTTCCCTGGGGCTTGATGACTAGGCAAGTAGCACCTATTCTGCGACAAAATGCTTGTTAAGAGTTTCTCAAAATTTATTAACTCCTTATCTAGAAGGTTGTCCAACACGGGCCATGGACACCTTCGCATAGCTAAAGTATAAATTGCAAGCCTATGTTAGGTAAGATATAATTACAAGTTCATAATTTACCGACTGACGTATCTAATAAGCTACCATCGTAATATTAAAAGTTTTCAGCCCTAGTGTCCTCTAAGCGCGAATCAAGCAAATAACGTAAACCAACAAAACAAACAAATAACCAACATAATACGGCATAAACCAAATACATAAGGATATTAAATTCCAGCTTAAACCCGATCATAATATCCGCATAATAAAACCCACAAAAACCATATTTACATACATATTAATACATCATAAATACCCAAATCCTATACGTAACGTAATTATTTTAGGCTATAACGTTAATATAAACATCGTTACCCGATAACTTAAACTTTTTTTTTAATTTTATAATTAAAGATATATTTAAAAAAGTTACAAATAACTGGCCTTTCGATAAATAATTAAACGAATTTTTCAACTTAAAAATAAATATAATTAATAATATTTCCGAAATACCAAAATCCAACTGCAAAAATTTACCAAAATTAATACTATAAAACTTACTAACCAAAAATACGGGCCGATTTAAATTAACGGCAAAATTTATATTTTTTATATACCCGAAATATATATTAAATTCCGATAAATTTATTATAAGGATTAATAAGTTTAACTTTTAATATTTTTATATTATCTACAAAAAATATAAAAATAATATTCCATATTTTTACGTAATCGGAAAATAATTATAAAAAAAAATATTAAAAACCTTTATTATTTTAACATTAATAACTTTTACCTTAATATCGTCCGGACGTAAAATAAATTAACAATTTGATAATACTTTTACAAAAACAAAAAACGTTTAATTCATATCGGTAACGACATAATTTAATTACGAACTTTTAAAAAAAAAGTTAAAAAAAACTTTTAAATAAAAATAATTATTATCAAAAATAAGGAAAAAAATTTTATCCGGTTTAAATCGGACGTATCCCGTAACCTAATTTTACATTACGGAAACGTCCGTTTTTATATAGATAACATATTCGAACCACCCGTTCTAAAATATATTTTACCAAAATTAAAAGGTATATAAAACTTACCGGCAAAAATTTCCGATTAAATTAAAAAAACTTAACGAACCCTTTAAATAAATAATAATTTTTTTTAAATACCTAATTACTTTATACTTACTTTTAAAAACCAACCTCCCCTAAATACCCCCCCTCCTATAATACTTACCAAAGTTCGGCAAAAAAGGAAAAAAGAAATTTCCTTAAAAATATTAATAATATAACGATAATTAACAAAGGCCGTAAACGGCCCCTTTTAATAAAGTTATTATAAAAACGTAAATTAAAAAAAATATTACTTAAATTTTAACCTTAATAAAATTAATACTAATATTAATACGACTAAAAATTTTTTATTTATACGGAAATATCCGTACGTATAAGATAATATAAACCCGATTACTGGATTTATATATATATATAATTAAAAAATAAAATACTATTTTTATATTATTATTATATAATAAATATATTATAATAAATAATATTCCTTTATACGATAAACAAATGTTTAAATATTATAAATAAATACTTAAATATTAACAACATTTTTCTGTTATAAATAAATATATACGGAAAATATATTTTTTTAAATAAAAGTTACCATATATATATTTAATAAACGAAAATTTACGGTTTTACGTAAAAATAAACTAAAAATAGCTAAAAAAATTATATTTTTATAAAAATAAATAAACTTTTATTAAAAAAAATAAAAAAAATACGTATATTAAATAATAAAATAAAAACCTTAAATTTTTTTTTGCAAATATAAAAAATAATAAAATTTTTTAATTTTTAAATAATAATTTCGTATTAATAAAATACGTTCCGTATATTATTAAATTTAACCGCAAATAATTTATATTAAATAATCCGATTTAAAATAATTATAAAAATTTTCGAATCTTAATTAAATAAAATATTTAAATAAATAAAAACCCGAAATTAAAAACCCGAACGTTTATACGTTAATAATTTACCTTTATTTTCGTTATTATTAACATTTATCAAATTAATATTAAATAATTTTATAACCCGTTTAACCGAAAAAATAAATACATAAACCATAATAAAAAAATAAATATTAAAAATTATCCTAACTTTATTAATTATACGTATTAACTTATTAATACCAAAACTTTCTTAAAATATTAACTTTCGAAATATGCGAACATAAATATTAAAAGGCCGATTTTTTAAATTATTAATACCATAAATAAAACGTTTATAATATACCTTATTAACAAAAACGTATTTTTTAAATAAACGTTTAATAAATTAATAAATAAAAACCCGTAATTTTATACGTTTTAAAATATTTTTATTTTTAATAAAATAATTAAAAATTAAAATATCGAACGTTTTTACCGGACCAAAAAAACGCGCAAAATTTAATTATAAATAATCCTTAAATCTAAATATAAATAAATTATAAACGGAATTATCGTTTATAATTCGTATAATTAAAATACGTAAAATATAACTATACGATATAATAATATCGAAATTTAATTTTATTTTATTTATAATAATAAAATTTTTAAACCGATTTATAATCCGACAAATTTTATTATTAAAAATTATAAATACCAAATCCGTATTATTAACGTATATAACAAAAATATATTAGATTTTATTAAATTACTTCATAAATTTTTTAATATAATAATTCGTAAAAATTACTTATTAAATAACCCGCATAAAGCGATAAAAAATACGGAAAAACGCAAAATAATAACGGTAATTACCAGATAATCCCTTAAATATAATAAAAAAGTAAATCGTAATAAAGCTAATAAAGGTAATTTTCGTAAAATTAATTAAAAAATTAATACCATAATTAAGTACGCCGACGTTCGTACCGATTTAAATATTAAAACCGAAACTTAAAATAAAAATAAAAAAAAATTTATTAGGCGCCGAAAAAACCATAAACGGATCGTTAAAATAATAACGGACATAAAATAATAATCCTTTAATATAATTAAAACCCCAAACCAAATATCTAGCTATATAACGACGCTTTGGTTAAAAAAGAAAGAAAAAAATTATTAACCAAAATACGTTAATATTAACGTACGTAACCAATATAACGTATAATACCGTACCGACAATTAAAATAAAACCGAAAACGATAACAACGATAACGGTAATAAAAACGATAAAATCGACGGTAACCATACATAACGATAAAAATAAATATAAAAAGCTTAAAAAGATAAAAAAAAAAAGCTTATATAAAAAAAATTAAAAAAAAAATAAAAGGAAAAAATAAAAAACTATTAAATAAATTATAAAATTATTATAAATAAGATATAAGGTAAAAAAATAACTTAACCAAAAAAAGTTATTACGAAAAAGATTTAATTAATCTGGAATACGAAACTTAACGCATAATCTTAAACATTAATCTGTCCTACTAAACCCAACAAAATAAACCAAGACTTAATAACGTACGGGGAACCAACGCATTCGATACAAGGATACCAGCATTAAAATAATCCTACAATTCCTATTAGTAGGACACCAAAACAAAAAGGGAATCCCGGATATCCCATTAGTGTAAACCCCGGTAGGATACCAAAACACCACGGCTATAAAATTAAAAAGCCAGAAGAAAAATGAAAAAGGTTATCCTTTAATTACCTCCAGTATCCATATTTGCAGGCAGATCCCCCATGAATCCTAAAGCAAGAAAGAATTCCCCCTTTTGCCATTGAGTTTCATCCACATAGCTTACAATCCTAACTCTGCCGTCCAGGTCCATCTACATACCCTACAGCCATCATGTTGGTACCAAACCTCGACACAATACCCACTGAGCTGCTAGTGCCGATTTTCAATCAGCTGCCAGACTCCAAATCTATGATGTCCCTTGCGTTTGTGTCAAGACGTCTTCACTGGATCCTCATGGATAACTTACCAGCTATTATGCAGCGACTGCTATGCTCTCTGCTCAGCCCCGCAGCCGGTGAGCTCTTGCTTCTAGCAGCCAAGGCTGACAATGTACCGCCAGGAAATCCGAAGAAGATCTCAGAATTCATCGACCTCATATCTGAACGTGACCTCCTATCTGTAGATTAACCCGGATGTCGTCGTCGTCTGCCCTGCCACTTCTACACCTCCAGGAACTTTGGCCAAAGCGCGAGCTCTTGGTTCAGCGATCCGGGTCTTCGTGCCGGCTATACGAGTCGCCCCAAGTAGGCCTCTCGCTATAAACATCCCAAGTCTATGCATCATGGAGACAGCGGTAACATATTCTACCCGAAGTCTAGACGCATCGGGCACCCTTTTAAATCCGTAGTACTACCTAAGCTTCAAAAGAAGTGCTGGCGTATCTTCGAGCCCATCTTCACGCCTGAGACTCAAGCTTATATGTGGCTGGCTCGAGGAACGCTCTTGGGAATGGTCTACCAGCCTGGTGATCTCACGCCCTTACCTCCTGTTGAGCTGCCCCTGTTGCTAACAAATCCCGTGAACACTTGTCAGGAGTAGACCTCAGTGTCCCGCTTCTCTTGAAAAAGAGTTGTGCTGCGCGTACCTTAGTTATTCAATGCAGTCATACCTTACTTTTTATACCAGCTGTCGACACTCCGCCCCGATGGCTAACGCTTCCTAATACCCATTTCGCCTTTTTACGTATCTTCATAACCTGTGGAGAAACGCGTCGCAATTCGGTGTATTGCGGTTGTGTCGTTGTTTAATTTAGGTGGGAGAAGTGTTGGAGTAGGAAGGTCCCTGCTACATAGTTACAAATGCCCACCCGTACCGTTACCCTAGGCACCTAACAGCGAATCCCTTCAGCCACTACATGTATCCCAACATGTATAATGTATGGTAAATTATGATACACGTAGCACAAGTCTTGATAAATACAACTGCCCTTGCTGCGAGTACTGGCACATTGACGACAAAGTTAACCATTATAACCTTTGCCGAATGCGGCACGTGGTTGACTCCTACTACTTTTGCCAATTCTCGAGCTTAGAGTACCCGAAGGGGTCTTGCGATAACGTTGCTTATTTCGGCCCGGTTCATCCCGTGCCAGGCTCCCTATGACTTGCATGGACCGAGCTGACGACAGAACCATATGTCGAGATCGCTCTGGGGCTGCGAGGGTTGACTCGGCATTACCATTAAACCCGCGATTAAATGGGCACAGCTGTGAGAATGGTGATCAATACATATATCATCGTAAAGAATGAAGACCGGCAATTGCGGTAAGTAGTTTTTGCAACTTGCTGTTTTTAGGTGTAAGTTAAGGTGCAAGTAGATATAGTCGCTGATATGCCCACCGGCACAGCTATTTGGGATATCGCAGTAATACTGGCCAATACTTGACCTTCCACTCGGCGACATTATGGATAATACATTGGCAATATTTCCCCCACCGGCGGAAAAAAGGGGAAAGAGAAGGAGAAAGGGGGGTTAAATATTGCTGTGAGCGACAACACTTGGGATCTGCGGGGAGCTTATAAAGACGAGAGTGATGCCAGGAAGTGTAAAGTTACACTTCACTAGAAGCGAACCTATCTTACCCAGTTTTGGTTCGCGGTCAAATCTGACTGTCACAGAAGAAAATGAGGCTATATTCACAGCTCTGACTCTAAGGAGCGAAAGACCCCCCCAAGCCATACGCTGATCGAAGCCATTTTTATAGCGCCTGGTGGGCCCCTTATGGGCTCACCAGTGGTGTCTGATTGGAGCCCTTTTAGACGCCATTTTTTCTATGACACTGACGATACCCACTTGACCTGCCGTTAGTAAGATGTAACAAAAGTCTCCAAGCAGACTTGGTGGAGCTTATGTGAAAACCGAGGACGATCCTTGTCGGCACCAGGGGCTCAGGGATATTGCATACTAATCTAGTGTCGCCCCATCGAACGCCCGTACCACCTGAGCAGAAAAGGCAGGCATCACGCCTCTATCGCCGAAAGACTGCCGTATAACTCCATGCAATACGATGTCTCTCTAACCTTGAGCACGAAACAGCAAGCCGAGATCGGGAGGGTAACATTCCTGACTCAGAGGATACTTCGCAGACAGCTCGCCACGAATTGTATCACTGCCACGTAGCTTGGAATTCCTGATGGGAAGTCGAAGAGCAACCTTCGTGGAACATGCAGGGGAGTCAGGTTTTGACCGCTATAGATATCTTAACGTAGTCATAGTGGGGCAGTTCAAGCTGAAACATTTCTCAGCCGGGGGTCAAAATAGGATGATCTGGTCGTTGGGTTTACCGGAATCACCACGGCTTATCCTAATGTTCCAGATAATCGGAAGGCTACTGAATCTCCCACGTATGTTCGTTCTGTAGTGGTGCTCTGGTACGCAATATTCAAGAATTAATCACGAAGTCATGAGCATCGATACCTCCTGGGCCCTCCCCCCCCCGCGCTAATATCAAACATTTGAAGAATTATCCTCTCGCATAAACGTCCGCGCTCCACGGCTACCACGTCGACTTGAAGTGCCCTCAGAAACCACCGAAGGTCATCAGACTCATAAGACTGAAGTCCGGCACGTCGTCAACAAGCTCATCGATCTGCTTCGAAGTCAGGCTCGTAGCGAAGTCGTAGTCGTCGTCGAGGATCTTGATTGAGGTAGACGATGACGCGGCGTGGAAGACGACGGCGACCTTGATGGACTTATCGACGGGGCGGTCGAAGTAGTGAGAGTCTCCGAGGGCGTGGGCGAAGTGAAAAGTCGACTTGGCCTTCTTGTCGCCCGAGGCGAGGACTTCGAAGATGTCGGCCTCACCGCAGCCCCCGGCAATCGGGCTGTCCTTGTCACCCTTCCAGCAGCTGCACGCCGAGTACTGTCCGGTGCGGGCGATGGCCGCGTTCAACAACCAGGCCGCGGGCATGTTCAAGTTCCAGCCGCTGGCGCCAGTGTCAGGCATCGAGAACTCTGCCAGGAACACCTTGTCCGGGCCCGCCCAACCCTCTGTAGTATATAGTGTTAGCTTGATGACGTTGCCACCTTGGACACTCAGAACGACTTACTATACGCGACAGAGCCTGGTCGGACGGTACCGCAAGACTCATCACACTCCTTGTCGGAGTAAATAGCGACCTCGTCACCGTCGCCGATCTGGACATCCCCTAAGACAGTAGGAGACGCAGCACATTTGGAGCCGTCGGCGCTGACATACGATAGGCTGTTGCCCCAGACGCTAGAACCATAATGTTAGTTATGGACTGCTCCAATACGATATATCCTGACCCACTTGTCGAAAGTACCAGAAACCGCAGGGTCGCCCTTGTTAGCGAGGAAGACGAGACCATCAGCGGTCTGACTAGCGGCATTATAGAATGCGACGCGCTCGTAGTCTCCAGCAGGAACATCGACCTTCTTGCCTCGGTCTTTCTCGTCCTGCTTGGCCTTTTGCTCCTCCTGGTCGTCGCTACCCTTGGTCGGATAGGAGTGTACGGTGAGAGCCTGCACTGAGTGCTCCATAGCTGAAGTGGTTGGCGTTTTCTCAGGGGCTGCTGTGGGGCCGTACCAGTTGTTCTCCCAGGTTTGCGTAATCCCATCAATCACGGCAGTCACGACATCTGCACGCTTCTCCTCAGCATATTTCTGATGCAGATGAGCGTGACCATGGCGCTTGGAGTGGGATTTCTGGCCTTGGATCTTGGCCTTGATTGAAGGTGTGTATACCGCGAAGGCGTCCAAATGGAAAGGACCACGTAAATGGAAAGACAGCTGAGTTTACGTTAGTATCTGGTTAGAGACGTCGTATGTATGATGCACTTTACCTCCTCATCGTATGGAGCTATGGGTCCCGCATACGGCCTGTCCTCGAAGGTGCAGGCTCCAGAGTTGTCCATATACTTGACTGCTCTGTAGGAGCCGGCCAAATCAAGGCCATTATACTTGATTTGCTTCACGCCCTTTCCGCCACAAAAGAAATTTCCTCCCTCGTTCCAGCAGTCCTTGCCGGCGCTGACGGCTGCGGCAGCCGCCACAAGAATCAAAGTGTACTTCATGGTAAACCAAAGTATATCCCGTAGTTACTGCAGTTGCGTTAAAGGTGTTAGTTGTTTTGGGATGTATATTCGTCTGTGAATTTGTGTGCAGTTTCCCAGTCAGGTGAATCTGCTGATTGGATGTATCTTCAGCCTCTCACTGGTACTATAGTTAGGAATTGAATGGACAACGCTAATTTGAGTATCAATGGTAAATGGGGCAAGTCTGTGGGCAAAAAGTTTAAGATAATGAGCGGCTAGGTGAAGATTCACCAAAGTAATGAGTGGCAAGCGATTGCTCAGTAGAGGATGAGATGATCAACAAAGAATGAATTCTCGCGCTTGAAAAGACGAATGGGAAGAAGTTAACATTGACGACGAGAGGTGGTATTATATGTGATTAGAAAATGAGTACCAAGACCATAGGATGACACCAAGACTTGGCGCCTTTGGAGAGATCCAACCATCCATGTCCCATTGTTCTGGGTCGATGCCATTTATGACTAGCCGCCAAAACGGCTGTCCATGAAAACGGGGTTCTGTCTGAAGATAGTCACGTGCTAACTATTATGAATTGTCGTTTCTCGTGTTGGCAATCAATGGCAATACGGGTGCGACTCGGCCTGTGATTATCTGTCAAAAGGACGCCAGTATCAGAGAGCCATGACGACAAGTGATACCAGGAACACATATGTACTAGGGTATGCCCATGTGTGCCTCAAGGCCCCTGGCCACGCTTAATCCTCATCCTTGTCACTACTCGCCAACTTAGTAAGTTGTAGCACGCTAGGATGTGACTAGGTAGACAAACCAACGATCAGACGAGCGCTCGGCAAGTGAGCGTTCTGGCACCGTTCTCTACTGATCTGACTGGCGGCTACTAGTCTGATTGCTTCGCGCTTGCTGGCTTGAAACCATTACACAAGCGCCGCAGCCCGGCGGTGTTTGGGTCAAAGGAGCTTCACTGGAATTCAGGGGTTTGCATAACCACAACATCTTATGCGCCGTGGCGACGTGCGTACCAACACCTAGGGCGATAACAAAGGCGATGGTGATGATAAAAGCAAACAAAGGGCATCTCAATTGGACACTGCCTACGCATGAATTCCCCAATCCCAATCGAAGTGGCTCCTGCCAAGGACCCAGCTTAAGCCAAGTGCGGCTTTTAATGACCGTAATCATAGTCGGCGCTTGGAGCCGAACTCCTGCCCTTACATGAGAAAGATAAAGATGCCATCTACTCTGAGATTCACTTATACTTCTCACATTCTCGGATATTTGTATGAAGCAAGGGCCAATAGGACTAGGATGATAGTGGAGTTCTTTCTTTATTTGGTTAACGGGACGGACCCTGCCAAGTCATTAGGATCTACTAGCTATAACTCGCAGGGTTATACCTTCGTAGCTGATAGCTGAAATGCCCAACTCCAAATCCGGCCCCGTGAAATCCCCTGAAACTCTATGTTCCCAAGCGGGTGGCGCCGATACGACTAGCACGGACCATGCTGATCCCCCAGATTTTCTCACGACTCCAATCGTTTTGAATGGTCCATTATCATCAGACCGTAACCGGCCATTGCGTAAGAAGGAGGTTTTAGGCCGGTTTCAATGCCAAGATCCTGCTGAGCCACGTACAATTAGGAAAGGGCTCATTTGTGGTAGTCGGTGTTGGTCGTATCTTCTTTATCTACATGTGTGGCGTAGTAAAGGAGGTACCCTTTAATCATCAGCCAGTAATTCGGGCCATGCGTCGGCAACTACGGACTACCGATAGTCACCCACATATGCATTAAAGGTCCACATACATAGATGGACGGCCATGGAACTTGACGCGATATGCATGCATGTTTGCAATTGGCAAACGCATGTTAATGGTAAGAATCCCTGCATTGCTAGCTCCCATGGTACTTAAGTATTAAACATAAAGGATATTAGTTAGGTTATTATTTTAAACTAATTAAGTCTGCTATAGCACACGTACTGCTTTTGTATACTATAGCACACCTGGCTAGCTGACAAAAGGGCTTCTGCAATAAGGGCTTCTGCAATAGGGGCTCGAATACATCACTTAAAGAAGCTATTGAAATCGGAAAACCTGTGGCGTAACAGGCCGACAGCTTGAGTCGGACCGCAACCAGGTGTCGGAAAGGTATCTGTAAGACGGGTTGAGAAACTATTCTGCGAATAGCACAACTCTTTATAATAGGGCGCCGCGCTCATTAGGGTCACATGGTGGCGCTGAAGCCATAAAGCCGCATTCTTGGGCCCAGCCGGGCGAACATAAAGGCGTTGTCCCCGCACCCTATTCAGCTTCACTACCCTACCATTAATTTTAACATTTTGCTCTTATTGGCCTTTACGTCCAGTCTTTGTCTCTTCAAGCCGACCATATCATAGGATATTGCTGCACCATTAGCATCTTGACCGCCCGTATTGCTTGGGATGGATCCACGATCTGGTGGAGACCCATATGCGAGTCTCGACATAGGGGAATTCGACATAGGGGAAATCGACATAAGGGAAATCGACATGGAGGAATTCGACACTGGATCATCCAGGCAGGTGCCATCCCTATTTGGATATGGAAGTGATGACGGCGATGCCTCGGTATCACAGCTGTCGAAAGGAAAGGTTAGAGATCTCTATACTCGGGAAGTAGAAGCTGGCTGTGATTGTATTCTCATACCTTCGGGACAGACCAGAGTGACCAAAGGCCCTAAATCCGACCTGCGCGCACGAACACCATTTTCCAAGGAGTTACAAATACCATCTCCCAAGGAGTCAAGAACACCATCTCCCAAAAAGTTACGAACAACATCTCCCAAGAAGTCTGACGAGGAAATCGTTAGGCTGCTTCTGGAAAAAGGTGCTGATGCTGACAATATGGGTGAATACGGTCGTTCGCCATTGTCATATGCTGCAGAACAGGGGGACGAGGAAATCGTCAGGCTGCTTCTGGAGAAGGGTGCTGATCCGAACAGTGGAGGTCTACACCGTCGTTCGCCATTGTCATATGCCGCAGCACATGGGAGAAAGGAAATCGTCAGGCTGTTTCTGGAAAAAGGTGCTTATGAGGACAGTAAAGATCTATACGGTCGTTCGCCATTGTCACATGCTGCAGAAAACGGGCATGGGGAAACCGTCAGCATGCTTCTTTCAAGTGGATGTGCTAATCCCGATACTATGGACAAGTTCGGCCGCTCGGCAATATCCTATGCCGCAACAAACGGACACGAAGCGATTGTCAAGACGCTTTTAATCAGGAAAGGCAGCACTTCTACTGAAGAAACGAACAAGAAGAGCCTTCTGCAGCTTATCCCATCCGAATGGTCCCGCCTAAACTCAGACGCGGATCGGGCTTCTTTAGTGGACCTTCTCGCCTTTACGGGAATGCGCTACGAATATACCAGTAGCGAAACGACTCGTACGTGGAGTGGGTATGTTCGGTGCCACTGGGAAATACCTGCTGTACTTGACGAAATGAGGACGAGCGCTATAGGAGGACCGTCGCCACGTCAGGCCCTCTCCCAGTTTATAGTATTGACTGGCTCAGACGAGATATTCGAATGTACAACCTGTGAAGCATTCCTTAGGAAGAACTGGGGCGTGGTAGGGACGGATACACTTACGTTCATTAGCAAAGCCCTTCAACAGCGGACACACTCAAGCCCATCTGAGGAAACTCTTCAAGCATTTCCCATCGTCCCACTCCGACTCACCGATAGCCACATCACAGTTTACCTCAAAGACACCGAGTACGAAAAAGCATCGTTCGTCGAAGCACTGGTCTGGGTGTGTTCTGCTGTCAGATCAAACCCAGATCGTGCAATCCGGTCGAGTGTATTGCCCGGCAAAATGTATTCCTCGAAAACATGGCTAGAGACGAAAGTCATAGGAGGTTCATTCCAACTACTTGGCTTCTCTCTCGAGCCGTTACGTGAGCTACCGCTGGGGCTCTCTAACAAAAATTCCACGTGCTGGACCCAGCTTTTTCGATCCGGTGTTGTTGCGTCGCACCCTATCAAGCGCAGCTGGGGGCTTGGTATAGAAATCTCATTTGATATGATGGTTCACCTCGCGGCTGTGGAGAATTACTACCCTTGTGATGACGGAACAATTCTTCTTGGGTTTTCCGCAGCCTTGGTTCCCGTTTCCAGGCATAGCGAGACCAATAGCATCCAGTGGCACTTTGAAACAACCGATGGAACTGAACAAGAGCACTTGAGTCCGCGGGAGCTTGGGTCAGTCCAAACATCATGGTTCAAGACCCGGGAGATTAAGGATTTGCAGCAGTCCAGATGCTTTGTCGGATGGTTCGCATGGGCAAACATCCTTCTTGGGTCCCGCGACCTAGTAAGCAACTTCCAGGGTTGAATCTTACCCCTTGTTTCTTAGTCCAAGAGCACAACTTTCCTATTAAAGCCATTAGGGGGTTTACAGCTCCTGGAATTATCTCTTATGGCTCCTGGCTTCTTACCAAGTTTTCGAGATAGAGAAGATACTGACTCTGGATGTTGCAGGTGGAAGGGAAACAAATGAGATGGAGCAGTGGCCTGCCTGACCGCGCCAGAACTGCTCATAGGCAGGGCTTCGAAGCCGGCGGCCAGATATCCGTCGCAGCAGGGCCCATTATCATCGCGTCTCAGCTTCTGAGTACATATACCTTTCATTCCAATATCCAACGCTTTAATCCCTCCCAACAATACGTACAAGCTGTGCGTCTCAACCGTCACAAGGTCGCTATCGTCATAGACTCGCATACGAAGCAAGCATGGCTTGTTCCGCTACTGAGTTTGATCTTACACCTTTGCCACAGGTATTTTCAAGAGATCAAACTGGAAGGTGAATGTGATTGCATCCCGTTCGCAAAACCCTCACCAGACGGATCGCGTGCTGTAGTCGAAGCTATTGAACAGTGTGGGGATTTCATCGTCATAGGCAGCCCTGGCTCCCGGGACAGAGAAACCTTACGACAGCTTTTCCTCCGCGTCAATACAAATCTGCTCGAGTCTGGACGCACCAGAGAGAGGCCGGATGGAAAACACATATTTGCATCCGAACTGATGGATGTGATTTGCGAGCCTGCGGTGGGGAGCTCGTTGAAGAAAATAGCAATTTCTAGGGGCATCGGCTCATGGGAAGGCCTTGTAGAAAAGGCAGACGTCGTAGGCTGCTGCGCAAACATCGGCCAGCTTATCGAACCCAGCGTCCGCTGCGAGTGCTCTGTTCTCCCGGAGAACCAGTTCCTTTTGGCAGCACACATGTGGTGCCTCGATGAGCTCTCAAGACGGGCCGGCAGCAGCGTCGGCAGACTCCAAGAAAGAGCTTGTAAATTCGGGGAGCAGACCTTCTGGTGCGCGGAAATGCCGCTCTGGGCGCGATGCGGCGGCACGGCGCATCAGTCGATCTGGGCCGATTCCATCCTGTCCAATCAGTACCTTCAGAAAATAACGCGGAAGGAAAAGCATAAGGAAAAGGCCAAGGCCCAGGCGGTAAATGCACCAGGGCAGGTAGCTATAGAAGGTGCAGTTGTGTTTGGAGGTTATCCGTCAGAGTTGGCTTGGGCAAGAATGTTTGGGAGGCATGCTAGGTAGGAGTGTACTAAGAATGAACCCGCTTTATTTAAGGTAGTAATGAGGTTATAGAGGGCATACGAACTGATCGCAACTTAGCACCTACTATAACGTCCCTGCTGGAATCACGGAGCCCCTATTCGCAAATTGGCGGAGCACTGAGGGATTTTAAAAAGGAGGACGGTAGTTCCTTTCTTGCGGTCTGCCTCGGGATCTAGTCCTTTGAAATTTCGGCTAGAATGGAGAGACTGTCGGCTGGTCTACCAGTATTTCTATAAACTATTCAACATCAAATAATCCACATACTGGGCTTTCTCAAGGCGCTTTTAATTTATGAGAATAACCAGCGAGCCGACCACTTCCGCGCTGTCTCTGTGAACTCTTCTTGGCGGTGAATCAGATGCATTCTGTCTCCAGCTGCACCACCTCCAATAATTTCAACTAAAAAGAAGCTTACGCGCTCCGTGGTTTTAAGTGCGCACCACCATATGAGCCACTGTAGAATGGCACATTTCTACCCTGTATATCCGCTATGTGTTTGTGCATACTCACTGTCGCCTCTATATTTCAACCTGCCGGAGATCTCCGCCCACAGCTTTGGGTACGGTGATGATGGCTCGGAAATGGTGAGTATGCCCTGGACTCTAGCTCTAACAAGGGACCACTGAGAGCTATGGTACCTCCCCCACAACACCGAAGGGGTCCAGAGTATCGAGCTGAATGTTGGTGTCGAGGATCTCAGCGAAGCGCTTGACGTGGTCAAATTGAGTGATGAACATAAACAACACTTTCTGACCGAGGATGCTTGCCCGGCTCCATGGTAGAAGCAAGGTATTGCTCCGACAAGGTTGGCTCCTCTTACCCATTGGGGAGTTTTCTCCTCAGAGGTGATCTTGTCTAGTAGATCCTGTATCAACCCCAACGTGATCTATGCGTCTTCCTACGTAAGAGTTGTGATACCGCACATTAGTTTTTCAGTGTAACTAACATAACTTTTTTTTTTTTGCTAAGTAATGACGGCTCGGCCTCGATAACCTCCTAGTTCTTTGCACACTCTCCCTGCACCCGTTCTCCAGCGTGTTGGTGCATATAAGGAAGTGTTCGACCACGACGAAGGCGACATTGACGCGCTTGACGGCCTCGTGAATCGATATCAGCCGCGCGCATAGCCCCTCGAGGGTTGGGCTGTTAAGTGACACTGGCATTTGTGAACAACGAGTACGAACATAAAGGCGAAGTCTGAAATCTCACCTTAATACGATATTGGAGGGAATGGAGTTTAAGGACATGAATGCCCAAGATTCAACCTAAATCTAGACATCCAGGTGCCCAGTAAGCTTTGTAAAGAGGGTTTCTCTTAGCGCTGTACTACCGACGTACTGTAGCATTAGTGTCACAGTTAGGCTGATCGCGAGAAAAGGTTGCATAGAGTGTGGAAAGTGTAAATTGTCATGGATAATTCGAGCTCTAGAGAATGGTGGCTAGGAAGCTCTATATGTACTGTGGGAGCCCCGCAACAACGTTCTTGTGGGGCGTCTACAGTTCCCTGGGGCTTGATGACTAAGCAAGTGACCCCTATTCTGCAACAATTAGGTATATAGACTTGCTGTTTCCGCAAACCCTCCCGGCGTTCTTAAAGACCAAGGTTCCAGACTTTGCCGAGAGTATCAACGCACCATGCCTAAAGCCAAAGCTCGAGCCGATCATGGTAGAGGACGGGCTAGATACAAAAGCCCTAAGCTGGTGTAATTACCGCCTCTAGCCTAACCTGCAACACTTTCAACAACTCCATCCACTCTGTCATCTCCACTGCCATCTTTACCTCCCCATTTACCTCTACATGCTAAGGACGAAGTTGGCATCGCCTTCTTAGAATATACTATATAGAAGTTACACAGACATCGGACTAGACTACGTCATTATAGTGCGAGCCCATCCTCTTGAAGAATGTATCCCAAGGGCTCGTGGGGATCGCTGCCGATCGAATTACGGCTGAAAATCCTCGACCAGCTACCGACGAGTGGCTCCTCTGTTTATGCGTCGGTCTGCGTAGAGTGGAGGACCGCGATCGAGAAGGTCAATTTCTGCCGGTTGACGTTGACGCAGTCATGCTTAGATTATTTTGCTAAATTACAACGGACGCAAGCCAGGAGGGCCGTTAAGCATATATGTCTTCGTATCCAACTTGGAGCGTACGGGTGCCCAGATTGCGAAATAACCGAAGGCCATGAGGAATACCGACACAACAATATCACCATTACGAGAGCAATCTGGCGTCTCTTTTCGATTCTCAGCACTTGGGGGCCGGCCGATACGGGTGGTCTGACGCTTGAGATCGACGCATACTCTCCCAGTGATTCGAAACACTTCTTTAAGAACCTGGTGTTTGGGGACCATGAGAATGACTTGACACGAGTCAGAGACTCCCGACGTCATGGCTGGGTTAAAGGCCGCCCGGTGAAAAAGCCAGAATGGTGCAGCATCATTAGGCTGTTTGATTACGTCAGGTTGAATTTCGAACAAGAGGAAGGGGGCGTCGAACTCGCGACAAACCATGTCGTTACCCACTTCCTCATACGACGACAGACTCGCCGACGTTTTGGTCCCCATGCTCTTGCCAAACTTGTTGGTAAATGTGCTAAGCTTGAACACATCCACTACGAGAACTGGAGACATTGGACCAATGGGCAAGAGGAAGAAGGGGATAAAGGTAGGCACCCTGACATATACCAAAGATGTAAACCTAGAGCGACTGTCAATACTAACCCCGCCTACGTCAATAAATAGAGCTAAAGAAGATGCTTCTTTCTTCCCTACCACCTGGCTTAAGAACCATGACATTATTCGAAGATTTCAATGAAGACTACACACATACATTTCGGATCTTGGCACCCGAGGACCCCATAATTGGTATTGAAATCCATCGGAAGCCAGAGCCTGCGGTCAGCGCAACTTTAGCACAGACCTCTACAAGACTTAAGCAGCTTTCAGCCTCATTCAATATTGATGCGGAGTCGTTCTTTCAGGCAGCACAGGCGCAAGATTCTCAGTCCTGGGTTTGGGACCGCTTAGAGACCTTGATCCTAACATCGTGGCTGCTGGACCCAAGGCGAGCAGAACAACAACAAGGCGGCCGCGCTCTCACAGAAATGCTTTGCAACGCCGGTGCAGCTGCCTTGAGGATGCCGAAGCTCAAGGTAATGGAAATATGGCACGGCTCTCAGGGTAATGCTTCCCTTTTCAGATACCGTAGGGAGGCCTACTCCTGCTCGGTCACGTTAAAAGGCACGTGGTTGCCGGTATTGGAGCCTTTAGCTTTTCAGGCATGGACAAAGGTTGCACTTGAGCATACAGGCAGCGAATTTCTTCCGATCGAGGAGCAGCTGCTTGCCAGTACTATTGGCTCGCACGGCACCGCTGCTCATCTGCTCGAGCTGTCTCCGCTTGTCGTGCATCCTCTATCTCTGCGACAGATCCAGAGGGAGACGAGACTAATAACATAGCGGACTAGTAAGAATAATGGTATAGGGACTTTCTCAAACCTTTAGGCAGAAATCGCTGGCTATTCGGTACTTTATCTGACCAAGGACGCTCACCATTAAGCTGGCCTTTCCTCCGGCATCCTCCTCCTAGATTCGTACTCGCTTATGTCTCAATCGCTCGGTTTAGTGATGATATATTTGCCAGCAGATGGGGTGATTTTGTTGAAGGGATTAAAGGGGCTTTATCTTCCTGGAGCAAGTATGCCACGACATCATCGTGTCACCCTCATAGTAGCCATACAAGCCACCGGAAGGGGCTATACGCAGCCCCTGAAATCAGTGTCCCATCAACGACGACGTAAGATATCATCGGATATTCTGTTGTGGCAAGTAGAAGAACCGGAGCATGACCGTGCAATCGGAGTGGAAATATCTGAGTTTCGAGACGTGTATGTAGTTGAAATAAGAAAGCCACCAGCCGATGCTCTAGGGTAATGCGCAGCATTCTCTGCACCGGCCGGAATCGCATCGGGCCCTGAGACCCGCCCGAGACCCAGTTGCTAACTTATTAGCTCCTACCCATCAACGTCTAGTAGCTCCTTGCCTACCTAGTAGGCCATAGCCGGAACCCCAGAGCACCGCACCTACTCGTACGTTCCTTTCTGCCATCCGACCTCTATCGTAGCCCAAGTCTCCTACAAGCCACTTCCCTACATAAATAGTCATCAGCCATGACTGACGAAAGCGCACCTCGGCTCGCCGCTGGGCGGCGCGGCTAGCGTTCCCAAACGCAACATATTCTGGACCCTGGGCGCGCTCTACGGCGCGCCTGGGTTGTGCTTCGGAGCCCTTCTGCGCACACGAGCTGGAGAAGGCGATGGCGGACCCGGCGGAGATCGCGAGTTTGCCGACGGCGGCACACTGCCAGGCAAGATTTTTTTTTTAGCACCCACTTCCCCCTATCCCCTGTTCTATACTTCTACTCCCTGTCTCCATACCCAACCCCCCGTCACGTCTCCGGTACCTGTAAATCCGCGCCGCACTGCCTGTTCCCTGCATCGACGCACCAACCTCGGCAAAGGAGCTCATCCACCCCCTAGCGCACCTAGTGGTAACCCCGCGCGCCCCCTCGTCCTCCGACTCCCTCGCCATCCGGGGAGTAACGGGGCGGCGGGGACGCTGTTCGGGGTGGGCATGGCCGGTTCCAGCGGGGGCATCTACGCGCTGGGTGCTATGCCCGACGCGGTTCTGGCTACTGGTCCCGTGACGCCGCTCGGGAGTCTGCGCCTGATCAGGGCTGGATCGCGCTCGCTTCCCAGTGAGCCTGACGGAGGTACTTTCGTTTCACTGGCACCGACTGAGGTGTTGATTGGTTGGGTTTCCTCGCAGTTGAGTTCTATCTAGTCGGGAGACGGATAGAGATGTGCGTTCTCGTCATTAGGCGCAGGCGGGTTGATTATTGGTAAGGGGGGCAAGGCGAGGTGAGGTGGCGGTGGTTGGGGAAAGCAAGGAAGGAAAAAAAGGGGGGGTGGGGGGGTGGGGAGGGGAATGTAATTATGTGTGTGCTTTAGACAATGTATAAGACGGAAAGAACTCCGCATGCGTGTACGATAGATAGTGTGCTAGTTGGTGCGGCTTGGTGATCGTGTCTGGTGTGTACACATCAAGGCACGTGTTTTAGCTAGGATAATCCGCTGACTCAATGATCACTATCCGGAGCCTCGAGAAAACTGAACTTGACATCTCCTATCTGCAGTAATTTCTACTCAGCTCTGGGGGCTCCGGTCTCAATGAGGTCCATACGATTGGCTAATGGGCTAACCGAAACCCAGTCTGCATTCCTCACGATCAAGTCCATATGATAGGCAATGGTCATGTGTAAAAATTCTCCACTTGATCAGCTTTTCGCCAGGGTAGACTTGATCCAGAAGCTATCTACGAAAACCATCATCTAGTTTGGTATCAGTGGACTATGAATAAGATCGGGCTCCTTCGTCGCACGATCGTCGGTTCAGTGATTCTCACCGCTCTGAAACACGCATTCCGGCAAGCACCGAGACCACTTTTTGGGGTGGTCACTAACGGGTCATGTGACCGGCGCCGGTTTTTTCCCTTTGCTGGTGCTTCATGACTGGGACTTTCTCGACCCAACTAGACACGAGCTCAGGCATCTTAAGATTGAGGCTGACTAGTACCGAGTGCCTCGAAACCGTTTATCACGTCTCTGTCGACGTTGACAACCCAATTGTCATGGAAAGCCTGCAAGCCACCAACGCTCTCCACGAGACTGTGAAGCCTCTCCTTTACGAACGGCAGGGACTGGACAGTCGTGACGGGGTCGCTCGAGAACAAGACTCGTTCCTTGACGTCTTTGGGCGTGTCCCATTCAGTGTCCGGTAATTTCTCGGTTAGCACGAGCGTGTCCACGGTCCCCTGGGCCCCGGTGCCGTCCGGACTCGTTTGGCCTTCGCCCAGGACCTGAACCATCACGCCCGTCCACATCGAGAAATAGTCTTGTAGCTTCGCCAGGACCAGGCCTTGCACGGGCTGAGGAAGCTCCAGTAGGCGGGTCAAGGCGAGCATGTTCAGCTTCAGTCTGTGGACGTCCGCGGTATTATCGAAGGAACGGAACCACTCCTCGCTGAGCCACGTCCACACCTGCTCAATGGGACCCAACGTAGTGAGCATCTCCATGAATATGCTCGGGTCGATGACAGCGATGCGCGAGAGGATGACGAAGTAGTCCGTGAGCCCGAGGTTGTTTACGCGGGGCTGTTTCCTATTGGGGCCGGATGTCTGATGGGCCTCGTACGCGTCGTGGATGCCCTCGAGAATTTTGGTCAAGAAGCCGGTCTGAAGCATATCTTGCACGAGGAACTGTAGGCCGGGGGTGCCTCCAAGCTCGTGTGCATATCGAATGTAGGCTTCTATGTATTTGGTTGTGATATTGAGTTGCTCACGGCTCTTCGAGTTCAGCGCAGCGGACAACGCATTCACAACTGGTTTTCTGAAGCGGTCCTCCAAGAGAACTTCGGGTGCCAGGACTATATAGGATCCAATGATGCCTGTGTACTGGAAGACATGCTCATTATTGGCTGCGAGTTGCTCAACAGCAGGCCCGATAAGGCTGAGGAGCTCCGCAGATAGGGGCGGTGAGCTCTGGAGCAATGTGTTGTACCACAAGTCCAATGCATCTTCAGCAAGATACAAATATAGGTCGGATCCAATCGTTGTTGCTTGCGCCACGAGAGGCAGTATTTGAGGCTGGTACTTTTGGGAGTCGCTCTTCATAGAAACCACCAGAGCCTGAAGGATGGCCATGACCGCCTGCTTCAACATGAACCCAAGCTCCCCAGCTGAGTCCCAGACGTCCGGTAAAGCCGTAATGATGAAGTCGCCGAAGCGAGAAACATGGGTTTCCATGCGCTCTATCAAGCTCCTAGTTGTCTCAAGAATTGCTAATTTGGTCTCGTCAACCACGACACTTTGCAGTAGACGGACAAGCTCAGTAAGAACGTCTGACGCGAAAGGGAGGAACATCTCGCCATCGAAACCAAACTCGTCGACAACGGCTTTGAGCTGCCTCCCGGCAGTTATGCGCACAACAATGTCGTTGTTCGAGTCGTTGGGGTCAAGGAAGCGCCGATAGATCTCGTAAATCAATGGGCGGGTCTCCTTCGTCGCCCTGACCGGTGTCCACTGGCTGAGTAGAATGCCGATACGACGTCTAATAACCTGGCAGTAAGGAACAGTGAGTTGCGCATCGCCTACTATGGTTGACTTCAAAACATCATCGAAATCGAACTCCTCGTGAACTAGAGGCGCAGCTAAGCCCATAGCAGTGTAGACAGCTTCTTTGGCTCCAATATCGGCCTGGGGGTTCCGAACAGTTGCGAAATAAGCAAGTAGGGGCTGCAGGAGGAGCGCCTTGTAATTCGTTAAGAGGTCCAAGAACAGCTTCTCAGCACACGGTCGGACTTCCCATTCCCAGGCACTACCCTGACTTTCCTCTTGCTGCTCCCATTCTTCCGGGTCTTCCTCCCAAGCCTCCAGATCCGATTTGCGGAAGATGAAGAGATTCGTAATGATGATATTAGCCATTTGCGTTATAAGGGCGTCTGTGAGCAGGTCCTTTCGCACAACTTCGATTGCCTCTTTTTGCTCTTCTATCACGTCCTTGGACCGGTATTTAATGGTTTGAGACGGGTGGTGGACCATCTTTAGACACGCTCGCATGAGCAGCAAGCCCTTCAGGGCCAGCTTTTCTATCAGGGGTCCCTCGGCTTTGGGCTTTGTGGCAGAGTCTGATGCACTCCCTTGTCGGATCCCACCAGACTTGTCAAACACCTCTGCAAACTTGGCTACGAGATCCCAGTAGCCACGGGCAAGGTCTAGGGAGTTGGGTAGGGCAGCAAAGCTCGCAGCATGCTTCTCAGCCATCTCGAGGTGGAACTTAGTAAACTGGAGGAGGTGTTTTCCTACAAGTTCTTGATAGACTTCTGGGATAGGAGATTCTGGGCTGGTAAAGCCGAGGAACTCTCCGAACTGGGTTTGGGAGAAGCTCCAGACCTGCTGAACTGTCTTATCTTTGTGCGGGTACTCATAGCCGACAATGAGGAGACGCCGAAGAATCTTCAGCGCAGTCAAGCTACTCTCCATTGCTCTCATCGCACCGCCTTTGTCGCCGTTTTCACTCCTCAAGAATCCTATCCATTCCGACGTCTTTGTGCCGTATATCTCACCTAGGACATAGACCAACTCCGGTGTTGCGGACTGTAAAGCCGTCTGGGACTTACGCAGACGAGCAGCACCGAGCTCTTTGACGATACGCAGGAGCAGGAGAAGCGCACCGGTGAGATGTAATTGGTTTCCGTCCTTTGATTCTCTTAGCGCATTCACCAGCTTGGCCAGAGGGTCGGGCCAATCTTGAGGGAAGTCGATACGGAGCACCTTGGCGAACACCAAAGCATTATGTAAAGCCAGTTGTCTGTCCTCCTCGCCGATAGTGCCATAGAATAGATTGGATCTTATGGTTTCCTTCTGTGCAGGCTGGATCGCATTCTTGAGGGTGTGATGTCGCCAGAATCGGTCGATGCCGTTCTTGAGCTGGATGATGGCGAGAAGTCGAATCTCCCTCGGCAGGGTCTTGTCTAGAAAGACAGCCTAGTGGAGAGGAAAGAAAAAAAGGTTTTAGTATACGGCTCGCGGAGACGATCCAATATGCCGCGGCCACACAATATCACATACCTGTAATGCCGGATAGTAATCACGATGGGCTTCCCAAGACGACAGCTGCTGCCCCGCGGATTGGCGTTGACTATAGTCATGGGAGGAAGCCGACTCTAACACGCGATAGAGTTCCTGTAGGGTTAAGGGATTCGCTTCGCCTGGAACTTCAATGGCGAAGTTCATCTTGCCGGAGGTCGGCCCAAGAGGTAGATGTTTGTTGCGATCAAAACTCAAGAGTATGACGTGCTTGGGTTGAAATGTACTTGTACAGTAGTAACCTTGTCAAAGGAAGCTTTATTTATTTTATTTGAGCTCCCCTCTGTCCCAGCACAAGGTGGGATGAATGGCGGGGCTCTTGTCCCCTATCCGCCTGGGGCCTTGGGCAACTGAATAGTGCCTAAAACATAACAGGCTAGCGTACCCAATTAAGCAACCTGGACTTACATAGTAGCCGCTGCCTGCGGTCGATCAAGTCCCTACACTAACCCATTACCCCTATACACCTAAGGTACCAATCATATGAGCCTTCGCCGACCCCTACAAGGCCATCATGTCCGAAGCCGGATGTGGAAGTTGCTATCGGGGAAAAAGGTAGCCGTGAAATTCCCCAGGAAGCCGCAAGGGCGCCTCTATGGACAAGGGTATTGTACAGATTAACCATCGATATCGTCTCGGGAAGACGATCCCATAGTATCTACCAACGAGATACCAAGGTGCGAGACCCTTCTGAGGCGAACGCCGGCGATATGGCAAGTACTCGCCAGGCCATTCATCTCAGTTGTAGAGAACCAAAATCGAGGAATATGTTGTAAACGGTGGATTGGCACAGTCATAAGGGAGGCCATCCCACATATCTTTAGCAACCGCTGATAGAAGGGGAAATATTGGCAAATATGTGAAGCAAGTAGCTATGAGACAGTAGCAGAGTTGTATGTTTACATTGCAAGTTCTCAACACTCCTTAGAATGACCCCTGATGGTGATAACTTCCATCTTGGAATCGACCAACACCTACATCAGCTTAAACTCATCGCAGTGATTAGAGAACTGCTAGGTGTAATTATGAAGAATTATTGCCTTTGTCGGTTTCTACAGAAACAGCAGAAAACAGACATATGAAGGTCCAAGAAGCGGTGATGCGACGCCCAGACCATACTGTACTACGTCGTAGGGGTAAGTTTAACGTCCTAGTTATGTGCGTCTATCAATCAGCTTCAAATTAAGTATTTTATCATCACTATTAAAGCTTAAACATTCATATATATAAAAGTTCAATTATTATCCAATTCCGATAGAAAAAAAAGCTTATATGCATTGAAGCTTTATATGGTAATAGCGTTGGATCTAACGCTGGGGTACCTGACAGGAGGTTATTCCTCAGCCTGATACTCAGCACATACCTACATCCAAGATTTATGGGGCCATGCACCAATTGACATTGAGGACAACCTCAACCTCGGCTCGGCATCTTCCGGTAATTGACTTTCCCCTAAACTCAACTACAGAAAGTTATCGATCGAGCTTTCTCCGACGTCACACACTAGAACGACGCGCGGTGAACGAAGAATGTGAACGGGCGAAACTACGACGACTCCCACGACTCCCCCACCCAAAGTCCCTTATCGACGACGATGAACCCATCGCTCCTCCGATGAGCTCCACGAGTTTCGCCCAAGCGCAGCAGCGCATCGCCTTGCGCCGGCAGGCCCGCGAGCGCGAGGCCCAGGCCCAGCTTTCGGCGCAGCGGGAGGCGTCGCGCGCCTGGGCGCAGGTGGGGTCGGCGCGGCTGCCGTACCCGCTGAACCGCGCCGGCAGCGCGGCGCTGGCGGGGGGGGAGGTGCTGGCGGCGCGGTTGAGCGACGGCGGCCGGGGAGGCACGCGGCCCGCGTTCCGCGTCGGCCAGGTTGACGCGGAGCTGCTGGACGAGGACCTCGTGGGCCAGCTGCGCGACCAGGTCGGCGAGGCCCTCAAGTATTTCGGGGGGAACGTCAAGGACGACTGGTCCGCCGAGATCCTCCTCGTGCTGCGCGCCGCCCTCTTCAAGCTCACCGTCTGGGACCACGATGCGACTTACGGCGCCGCCCTGCAGAACCTCAAGTACACCGACGCGCGACGGAGTGGACCCGTCCTCGCACCGCCGAGCAAGTGGCAGAAGGGTCTATACGGGCTGATAACAGTCGGAGGCAAATATGGCTGGACTAAGTGGGAGAACTGGTTGCTGGACCACGATAATGGATATGACGAACCGTCGCCCACTGTGCGCCGTCTATCGGCTCTTACCACGAGGATCACCACGGTCCATTCCGTCGCGGCCTTTGCCTCGTTCCTAGTATTTCTGCTACACGGGAGATATCGGACACTCCTAGACCGGGTGCTCAAGATGCGTCTAGCGCCGCCGACTAGTCAAGTTAGCAGAGAGGTATCGTTCGAGTACCTCAACCGCCAACTCGTATGGCACGCGTTCACGGAATTCCTACTCTTCGTCCTACCGCTGGTGGGCATCAACCGCTGGCGGCGGTGGCTCAGCCGCACGTGGAGGAAGACGAAGGAGATCATCCGCGTCGGGGGGGACGGCGACGGCGAGACGAAGAGGGGCGAGTACGCCTTCCTGCCCGAGCGCACCTGCGCCATCTGTTACCAGGACCAGAACTCGGCCGTGTCCGAGACCGAGGTCCTGGCGGCCGCGGCCGCGTCGAGCGGCGTCATTGGGTCCGCCCAGACGGACATCACGAACCCCTATGAGACGATGCCCTGCGCCTGCATCTACTGCTACGTGTGCCTCGCCACGAGGCTGGAGCGGGAAGAGGGAGAGGGCTGGACGTGTCTGCGATGCGGCGAGCTGGTGAAGGAGTGCAAGCCCTGGAGCGGCGACGTCCTGGAGAAGCCGAGCAAGGCCTCCTCCTCGTCGCCCTCTACTACGAAACATGTCGGATTCGCTGACGAGCAGCAAAACGCCTCTCGCGAGACAGCGGAAAAGAAGAAGAGGGAGCCGGCCGCCGAGGCAGATACCCGCGACAGCAAACCGGAGAGTCTAGCCACCGACAGTCGCGAGAACTCGGACTCCGAGATTTACGAGGAACAGGAGGACGGCGTCGAGGGCGATTTCAGTGATTGATTGATAGCCTAGACCCATGAGGAACAAGCGCGTTTATTTCTAGAGCTCCCGAGCTTGCTAATTATGGCCCCAAAGCGCTGTCGGGCATCGAGCGAAATAGGCGCCCCTACATATATGTTGGAGAGCAAACGTATTGCACGCCGGTTGCCTGGATCCTGGATAGCCCGGCCGCTGTCCCGTAAGTGGAGCCGTTTGCTACCAGGTTTTATATAAGCACATGCGGCGAGACAGATTGATGGCGGCGGGTTGGTTCCGGGGCATGTGCTGGGTCAAGGCCGACAAAGACTCCGTGAGAGTGAGCGGAGGAGCATAAGGCTTACGGAGTTGCTTGGGAGGAAAATGGCCTGGGGGCAGCTGGAGCCGCCATCATACCAAAATATTTAATATCCTGGATGGACAAGGGACGGGAGAGACGATCGTTGACGAAGTAAGAACCTAGGCGGAGGGCGAGGCTAATCGATCTTGCGCGGTATCAATCTAATCCCATGAACAAACGTCTACCAGCTCCGCAAAGCCAGATAACATATATTAATAATATACTCCATTATCAACTCTGGCGCCCGCCATTGACTTTTATTCAGTGCCATTCAACCGACTACTCCGTTTATTTTTCTGCAACAATGGATCCTTTAGAGCAGTGGCGGCTCTGCGGGGATACCTGCTAAGTACATATACAGGACGGCGCCCTCATTGCCACTCAGGATCACATTGGAACAGCTAGAAACCCTTTTCTCTTCAGGCCTAGTTAAACGTCCATGCGTCGCCAGGAACACGCCTATCCTTTCTGACACAGGCCGACAGTAGCACGACGACCACGGCGGCCTGCTCCTGCTTCTCCCGGCCGTCGCCGCCGCCGGTCACTGCCTCCAGCGTGGCGCGGACGGCGGCGAAATCCGCGACGTGAGGGCCGAGGTGTTCCCGACAAGGTCACCGAGTGCGGACTCGGCGTCGTAGGAGGCCCATTAGTCCGGGTAGGACGCGCAGGAATCGGGTACCGCGACGGTATCTCCGAGACGAGTGAGCCGTGTCGCGCGCGTCGGGGCCGAAGGGCCGCCGGCGTCTCCGCGACGGGACTTCCCGATCATCCAGATCTTTGTGCGTGTAAGACCGCGGCCCCGCGGCCCCGACGCACGAAGGAGCGCACGCCGGCAAACCCGGCGTCGTTGAGGTCCGGGAGCGCTTGATGGATAGTCGCCCAGGCGTTGAGGAGCGTGAACAGGACGAGGGGTCAGCGCTAGGCGAGGACGACGCTCTCGGCCGCAGCGAGAGCGAGAGGAGCTGCACGGCCATGGCATCGACGCTCGGAGTGCGCCTTGACGGCCGCGCTTAACGTGATGCCTTAGCCGGGCCTGTCGGCGCGCAGGGCGCGGTAGAGGTCGGCGTTCTCGCAGGCCCTGGCGGTCACAACCTTTTTCGTCCGCAAGCGGCACGTCAGCCTCGAGGATCTGGTCGGCACCGAGCCCGTAGTCGCGGGCCGCGGGGGCCGTGGCTGGTGCCCTTAACTACCAGTCTCACGTTATAGTCGCGGGCGAACTTGAGGGCTGCTCACACGCGGTGGGTAGTCGTGGCGTTCACCACGTATCGCGGGCTCGGGCCCCAGGGAACAGTTGCCGGCAGGTCCCCCGGCATTGTAGTCGACCGGGGCACAAGTTAGGCTCCAGTGATATGCCAGTCGAAGGGGTTGGGTTGTTTGAAACCCTTGATGTGACCACAGCGTTCCGACTTCATCACATTGAGAGGGGTCGAACTCTGGGCCGGGATAGCACGACTGGGCAATAGGGGCGGACTTGATCAATTGGCCATCCACAGGCATTCAACGAGTCGCAGATTGCAGCGGATGGGCGGCATGCGTCATCGGGCCTCTATCCTAAGAATAAAATCTGTGCTTGAGTTGAGACCGTCAGGGAGGTGCTTACACATCTGCACCGCGGGCTGGGCCCTCCGACTCTTGGTATATTGGTAGGTTCAAAGGCCAAATTAATGAGGTCTGATTCGTAACCGTTCGCAGCACGGCCATTGAGGGTAAGGTATTCTGGTCAATTTCCATATTGAGACTTGAACGAGATTTCAGGGCGGACGACCAAGGGACAGAGGTATAAGGAAGTCAATAAAGGGGACGATCGGGAGATTTCGAGATCATCATAAGAGAAAGCTGAATGACTGGTCTTTAGTCACAGGGAAGTAGCCCTATGAGCCCGAGGTCTCTTTGCCAGGCGAACAGAAATGTCTTCGCGCGGGGGATACGATAGCGTTAATTTCCAAACTGTCTGAATTTCTACTGGTGAGACATTCCGAGATCCTAACTCTGAGCCGATCAATACGAGAGTCTACCCCATAGTCGAATCTTAAATGGGCTCCGGGTTACAGCATATCGATAATTCTCTCAAGGAAGAACATGTTACAGAGCTTTATCTTATCAGATGAAGTACCTTATCGGATCTCCCTGTCAAGCTACTGCAGCTTTATCGAAAATGGGAACTGCACTGGACCCTTGAGTGCTTTGATTGCTGTTGCAGGGGAACCCCTCCCCCACTTGGCGGCATGTATTGGAAATCTTTATCTTATCAGGCCAATATTTTTCTGGTGGTAGCGACTCTAAACCGACCGTCAACTTGAGCCCCATACAACAGAAAACCGCACCTCATGGCGACAGTACTTCCCCCACCGTCGAAGCGGCAAAAGAAAGAAGTCGCCGAACGGGCTCGAGTGCAACAAGATGTGACGCCCGCGTCCACGGAGAGCGGCTCGATCCGAGCGCGCTTCGTCAACAAGGATGGGGAGCAGATGACGGACCTGGTCGAGGTGGCGGTGGCCGACGCGACGGAGAAGAATATATCCCTGATGCTGAACACGCTGCTAGGGCGCGACCGCGAAGAATTTATCCCCTACCGCTTCCGGATACAGATCCCCGGCAGCGACGCCGTCATCACCGGGTTCCCCTCCGACTTCCTAGAGCTCCTGCGGAACAACGGCATCGCCGACCCGTTCGAGAGCACGCTCACCGTCACGGCCGAGGAGCAGGCCATCTTCAAGGTCCAGGCCGTCTCCCGCATGGCCCACCGCATCCCCGGCCACGGTCAGCCGATCCTGTGCACCCAGTTCTCGCCCGCCTCCGATAGCCTCGCCACGGGCAGCGGCGACAACACCGCGCGCATCTGGGATATCGCGACGGGGACGCCGAAGTGGACGTTAAAGGGACATACAGGTTGGGTTCTGGGTGTCAGCTGGAGCCCTGACGGCGACTGGCTTGCCACGTGCAGCATGGACCGAACCGTGCGGATATGGGATCCAGTAACGGGCAAGCCTGCCGGTAGAGAGTTCAAAGGCCATAGCCAGCCTGTCCTCATGCTCGCCTGGCAGCCGTATCATCTATGGCAGTCGGGAGAAGGAGCAAGACTCGCCAGCTGTAGCAAGGACGCTACAGTTAGGATATGGGTGCGAGCCACCGGCCGGACGGAACACGTGTTAAGCGGCCATGCTGGAAGCGTGACTTGCGTCCGGTGGGGAGGCACCAACCAGATCTACACAGCGTCACACGATAAGACGGTCCGAGTCTGGGATGCCGAGAAGGGGACGCTCGTGCATAACCTGAAGCTACATGCGCATTGGATAAACAGTCTCGCCCTGTCAACCGATTTCGCGTTACGTACGGGCTTCTTCGACCACACCAACTCTGTCCCGCCCTCGTTTGAGGCCAAGAGGCGAAAGGCGAGAGAGCGGTTCGAGAAGGCGGCGATGGTCAAGGGTAAGGTTGTCGAACGGCTGGTATCGGCCTCAGACGATTTCACCATGTATCTCTGGGATCCGATAAACACCGGTACCAAGCCCGTGGCCCGTCTGCAAGGACATCAACGGCAGGTCAACAGCGTGCGATTCTCACCGGATGCGACACTCATCGCCAGTGCGGGATGGGATAATCATGTGAAACTGTGGAACGCACAGGACGGAAAGTTCTTAGGTACATTGAGAGTAAGTCAGTCCCTTAGACTCCCATTTCTTTCTGTATCCTCTCATATGTACGCCCATCTAATTACTCTCGTTAAACCAGGGACACGTTGCTCCTGTATACACATGCGAATTCTCGGCCGATTCGAGATTACTCGTTACAGGGTCCAAAGATACCACCTTGAAAGGTAATACCCACCATCCCCCAATAGAAAGTTCGATGGAAGCTCTATACTAACAATACGCCGAAGTTTGGAACGTCAATAACTTCAAGCTAGCAAGAGATCTTCCCGGGCATGAAGACGAGGTCTACGCGGTCGACTGGTCGCCCGATGGGAGGACCGTCGCGAGTGGTGGTAAGGATAAGGCGTTAAGAACGTGGAGGAACTGAATTATACTACTGTATTAATTATACCCCGGTCTGCGACTACGTATCTGAAGTCTATAGAATTCTCAACACTATAGAATAAAAGGAGTCCCTGCAAACCTGTCCAAATATGGACGATGAAGGGAGGGGTCTTGAGAGCCCCACATAAAACACCCCAGAAGCTTGGCGGTAATAAAGTTTCTGTATGCAAGCAAGAGCCGCGTGCGTGCGTGCATGGTGCTGCAGTGTTTAGGGCTATCAGTTCCCAAGTTCCAGTCAAGCGGGCTCGAGGGACAGCGTCGATCACGAGTGATATCACCCGCGCTGGTCCCATTGGCTCTTCTAGTTAACCACTCATTCTTTAACTGGCATTACGAGGCATGAGTCAAACACCCGGTTAACGCACCAACCCCTCAACGCCCTACCAAAGATTCGAGATATCCTAAGTATTAACCCCTTCTTAACATTTATTTATATCTATCAAATAACTTTTTTATGGAAAAAGAAACTTATTATTTTAATCCTTAAATTCTAGCAATCTTAACGACATAAGTTTCGCATGCCCGTTTAGGTAACCAACAAAGACGCCGATCGACGGCACTAACGGAAAAGGGCGACACCATCTTAACCGCGCCCATTCGGATGTTTTCGATGTTCTTAACTCCCTTTAAAAAAATACGCCCACAGACACCAGATTGTGCATTCAGGATCCGTTGCTCATAATACCAAGGCCAGGAAAGCGCGGTGCTAGGCGTATGGTTAGCCCCTTACGAACAAGGCTTCGAAAAAGAGGTGGTCGGTCGGGCTAAGTGTCTACGGAATTGGTCGAAACTGGGTATCTACGAGCTCCGGCTACATCTGGAACTTTTGCAGGGCGACGATTAGTTGCAACAAGTTACTCTGGCAGTACAGAAGCTAGAAAGGAAGCCGAGTTACCCTCAATCTACATATTTTGGCATCTCCATATAACGACGGGCGGCTTGCCGGCGGCCCGCCGTGGATGACGCCTCAGCGGTCAGCAAGCGGTCGGATTGCACCCGTCTCCAGCGGTCCGCTTGCCGGCGGATAGCCAACCCAGCGGCAGTGGTCAGATGGCCCTGGTCAGCGGACGGCCCGACGCTAGGACACCTTGTTTAACTTTTTTCCCCTTAAAACCAACCCTTCCCGTTCGCTCTTCTGCCCGTACCAAAGGTCCTCAAGGAAGTCCTTAAGGAGAAGGGCACGTCGAATCATGTTAAAACGCCCAAATCTTCTAAGGATTTGAAAGAGCTCGAGCAATCCCTTGTAAAGGTTGACCTAGCCTTCCGGAAAGTCACCGCCCGGCTTCTCTTCTGCAAGCTCGAGAAGGCACTGGGCGATTCTAGCAGGGAACTTTCCCCCGCTGAAAATTATAACAGTCAATTAACTTCGGCTCTAAAAAAGGCAAGCTCGGAAAAGACCAGCAAGGTGGAAGCCGATCCTAAGGAAGAGTTCGTAAGGTTAAAGGACGTTGGGCAAGATAAAAGCAAGGCTGCAGAGCCCTGCGCCAGAACCTTCCACTGCCACTCCGCAAAACGAAGCCGAAGATAACGAAAGGAAGAAAGCAATTACGAAACTAACGATCTTAATTATACAATTGTTTGATTACGTTAAAACCTGAAATGGGTTGTTTAATTAATTATTAAGTTGTCGGCAGTTGAGGTGATTTGTTAAAAGGGTTTTGAGAAGCTTTGTTGTGGCTCTAGGATTGCAATGACAAAGGAGCTGAAGGCTATATCTGGCTGCTCACAACACCAGTTGCAAATAAGAAAACTTAGATAGCAACCTAGACTGAATTGCAACACACTTTTGCCGACATGGTAGCATCTTCTGGTTCCGTCTCTTGGCATTTTTGACGGCAGAAAATTGACATCCCGACCCACCCATTTTGTGTTGCATTCGAGGTACCACTTTGGAACGGCAGGCTCGGCGTGAGGGCGCCTAGTAACATATCTGTCAAAGGAATTAGCTCCGCCTAGAGAGGCTTTGCAGCTCCCTTAATCGCTTCAGGCAAGAGAGAAGCGTCTGCTTTCGCAGTGGCCGTCGTCGATTAGTAGCAAGAGGCTCGTCGACCCGGTAACGTCAAAGAGGACTTAAGAGGACCAGAAAGGACTTGAAAGGATCTGAGAGAAAAAGAAACCATCGAGAGAGAGAAATCATCGAAAGAAAAAAACCATCGAGAAAAAGAGAAAGAGAGAAAGCTACGACGGCGTCTGGAAAGGTTATAGCGTCTGGAAAAGGCGTAGCGGGAGGTTAGCCGGAGGGCTTCGATATGGAGCAAATAATGAAGGTATTCGCCAAGCTGTCGAACGAGAGCAAGAAGGATACGTACCTGGATTGGAAGTACTTCGACTTTAAGTTAAGTAAGGAAAATAGGCTTCGAAACAGTAACAACTGGGAAATATGGAGGACGGCGGTTTAGGTGGCCCTTATGGCGGTTGGCTACCGCGACGGTAATTCGGCGAAGCTTAGCTATATTAATAAAACCAAATTAACTGCCGCGGTCGTTATTAACGTTAAGGAAGGCCCCATGGTAATCGTTACGGGTTTTACGAAAGGTACGGAAATGATCAAGGTATTAAAACGTTCGTACGAAACGAAAAGTATCGATTAAAAGATAAACCTTTAAACCCAGTTATAATTCGTTAAATGGGATTCGAAAAAAAATAGTCGGTATTTAACCATATAATCGACTTCAAAAATCTGGTACGGCAGTATAACGAAATCGATATACCTATTATGTTATGACCTGAAGGCTTGGCCGAAAGACAAACGGTCGGAAAGTATGAGACGAGTTTCTGACGTGGGTCCCGGGTTACGTAACTGGCTTAAAGGTTTTAAAGGCTTTAATACTTTAAGCCCCTTAAGCTTACGATAGGTTTAAAGGTTTTAATAAACTTAAGAATTTAAGCCGTTTAAGTACTTAAAGTTAAAAATAATATATATATTCGTTATTTTTTTATAATTTAAATAATATTAATTTATAATATAATTTAATTATTTAAATTATTTTTTATATTTATTATTATTAAACGTAATTATATTTTTAATTTATTATATAAATTTTTATAATATTATTATTAATATAAACCGTACGATAAAAGTTTAATAATTAATTAAACCAGTTAGCTATTATACGTTATAAACTTTTATTTAATAATATTATTAAATTTTAAATAATATTTTCGATATTATATTTCTTAATAAGTAATTTATTAACTTTACTTATATAGTTCCGGAAGACATTATAGTTTCGGACGATAAAAAGGTTCTTTAAAAACGAGCTTTATTAAGGAAAAGGTATTATAACGGCTGGGTATAATAAATAAACGTATTATTTAATTCGAAAAAGATAATACCGGCTTTATTACCTCGTTTAAGGAAACTTAAAAGGGATTTAAGGGGAAAAAGAAGGGTTTCGCGGCTATAAGCTTTTCGAAAGAAATTAATTTATTCAGTTAATATTTACCAAGGAATCCGGAAAGGTATTAAAGTTACCTAAACCCGAACAGTTCGAAAAAATTATTATTAAGTTATAACTATTTTTAACTTAATACCGAATTTATTTTAGTTATTTCCTTTTTTAATTTGTAATTTTTACGTTAAAAGGTAAGTTCGTAATTAATTATTTTAAGGGAAATATAATTACGTAATTTAAATTAAACTTAATGGAATATGTTATATTTATACCAGAAATACGGTTATTAAAAGTGCGAATAATATATAATAATTATAAAAAATTCGAAGATATATTACGAAAAGCTTTCGGCATAATAAACGAAAAAATAAAGGCTGAAATATAGCTTAAGGACTTAATTTAAAAAAGGTTTATATTTAGTTATAATATTACGTTTATTTAATTAGCTTCGAAAATAAATTAGGGATAAAAGGCTTTAATAGCTAAATTTTTTTAAAGGCCTAAAGGAAAAGGTATAAAAAAACTTTTTAAAAAAGACCGACCAAAACTTTTAACCGATTATATTACGACGGTAATTAAAATTAACGACCGATAGTACGTATAAAGGATTAGGAACGTTAAGTATAGCAATAAAACCAGATATTTACCTTAGTATTTTACGGAAAAATAATACGTTTTACGGTATATATTTACGATGTATTAAACTGGAAGTCGTATAAAGCAGGGATTGGAGTTAAATTAAGTGTTATAATTACGATGAGATAGGTTATGTTAAAAGTTAATATAAGGTTTTTAAAAGATAATATAACGATTGGATCCCGGTACCTAAGGGATAACCGAAAGATAAAAAGGCGGTTACTTTCGGTATGGTTAAGAAAAGGAAAATCTTAATTTACCCTTAAGAATGCGAAAAAGGCTGTAAAAAGCTAAAGCATTTTTTTAGATTATAATTATACGATAACGCGCCGTTATATCAGGTTTAATAGTTATCTAATAGCTGTAAGAATATAAAGGGTAAGAAGAATTAATATTAAAGAAATTGATGTTTCGTATATAATAAAAGAAATAATAACGATAGAAGTAATAAAAGTTAAATAAATGTATTAAAAAGTATTAAAGTTAAAACGAAACCTTATATTTAAAAAAGTCCGATCGATATGGGAAATTATATATTATTTATTATAAAAGAACTTATTACTTACGATACGAAAAATAACGAAGATATATTTAATAATAAATTATGCATATATATAAATAAGAATTTAACTTTTATACTTAAACCAGAAGCGACCTTAAGGATTAAAGATGGTATAGGTACTTACGTATTATGGCCATATAAACGATATTAACGTTATTATAACGTTAAGGAGCTGGCCGGAAAAAAAAGTTATTCCGAATAAAACCTTATATGTTATTACGAGTAATACGACCATAAAACGTAAAAGGAATGGATTTACTAGATAATAATAAAAGTATAACAGGAGATGGTAAATAACGTATATTTTCCGACGCGCTTACGCTGATAGCCCCGAAAAAAGAGAAGAAATAAAAAGGGAAATCGGAAAACGCATGGTAAAAATGGCCCAGTATTATATCCAGTATTAGGAACGTTAAGGGTACAGAATTAACCGATAATAACGATAGACGAAAAGTGGGCCATAACGACAAATTGGTTGGAAAAAACAGAAACCTTTAAAAAATAAATTACTAATTTAATATATTAATTAAAGCGTTATAAAGAAAAGATTTTCAAACTGGAAGTTTAATTATACCGATAAAAAAGGTAATTAAGGTAATTATAAGTATAAACCTTAAAAGAATAATATTATTTATAAAAAAGCTATAAGCTGGTAAAAATAAAGGAAGTTAATATATACCCTTTAAAAAAGCTTTATATATGATAATAAAAAGGATAAAAATTCCATTTATTATAATTAAAATACGAATTAAGGAAAAATTATATATCGTTATAATGAATTATAAAACCGACCCGAATTATATTAAACCGGAAATAATTAACGAATTACGTTTATTATAAAAGGATAAAACCGAACTTTGTAAAATTAAAAATATTAAAAGTATTAAATTTATTTATAATAACGGATAAATTAATTAAGGAATTAGTTATTTCGAAATCCTTATTTAAGGACGAAAATAAATTATTAATTTCGATATTATCTTAATACGGAATTACGATATAATTTTCGGCAAAAAATAGCTATATTAATATAACCCCTTAATCGATTAAAAAATTACCTAAATAAAGTTTATTTTATTCTTTATTAATAAGACTAACTTAAATAAAGATTTAATTATTTAATTAATAATAATAACGGCAAATATAAGTATAAGAATACGATAAAAACTTTATTACCTAAAGGAATATTATATATATATAAAAAAAGGGCCAAATAAATATATATAACGTATTATTATTATAATTAGAATACAATTATATAAAATAAACAACGATTTATAAAATTAGCCTTTAAAGCCAGAAGGAATTATTAAAGCATTATAATAATATTATAAATACGAATAATTTTTTAAGGAATAAATCGAAAAAAAAATAATTAGAATATAGTAAATAAAATTACGAAATATTTTTAAAAGATAATAAGATAATTACTTTTTATTTTATATATAATCTGAATTAATAAAATTGTACGTATTACGAAAGTACTTCGAAAATAAATTTCGGAAAGGATATATTTAACGTTTTAAGTTATTAATAAGCTATTTTATACTTTGCTTATTAAAAAGAAAAAATTCGGTTAGTAATTAATTACTGATAATTAAATAATATTACGGTTAAAGATTGTTTATTTTTACCTTTAATTATTAAAATAAAAAATTACTTTTATGGAGCCAGATAATTTATTATCTTAAACTCACGAAACGGGTATAATTTAATTCGCGTTTAATTAGGAAATAAATGGAGAATAGTTTTTAGGATTAAGTACGGATTATACGAATATTTGGTAATATTTTTTAGGTTTATTAATATACTTACAACATTTTAAAAGATAGTTATTTATATATTACGTAAATATTTCGATATTTTTGTTATCTGTTATATCGATAATATTTTAATCTTCGATTTCGGAAAAAGAATATAAAAAATACGTTTATAGGATTTTTTAGGTCTTATAAAACGTTAATCTTTTAGTTAACGCCGAAAAAAACAAATTTTATAAATAAAAATTACCGTACTTAAAATACGTAATTACTTCCAGATATATTAAAATGGATTTTAAAAACATAATAACAGTTTAAGAATAAAAAATGTTTATTATAATTACCAAAGTCCAGGTTTTTTGGGATTCGTTAATTATTACCGGAAGTTTATTCGTAAGTTTAATAAAATCGTAATATTTTTATTGAACTTAATTAAAAAACAAATTCAGGTTAATAAATAACTAAAATAAAAGAAGCTTTTTTAACGATTAAAAATGTAATTTTTAGCGAATTAATATTTATTATGTACGATTTAAGTTGCCTTATAAAATTAAAAACAAATTATTTCGGATTATATATTAAACGTAATAATCGGATATATAAATAAATAAAGTAGCCTATATTTTATTATGTTTTATTTTTATAATTTAAAAAAATTAAATTAAATTATGTAATTTTAAAAAAAAACTTATTTATTGTTAACGGTTTAAAAGAATTTAAATATTATCTTAAGCGAAACTTATATTAAGTTAAAGTATATATAAATTATAAAAGTTTTACCCGGTTTAGTATCACCTGAAAATTAATAGGACGATAATTCCGTTACGTAAAATATTTTTCGGAGTTTAATTTCGTTATTATCCATAAAAAAGGGATAAGAAATGCCAGAGCGGACGCTTTTAATAAACGACCAGATTTAGAAAAAAAATTTTTTAAGGTTCCGTACCAGGTGTTCGATTTGATAAAAAAAAAGGACATACAAATTTACGATAAATCGTAATAATTAGAAAAATAATATCTGAGTTATATTAAAAAGTCTAATAATATACCGATTAGTTACTAAAGGAAGAGAAAACCGATAAAACCTAGGTGCCAGAAAAATACCAAAAGGAGCTGATATACGAAACATACGAATATCAGTTATACGAATGCCCTGGAGTTTATAAAACCTTAAAACGGTTATAGCGCATATATTACTTTTTTAAAATAAAAATAATAGTTAAAAGGGTTTTATAAGAGTGCGATTTATGTAACAAAATTAAGATATAATGTTGTAAATTCTACGGGAAATTATAATTATTATTAGTTATAAAATAATTATAAAATTATATTACTTATAATTTTATTATTAAATTATTATTATTAAAAGATTTAGTAACGGGTATTTATTACGATAATATTTTTATAATCGTGAACCGATTTATAAAATTTTCTTATTTTGTTATATTTAACAAGGATATAAACGTAAAGGATTTAGTGTATATTTTTTTTAAACATTTTAATAGCGTATATAATCTTTTAATGGAAATTATCTTTAATAAAGGTATAATATTTATTTTAAAATTTTAGCGAAGCCTTATAATATAATTAAGCTTATATCATAAGCTTTTAAATGCATTTAGATTATGAATAGATAGCTAGATAAACAGAGTTAATCAAATATTTAAGATTTATTTACCGTATTATATTAATTTTAAACAAAATAATTAGGTTAAAAAGTTTTAATAGCTTAATTAATATATAATATAAATTAGTACGAAAGTATGAAAATAATATTAAGTAATGCTAACTTTGGTTTTATAAAAAAAATTTATCGAGATTTCTTTTAAAAAAGAACTAATTAATATTTAAATAATTTTTATTTTAAAATAATTTAAATAGTTATACATAAAAATAAAACCAAAATTCAAGTTGGTACGTATTTAAATACAGAAATATTATAACTAGAAAAGGTTAAAGAATTAATTTTCTAAAAGTGGAAAATGTTTATTTAATTACCAAAAATATTTAAATTAAACGACAGAATAAAAAATTCGATTTTAAATATTTTAGACCGTATAAGTGTAACGAACCTGTTATACATCCACCTAGAGGTATGAGCAGCATCCGAAATGAAAGTCTTGATTTACAGGTAACAATAATACAATAAATGGGGTATTCATTGAAAAATTAGCGGACTTTTCCCTTAATCGGAAAACGATACCTTTAATTAAAGATTTAGATTAATAGCTAAGGAACGAAATTAAATAAATACTATCTATATAAAAAACCGATCGTTATATATCCATCCCGGATTTAATAAATATATGTTACATCCATAGGAATTCCCCTAAACCCAGAGAAGGAGCCAGATGAATTAAGACAGCCGAGGCCTCACCCCCGCCGGCTAAATCTCGGCTTTCGGCCTGTCTCTATCTGTTTCCAGAGACAGAGGGAGACCGTTTCTGTCCGTTTTAAGAGACCTCCGGAAACCTCCAAAGATCTCTGGAAACCAAGGGAGACAAAAAGGATATATGTATCAGACGATTCTTTATGTAGATAATATTTATTTAATTTCGTTCCTTAATTATTAATTTAAACTTTTAGTTAAAAGTACTTATACCGTTTTTTAATTAAAAAAATGCGTAAATCTATTTAACGAATACCTTATTTATTATATTATTATTATTTATAAATTAAAAACCTTTATTTCGGATATTACTTATACCTTTAGTTAAAAGTATAATAAGTTCGTTATATTTTAATAATTTTTTAATTAATAATTAACAAATAATTTAAGGTTCAGTTAGATATAGGTTTTCTTAAATTTAATAAAAATGATATTATAAAACGATATTTAATAAATAAATAATATATTCGATTTTCGTTATTAATTAATAAAAAATTAATAACCGGATTAAAAAATTTACCCTTTATTAAAAAGGGGTTTTAATTAATTGATAATATGATACTTATAATAACCAAAACTAAGGGCCAAAAAAAATCTTTTTAATAGTAATTTACCCCTGCCTTTAAAGAATCCATTAAGGTTTAGCCTAAAAAATCCGAACAAAAGGAAAGAAACGTTAAGGAAAAATCTGGCATAAAAAGTAAAAAAGGAAAAGAAAGGGAACTTATAACCGATAAACGACTGGACCTTTTAGTTAAGGAAATTATAAACTTTAAACAAAAGAATATTAAACTTGTCCGATAACTAAAGAAAAAAGCCCTTATGCCCCCTTTAAAACCCATTTTTCGATTAAAAACTTTAGCACCCTTTTTATTTAGTTAAGGTTAAAAAGGAATTGTACCTTTTTCTGCTTACTATAAAATACCTGATATCAAAGGTTATGTTAATTACCTTTAAGCTTTATAATAAATTTACGGATATAAAAAGATTCTTGGTTAAGGTTAAACTTTACCTTAAATGATACGAAAATTGTCTAATAAAAAATTATCAAAAAATAATGGTTATTTCGTAATTATTTGCTGGAAAAAACATTAAATTGGTTCAAACTTATTTTTAATGATTATTTAATAAATTACCTTAACAAGTTTATAAATGTTACTAATTATATTTTTAATAATTACGAATATTTTAAAAAGCGAATATAAATCTTATACGGAAATATAAATAAATAATAATACGTAATTAAATAAATATACAAACTTTAGCAAACTATTTTAATAACCGAATATACGATTAAATTTAACCGGCTAGCGGCCATTTCCAAACTTTTATAAGATGCATTAATTTTCCTTTATCATAACGGCCTGAAGCTTTAGGTGAAGGATGAAATGTTTAGGGTACTTAAGATAAGTTCCTTCGAAAATTATATAGATAAGGCTATTATCGCCGACCGACGCACTTTTGATCGGTACCTTGAGAAGAAAGGTACCGGCAGACGAAATGACGATAAACGTTGCAGCAGCAAAAAGAAGGACAAGATCCCAGAAGGAAGCTAGTACCGCTTCAGCGGAGTCCAAGAAAGATAAGTCCAAAGTTAAGTGTTTTAACTGTGGCAAGAAGGGGCCATTTTAAGAGCGAGTATCACTTTCAGCAAAGAAAGGGAACCTTCAGAAAGGAAGGATTCCCCAGCCCAAGAAAAAGGTCCGCACGGCCGAACGAGATATATATAGCGAGGAAGAGGATGAAAAGGAAGTAAGCCTTACTTCCGCCGAACGAAATACAGACAGCGAGGAAGAGGATAAAAAAGAAGTAAGCCTTATTTCCGCCGATCAGGAATTTACTATTATTACGACTAGCAGGGTCAGAAACAGCGACCTAGATTGTGAAGATTATGCCATTTGTAAGAGTGCTACGGCCAGAGCTTATAAATACCATTTAGGACGAACAACCTCCAGGGTAGCCATTGCACTAGGATGCACTTATTACCTTAACATACGGAAGTGTAAAATATACGACCAAGATAGTTAGTTACGAACAGATTTTAGTAGCTATAAATAATTATCTCCCGAATATTACATTTTTCCGGAATGTATAATATATCCAAAATTATTATTAAATAATTACGGGCTTTTATATTTTACTGCTTATTATAATTATAATTACCTTATGTATTAACAAACTAAAAAAAAAGGGTTTTATTAAAATATAACGAAAAAAACGTTTATAAAACTAAACGATAAGTATAAATATATAAAACGTTCTAATAACCAGATTATCTTAGGTTTTATTAATTATACCTGAAATTAAAATAAAGCCAGAAGGCTATAATATAAGGATGTTTATATTATTTATTAATATTACATAATAAATACGAATTTTTAATTATAAAAATACCTTTTTCGGAAATTTACCTTATTAATCTAATAATTAGCAAAATATAAAATTTAAAAAAAAGCTAACAAAAATAATTATCTTTAAGTATTAATTCGGTAACAAAAAATGGTTCAAATATATAAAAAATTATTATACCAAACATACGGCTAAGGAAATACGTAAATAAAAACGTTTTTTAGCCCCTAAAACATATTAATTAAAAAATTATAAAAAGATTCGAAAATAAGATACCGAAAAACCCTTATATATAAAACATTATATAAAACTAAAAAAAATACGAAATTAAATCGAAATCCTTATTTATTATAAAAACAAAATATTTAACGTTATAATTAATTCCGGAATAAATTCCTTTTTATCTTTTTTAAAGTAACCGAAAAATATTAAATTTTTAAAAATACAAATAATAATTATATAAATTACGTACAATTAATAAAAACTTATCTATTTACGATAACGGCTAAATCCTCCGAAAAGTTAAAAAATTTATAGTCCAAATATAAAGATATTTAAAACGGATTACTTTCGATATCGCCGACATCTCGAAATATATTATTATCCTAAAAATACCGTAACTTTATTTTATTAATTTACGAATTAATTAAAAAAGTTAAATATTTTTATAAGATAATTTTAAAAAAGATTTATAAAATTTATTATATAATTAAAAAAGCCAGAATTTTTAACCTAATGGTAACAATACCCCTTAAATATCAATAATTCAAAAAACTATTTAAGAAACGAACCCGAAAGAAATTACCTAACTATAACCAATAAAATTATAAGATTTTTATTAAGAAAGAATATTATCTAAAATTTTATCAAATTTATTATATAAACTTTAAAAAAGCTAAAGCTTTTTGGAAAAGTTTTTAACGAAACCTTAAAAGAAATTACATTTAAAAATCCGAATTATGTATAAAGTATCCAGTTATATTAATACCAAAAATGAAAAATGGCAAAACCAGGATCGATAAGGATAAAGATCTAATATACCGACAAATACACTAATCGGTTAATTAAATCCGTGCGTTCCGACAACCCCACCCCAAACTACGACCTATATTCGTAACCATTATTACCTTCTTTACCTAATAACATAACAACCATATTATGGATTTGGTTAAGGCGGGTCGCATTTTTACGGCCGATCGTCGGCCTAACCAGGAATTCAGTCCGGAAGCCCGGGCCTTTATAATTGGCGCTATAATAAAAGGTGCAACCCAGACCCAGGTGGCCGAAACGATGGGAACGGAACGTTAGCAAATCGGAAAATAATTTTAACGCTTTATAACTTATTACGGGGACATCGTTAACGGGTTATTCGAAGTTGTCTAGCTTTATATTTCCATTAATTAGGCCGTCGTTATTTTCGGGATCCGTACCGCGAGCTTAAAAGGAAGGCCGGTATTAATATTAACGTATTAACGATAAAGCGCTTTTTCCGCGGGCTTACGTTAAGAAAATAATACGTTACGAAAAAAATTAATTTGACGGTTAACGACGTACGTAAACGATTACGTTTTATTAAAAAAGCCCTTAAACGGAATAATTAAAAATACTTTTAATTAATTTTTTATTCCGATAAATGCTTTATATAAAACGTATCCGGGCGCCCCGGTTAATAAATACTTCGTTTATCATTAAAGCGCTATAAAAAAGATTTAATAAATTCGGAAAGTTATAAAAAAGTCCCATTTTTTATTATGGTTTAGGAAATAATATAATAACGCAAAAAAAAGGCGGTTTTAATCCTATCGTCCTTTACGAAAATAAAAAGCTTTTTACCGGCGGCGAAATAACTTTCCGGCGTTATATTAAAATCCTTAAATAAGGCCTTTTTTCATTTTACGAAACTAATAATCCCTTTATTTAAAATAACGTTTTAATATATAAAACTAACGCCGTTAAAGAATTTTTCGAAAAATATAAGGTCTGGGTACTTAAATAACCGCCATATTTGCCCGATCTAAACCTAATCGAATACTTTTAGTAAGTTTGAAAAAATAAAATTTACGAAATTAAACCCGAATTCGGACGTTTACTTAATAACGAAAAAAAACGTTATTACGCGTTCGAAATAATTAAAAACGCGTAATTATAACTTAATTTCTGCCTTATAATAAAACTTATTAAGTTATTCTTTAATAAACTAAGAGCCGTTCGTTGCGTTCGGGGATGGTATATAAAGTTTTAAAGCCCAGCTTTAGGGTTTCATAATAATATATATAACTTTTTAATTGGATATATTTTAATAAAAAAGTTTATTATTAAAGTTATAGGTTTAATATAAGGGGGAAGTGGATTAATAAGAAGCGCACGGATTTAATTGGACCACCGCTATATATAACTATCGATAACTAAACGATACTATTATTAAAAATAAATATCCCTTAACGTTAATAAATATTATAAAAAAATATTAGCAAAGCTAAATAATTTATAACCTTAAATTTACCAAACGGTTATTACTTAATTCGAATAACTAAAGGCAAAAAATAAAAAACCGTTTTTAGGATTATCCATAAATATTATAAGTATAAAGTTATGCCATAAGGATTAATTAATACCCCAGCCAACTTTTAACATATACTTATTATTATCTTACGGAAGTTTTTAAATAAATTCGTTTTCGTTTACCTAAACAATATTTGTATTTATTTAAAAACTTTGGGAAAATATAAAAAATACGTTACTTAAGTGCTAAAAGCTTTTAAGAAAATTAATTTACTGGTAAATATTAAAAAAAACGTTTAGCATATTTAAAAACTGGACTTTTTAAGTTTTACTATTACCCCAGAATAAATATAAATCTAAGATTTTAAATTAGAAATTATTAAAAATAAATCGATCCCAAATAAAATTACCGTTATTAACATCCGCTAATTTTTCGGATTTATTGGCTATATACGACCCTTAATCCAGGATTACGGCAAATTTGCCAGCCCCTTAACCAAACTTATTACAAAAAAATACGTTAAAAAATTTAAACTTCCAAATAAAGCAAAAAAAACCTTTTAAAAAAATTAAAAACAGAATTATTAACGGCCCAGTAATTAAACTATCTAATTATAATAAAAAAACGACTTAAAATAAACGTTTTAAATTACGCTTTCAGAAGAGTTTTAAACCAATTAAAAAGTAACGGAAAGTAATATTTAATAACGTACTTTTTTAAAACTTTTAAAAATATAAAATTTAAATATTTTATTTACGATAAAAAGTTATTAACGATTATCTTAATATTTAAAAAATAAGAACTTTTTTTTAATAAAAATAAAAAACTATTAAATATTTATTTAAATTACAAAAATCTTATTCGATTTATAACGACCCAAAAACTAAATAAACGCTATAAAAATTAAATAGTTTTTATTTCCAAATTTAATTTCAAAATTTAGTATATCAAAAATAAAAAAAATATCCAAATAAACATTTTAAGCCGAAAAAAAATTACGATTCCAAAATCTCCAAATGATATATATAAGTACTATATCGTAAGGATAATGGAACAGTACAGCTATATATAACCCTAAAATAAATAATTCCAAACAAATTAACCCAGTTTAAATTTTTAGGACCCGGAAAAGTAGAAAAAAATTAAATAATTAAAAGAAAACGGTAAGATCTAATTATCATTTCGCGGCAAAATTTATATTCCTTACTAATAACAAAAGAAATTTATCAAAGATTTTTACGAAAATCCTTTATATAAATATTAAAAAAAATTTAAAATTACCAAATGATTTTAAGAAAAATATAACTTCGAAAAATTCCGCCAGATAATTAAGCTAATAATTAAAGATTATAATATTTATAATAAAATTAAAACAGTTTACCATAAGCCGTATAGTTTATTTTAACCTATAAATATATCTGATAAAGTATAAAATATTATAACTTAAGATTTTATTATTAATTTTCCTCTATTAAAAAATTCCGTTACTGGAATTAAATACGATATAATATGTGTAATTATTAACAGATTTACCAAATATAGGTATTTCTTACCTTTTAAAAAAACCGTAATATAATAATTAACTTACGTTTTTATTCGATATTATTTCAATAAATACGGAATATCAGAAAATATTATTTTTAATCAAAATAAACTTTTTATATTTAAATTCGATACAAGCTTTTTTAAATAAATTAATATTAAGCTTAAATTTTTAATAATTTATTACCTTTAAACAAATAATTAAACAAAATATTTAAATTAAACCTTAAAATAATACTTTCGAAATTACGTTAATTATTAATAAAATAATTAAGTTAAATTTTTATTATTTATATAAATAACTTATAATACGTCCGTTAATAAGAATATAGGTATATTACCTTATATAGCTATATATAGGCATAACGTAATAACCTAACGATTAAAATACTTAATACGTAAGGCGCTAATTATTACTGCTATAATTTTACGAACAAAAATAATAATAACAAAAATTAAAATAATATAAGCCCGACTTTAAATTAAGTTATAATTTTTGCAACAAAAAATAGCTTAATATTATAATAATAAAAAAGTTAAAGGATTAATTTTAACGAAAGGAAATAAAATTTATTTGTTACGCCAAAAATAAAACGTAATATTAAACCTTTTTTAGATTAAAACAAAAAAGCCTAGCGATAAATTTAATTTCAAAAAGTTTGGCCCGTTTAAGATTAAAAAAGTTATTTCAAAAATTAATTATAGATTATTATTACCTAAAACTATAAAAATATACCTTATATTTTATATTTCCTTAAATAAAACTAGCCCTAAAAAACGTCCCGCTTAAAAAATATCGAAATCGAAAAAGACGATAACGAATACGAAGTCGAAAAAATATTAAATTTTAAAATAATTAAAAATAAGATCCTGTACCTGGTTAAATAAATAAATTACTTACCGGAAAATAATATATAAAAATTACTTAAGTACCTAACGAATACGATAAATCTGGTTAAGAATTTTTAACGTCAAAATCTTAACCGATTAAGGTTATAAATAATAACGATTTTTTACTTAAATTTAGGTTTAAGGCATTCTAGTCGAAAAAGTTAAATACCTTTATTAACGTATTAAACCTTAAAGTAAATTACGTTAATTCTTTTAACGGTTTTTTTCCGCGTTTAATCTTTTCTATTCTTTTAACTTATTTATATTTTTAAACCTTTTTTAAATAAATCAAATTTTTAAAAAATATAATTATATAAATTAAGAATTTAACCGCATAATACGGTTAAATAACTTTTGTAATTATTAAATTATTAAACCTTTTTCCTTATTTATTCAAAATCTTTTAACCCGAATATTTTTAAAAGACGATAACGAAATGTAATTTTTATTATAAGTTTGGATATTAACTGATAAATAATTTTGGCCATTTTTCCGGTTTTATAATACCTTATAAAAAAGCCCCTTTTTAAAATAATATATATACGGCATAATTTCGAAACCAAATTAAAAGATTAACTTTATAAATTCGTAACGATTTTTAATTAAAATTTTAAAACGTTTTTAAGATTTGTTTATTATGGTTTAAAATATATTACGATATTTAAGGAAAAAAGAAAACTTACCTTTTAAAAATTTTTAGGATAAAAATTTTAAGAAATGGGGAATAATGTTATATTTATGGGAATTTCCTTAAACCCAGAAAAAAAGCTAGATGAATTAAGATAGCTGAGGCCTTACCCCCGCCGGCTAAATCTCGGCTTTCAGCCTGTTTCTGTCTGTTTCCAAAGAAAAAGGGAGACCGTCTTTATCCGTTTTTAAAGATTTCCGGAAATCTTTAAAGATCTTTGGAAATTAAAGAAAATAAGAAGGATATATATCAAACGATTTCTTATATAAATAGTATTTATTTAGTTTCGTTCCTTAATTATTAATTTAAGTTTTTAATTAAAGGTAATTGTACCGTTTTCTGATTAAGAGAAAAATCCGTAAACCTTTTTAACGAACACCTTATTTATTATGCTATTATTACCTGCAAATCAAGAACCCCCATTTCGGATACTGCTTATACCTCCGGTTGGAAGTATAACAGGTTCGTTACAATATATCGTGGATCTGTAGGATCTATTAAATCTATTCCAGATTACCCAGATCCTCCAGATTACCACGTTTTGGCGCGGGGAAAAGCCAAGCTTTTCTTACCCAAGGTTCAGCCGTAAAAAGCCCATACCAGGCTTCGGAAACCGGTTTCTCCAAAACAGAAACCCTTATTTCTATATTATAATACCATTTCCCCTTTCTGAAAATTTTTGTCCCAAAGATAAGAACCGTAAGTATCCTCTTTATTTTTATTGAAGGGGTTTTCTATAACTCCTCAACTAACTTCATTATAACAGATCGAATTAAAAAAAAAACCGAAAAAAAACTGCGCAAAAATTAACACGATATTCGTAACATTCGTACTGATTTAATTAGGACTTTTGGAATTAAAGCCTTCTTTTGTTTTAATTGTATTCGGTTCGGCGAAACCAATTATATTTATGCCTTGGAATATTTGTTTATAATTATTATATTCGTTACTAACGGCTTTCTTATAACGTTTTAGTTATAAATCTTCTGAAAAAGATCAATAAGACGCAAAAGCGTTTATAAAAGGAATAACGTAAATTCGAAAATAAGTTTTTGGCGTACCAAAAAGCGGCGGAAAAAAAATAAGAAATTTATTAACCGATTAAAGCGTTTACGATTATAATAGGACCTTTTTTAAAAAAAAAAAGGGCTATGGAAATATTAAAAAAAGGGTTAAAACTGGATTAATTAAAAAAACGGGAAAGGTTAAAGGAGGAACAACGTCGTATAGAAGCGGAACAAGTTTAATTAACCTTTAAAATAAACGTTATAACGGAGGCGTTTTTTTTCGACTGGAACGCCTTAAGCCTAGATTTAAATGAGGGACCGTTATCGCTTACGACCTTAGCCGTATTAAAGACGGTCGGTTAGGATTTTATTGGTAGAAATCCTTAATTAAGTTTATCGTATTCGTTAGGTACTGAAGTAATTTTTATGTATTATCCTTAAGTAAGTAATTTATCCATTTAACCAAATACTAAACTTTATTTTTAATTATTTTGGAATCCAATATTTTTTCGATTTCGTATTCGTTATCGTTTTTTTCGATTTCGAATTTCTTTTTTAAGCGGAACGTTTTTTAGGGCTCGTTTTAATAAGGAAATATGGAATATAAGGTATATTTTTATAGTTTTAAATAATAATAACTTATACTTAATTTTCGAAATAATTTTTTAAATTTTAAACGGGCTAAGGTTTTTAACATTAAGTTTATCGTTACGTTTTTTCGTTTTAATTTGGGAAAAGTTTAATATTACGTTTTATTTTTAACGTAATAAGTAAACCTTATTTTTTTTCGTTAAAATTAATCCTTTAATTTTTTTCTTATTATAATATTAAATTATCCTTTATTACCAAAATAATAATTCGGTTTAAAATCGGGCCTATATTATTTTAATCTTTATTATCATTATTTTTGCTCGTAGAGCTATGGTAGTAATAACTGGTACCTTACGTACTGATTGCTTTGGTTATTAGATTGCTGTATTATATCTATATACGGTTATATAAGGTAATATACCTATATCTTCGTTAACGGACGTATTGTAAGTTATTTACGTAAGTAGTAAAAACTTAACCTAATTATTTTGTTAATAATTAACGTAATTTCGAAGGTATTATTTTAAGGTTTAATTAAATCGTTTTGTTTAACTATTTATTTAAGGGTAATAAATTATCGAAAACTTAATCTTAATACCGATTTGCTTAAAATAAATAATACCGAATTTGGATATAAATAACTTATTTCGGTTAAAAATTTTTTTTTTTTTGGTATTCCATACTTATTAACATAATGTCGAATAAAGGCGTAAATTAGCTGTTCTGCCGTTGCGGTTTTTTTAAAGGGCAAGAAATACCCATATTTTGGAAGTTTATTAATAATTATCCGTACCGTATCGTACTTAACTTTAATAACGGGATTTTTCGGTATAAGGAAATTAATAATAAAATTTTAAGTTATAATATTCCATATTTTATTAGGTATATTTATAAGTTGTAATAAGTTATACGGCTTATAACGAATTACTTTAACCTTATTATAAATATTATAATTTTTAATTATTTATTTAATTATCTGGCGGAGTTTTAGAAAATCGTATTTTCTTTAAAGTTGTTTGGTAATTTTAAATATTTTTTAATATTTATAAAAAAGATTTTCGTAAAATCTTTTTATAAATTCCTTTTGTTATTAGCGGGGGATATAAATCTTATTACGAAATAATAGCTGGTTTTTATCGTTTCCTTTTAATTATTTAACTTTTTTTATTTTTCCAGGTTATAAAAGTTTTTAAATTAGGTTAACTTTTTTAAAGTCGGTTATTTTAAGGTTATATATAATTATATTATCTTATCGTTCGTACGATAAAATATTTATATATATCGTTTAAAAATTCTTAAGTTATAATCTTTTTCGGTTTAAAATATACGTTTGGATATTTTTTTTACCTTTAATATAATAAATTTTAAAGTTAACTTTAAACAGAAAAACTATTTAATTTTTATAGCGTTTATTTAATTTCTAAGTTGTTATAAATTAAATAAGATTTTTATCATCTGAATAAATGTTAAATAATTCCTTAATTCCATTAATAAACGGGTTTTATTTTTTAAATATTAAAATACTTATTAACAACTTTTTATCGGAAATAGGATATCTAAATTTTACGTTCTTAAAAGCTTTAAAAAAATTCGTTATTAGGTACCATTTTCCGTTACTTTCTAGTTATTTTGAAACTGTTTTAAGGGCGTAATTTAAAACGTTTATTTCAAGTCGTTTTTTATTATGGTTAGGTAGCTTAATTACCGGGGCGCTAATAATTTTGTCCTTAATTTTTTTAAAAGCTTTTTTTAACGTATTTTTTAGTAATACATTTGGTTAAGGGGCTGGCAAGTTTGCTATAATTCTAAACTAAGGGTTATATATAACGAATAAATCTTAAAAATTAACGGATATTAATAACGGTAATTTTATTTAGAAGCGGCTAATTTTTAACAATTTCCAATTTAAAATTTAAAATTTAAATTTATTCCGGGGTAATAATAAAGGTTAAAAAATTTAGTTTTTATATATATTAAACGTCCTTTTTAGAATTTATTAATACATTGGCTTTTTTAAAGGTTTTCAGGATTTAAAAGACATACTTTTTATATTTCTTTAAAATTTCTAAATAAATAAAAATATCGTTTAAATAAATATAAACGAATTTGTTTAAAAACTTCCGTAAAATAATAATAAGTATATATTAAAAGCTGGTTAAGGTATTAGTTAACCTTTATAATATAACCTTATATTTATAATATCCATAAATAATCTTAAAAGCAAATTTTTATTTTTCGCCTTTAATTATTCAAATTAGATAATAACCGTTTAATAAATTTAAGGTTATAAACTATTAGGCCTTATTAATATTTTCTTTTATAGTATTTATTAACGTTAAAAGGTATTTATTTTTGATAATAATATTATTTAATTATCGATAATTATATATTCGTCGGTATATTAAATATTTATCCTTCGCGGTTTTAATTTTATTATTTTTTTATTTTTGGTACCATTATAATTAAATATTTTATAGGTAATTCCGATTTTTAAATATAATCTTTTTTAAGGTTTCGTTAAAGATCTTTTTAAAAAGCTTTATTTTTTTATGGTTTATATAATAGATTTGATAAAGCTTTAAGTAATGTCTTTTTTTAATAGAAATTTCATAATTTCATTAATTATAATTAAATAATGTTTTTCGGGTTCGTTTTTTAAATAACTTCTTAAACCGTCGATATTTAAAAGGTATTACTATTATTAGGTTAAAAACTTTAGCTTTTTTGATTATATAACAGATTTTATAAAGTTTTTCCTTAAAATTATCCCATAAAAGCGTTTAATTTTTCCAGTTAATTCGTAAATTATTAAAACGAAGTTATAATATTCCCAGAATAATGTCGTATTTTAAAATATCGGTAATCTCGAAAATAATCCGTTTTAATTATCCTTATATTTAGATTATAAATTCCTTTATTTTTCGGAAAATTCGGCCGTTATCGTAAATAAATACGCTTTTATTAACTATTCGTAACTTATATAATTATTATTTATATTTTTAAAACCTTTAATATTTTTCGATTATCTTAAAAAAGATAAAGTTTCCTTTTATTCCGGAATTAATTTTAACGTTAAATATTTTATTTTTATAATAAATTAGAATTTCGATTTAATACCGTAATTTTTTTTTCGTATAAGGTCTTATATATAAGGGGTTTTCGGTACCTTATTTTTAAGGTCTTTTATAATTTTTTGGTTAATATATTTTAAGGGCTAAAAGGCCTTTTTATTAACGTAATTCTTTTGCCGTATGTTTAGTATAATAGTTATCTATATATTTAAATCATTTCCTATTACCGAACTGGTACTTATAAATAATTAATTTTTTTTAACTTTTTCATAAATTTTATATTTTACGAATTATTAAATTAAAAAAATAAACTTTCGAAATGAATATTTTTATAATTAAAAGTTTATTTTTATTCTATAATATAAATAAATAATATAAATATCCGTAAGTTATAATTTTCCGACTTTATTTTAACTCCGGGTATAAATAATAACACTTAAGGTAATTTAGTTATCGGGAAACTTTTATTTATCTATATTTATTATCTTGCTTTATAAATATCTTTTTGTTATATTTTGGCCAAAAATTATTATCCTTTTTAGTTCGTAAATAAATAAAGTAATTACAATTGTCATAAATAATAAAATATAAAAGTTATAATTATCTGTTACAAAATTAAGGTACATTATATATTCGGGAAAAATATAATATTTAAGGGATAACTATTTATAATTACCGAAGTTTTTCCGTAACTAACTATTTTGGTCGTATATTTCATATTCCTATATATCGAAGTAATAAGTGCATTTTAACATAATAACTACCTTAAAGGCTGTTCGTTTTAGATGGTATTTATAAGCTTTAACTGTAACATTTTTATAAATGGCATAATCTTTAAAATCTGGGTCGTTATTTTTGACCTTTTTTATCGTAACAATAATAAAATTTTAATTAGCGGAAATAAGGCTTACTTCCTTTTCATCCTTTTCCTCGCTATCTATATTTCGTTCGGCCGAATGGATTTTCTTCTTGGGCTAAGGAATCCTTTCTTTCTAATAGTTCCCTTTTTTCGCTAGAAAATAATATTTGCTTTTAAAATGGCCCTTCTTACTATAATTAAAATATTTAATTTTGGATTTATCTTTTTTAAATTCTGTTAAAATAATACTGGCTTCTTTTAGGATTTATCCTTTATTTTCTTATAATTATTAAAACGTCTGTCGTTATTTCGTCTGCCGGTTCCTTTTTTCTTAAGGTACCGATCGAAAATATATCGGTTGGTTATAATAACTTTATCTATATAATTTTCGAAAATTCCTATTTTAGGTACCCTAAATATTTCATCCTTAATTTAAACTTAAGGCCGTCGTAATAGGAAAGAAAATAATATATCTTATAACAATTTAAAGATAACAGTTAAATAGTTAAATTTAACCGTATATTTAACTGCTGTCGTAATTTACTTAAACTTATATATTTATTTAACTATATATTATTACTTATTTATATTTCCGAATAGGGCCTATATTCGTTTTTTAAAATATTCGTAATTGTTAAAAATATAATTAATGGTTTTTATAAAGTCGTTAAGATAATTTATTAAATAATCGTTAAGAATAAGTTCGAATTAATTTCGCACTTTTTTAGCAAATAATTCCGAAATAATTATTATCTTTTAATAATTTTCTGTTAAAAAACTTTCGTACTATTTAAAATAAACTTTAATCTTAATTAAAAATCCTTTTATATTTGTAAATTTATTATAAAGTTTAAAAATAATTAACTTATAACCTTTAATATTAAGCATTCCGTAATAAGCAGAAAAAGGTATAATTCTTTTTTGGTTTCGACCAAATAAAAGGAAAGCTAAAATTTTTAAACTAAAAATAAGTTTTAAAAAGGGCGTAAAAGTTTATTTTTTAATTATCGGGCGAATTTGGTATTTTTTTATTTAAAGTTTGTAACTTTTTTAATTAAAAGGTCCAGTCGTTTATCGACTATAAGTTCCTTTTTTTTCCTTCCTTAATCTTTACGTCAAGTTTTTCCTTAACGTTTTTTTTGTTTTAATCGGATTTTTTAAACTAAACCTTAATAAAAAAATTTAAAAGTAAAAGTAAATTATTATTTAAAAAGTTTTCCTTAGCCCTTAGCTTTAATTATTATAGGTACCATATTATTAATTAATTAAAAACCCTTTTTAATAAGAGGTAAATCTTTTAATCCGGTTATTAATTTTTTACTGGTTAATAACGGAAATCGAATATGTTATGTATTTATTAAACGTCGTTTTATAATATCGTTTTTATTAAGTTTAGGAAAACTTATACTTAATTAGGCCTTAAATTATTCGTTAGTTATTAATTAAGGAATTATTAAAATATTACGAACTTGTTATATATCTATTTAAAAATATAAGCAATATCCGAAATTAAAGTTTTATTTTATAAGTAATAATAATATAATAAATAAGATATTCGTTAAAAAAATTAAAAAATTTTTCCGTTAATCGGAAATTAATACTTTTAATTAAAAATTTATATTAATAATTAAAGACGAAATTAAATAGATATTATCTATATAAAAAACCGATCGTTATATATCTATCCCGGATTTAATAAGTATGTCGTAGATCTGTAGGATCTGTTAGATCTATTCCAGATCACCCAGATCCTCCAGATTACCACGTCTTGGCGCGGGGAAAAGCCAAGCTTTTCTCACCCGAGGTTCAGCCGTAAGGAGCTCACACCAGGGTCCGGAGGCCGGTTTCTCCAAGACAGGAACCCCTGTTTCTGTACTGTAATAATAAGGTCGTAAAAAGATTTAAAAAAATAATTACTAAATAAAATTATGCCTTAAGATTAAACGTTATTCGGTTTTTTGTATTCCCTTATTAAAATTAATAGCGGATATAATTTAAATCCACACGGGATAAAAAGAAAAGGTAATTAAAAACGTACCAATATAAGAAATGGAAAATATTTTTGATACCCACAAAAAGAACGGGAAAAGGAAATATTTAATTAAAAAGAATTACCTAACGTTAAAAAATATATAAAAACTTACGGAAAATTTTATAAAAACCTAGCGTTTATTAAAAGGTTTTTATGAATAATACTGGAGGTATTAAGGTTAAGTACGTTTTAATCTAGCGATTAATTAATAAAAGGAACGGCTTATATAAAGGCGGCCAATTTAGTTTCCAGCTATTATTGTGTTTTTTCCAGCCGTTTAAATTTTTGTATTACTTCCGTATCCTGAATATTATAACTTAATATTTCGATTCCGCGATAGCATAAAACCTTGCGTTATTTTTGAAAACGGTATAATTTATTAATGGTAAAACGAAAGGTTTTTTGCGATTATAATTTTTCGCGCTTTAACCGGTTTTTTTTAAAAAAAAAAGTTATTACTATTTAAAAATAAAAGGACGGAATAAGTTATGAAAATTATTATATTTAGTATAACGAAAAGAAAATTTAAAATTAAGATAGCCCTTTATTATAACCTGACAGACTTGGCGGGGCCAGGCACGGTTGGAGGTCTAAAAAGAAAAGACCAGGTAGGTCCCTGGTTACGTAACCCGCTCGATGGGCTCGATTGCAGTAATTAGTTAATAAGTATCGAGCTGGTTAAGCTGGTACAAAGCGCTTAAGAAATTCGAGGCGGTTCGACAGATAAAGGGTTATCGAGCCGGTCGAGCGCGTCAAGCCAAAAATAACATATATACGTTCGTTATTTTCTTATAATTAAATAATACCAGTTTATAATATAACTTAATTATTTAAATTACTTTTAATATTTATTATTACCAAACTTAATTATACTTTTAATCGTTTACTTAAAGTTTTATAATATTAATATTAATATAAACCGTAAAATTAAGGCTTAATAATAAAATTAAATTAATTACCCGTTATACGTTATAAGCTTTTATTTAATAATACCGTTAAATTTTAAATAATAAGTTATACCGTTAACATATTAAATAATATTTAAAAACCTACTATATAATAATATAAGGATATAATTAAAAAGTTCGAAAAAGTTATTTAACGTTTTAAAGCTTAGGGTTAATATTATTCAGATTAACGAAACCAAATTTAAGCCCAAAAAACCCGAACCTTACGATAAAAAAGGTAATATATAAAATTGTCTTATTTAGGTATATATTTATTTCCGTTTCGAAAAAGTTATTAATAAGGCCGATAAAATCCTTATAATCGCGGTATTTCTTAAGGGAGATGCCCTGGATTAATTTAAATTTATCTTTCGAAATTACCTAAAAAATAAAGAATCGGATTAATAATAAGTTATTAAAAACCTTTCTTAATATTATATTAATTTCGAAAAAACTAAAAACTAATTTAAAAAACTTAAACCAAAAAAAACCCGTCATATAAAAGATTTTCGACTTAAAGCAAAAGAAATTAATATTTAAATATATAATAACATTTAAAAATTATATAATTAAGGTAAAATAAATAAACGAAAAAGACGATAACCTAATTAACATTTTGTATAAAAGCTTAAAGGACGACGTTAAAAACGAAATTATCAAAATAATAGGCCTTATTACGTTAAATAATATATCGTAAAAATAATTAAAATCGATAACCGATAATATAAGCGACGATAAAAACGAAAAATACAATTTGTTTTTAAATCCAGGTTTACGGGAACCAACCAGAACAGGAAACGCGATATACCTTCCACTACCCACAGAATAGTACCATGACCTATAAAGCTAAAGACCGTATAAAAAAATTAAAGCTAGGTTAAATGTTACAATTGCGATAACAAAGGTTACGTAAAAAATTAATATAAGGTTCCCAAAAGATAATAACGTAACGGTTAAACCCTGGTATCCGAGGGATAACCAGGAGATAAGAATAACAAAGCCGTAACCTTCGGCATAATTAGAAAAAAAAAAGAACCTTAACCTACCCTTAAAAGTGCGGAAAGGGTTACGAAAAGTTAAAGTACTTTTTCAAGCCGCAATTATACGATAACGTACTGCCATAATTAAACTAACGGTTACCTAATAGCTATAGGAATACAAAAGATAAAAGAAATTAATACTGGAAAAATTGATATTTCGTACGTAACAAAAGAAATAATAACGACAGAAATAATAAAAGTTAAGTAGATAAATTAAAGAATACTGGGATTAAAACGAAGCCCTATATCCAGAAAAGTTTAATCGATATAAGCAATTATACGTTATTTATTACAAAAAAAATTACTGCTTATAATACGAAAAATAACAAAAATATATTTAATAATAACTTACGCGTATATATAAACGAGGATTCGACTTTTATACCCAAACCAAAAGTAATCTTAAAAACCAGAAATGGTACAGGTATTTACGTACCACGGCTACATAAGACGACATCGACGCCATCAGAGTATTAGGAAGCTAGCCGAAAGGAAAAAATTATCCCGAATAAGATTTTATGTACCATTACGAATGGTATAATTATAAAACATAAGAAAAATAGATTTATCGGATAATAATAAAGGTATAACGGGAAGTAATAAATAACTTATACTTCCGACGTACCTACGCCGACAACCCCGAAAAAAGAAAAAAGATAAAAAGAAAAATCGAAAAATACCTAACCGAAATAGCCTAATACCATACCCAATATCAGGAACGCCAAGGACATCAAAACCAACCGATAATAACGACAGACGAAAAGTGGGCCACAGCAATAGATTGGTTAAAAAAGGCCGAAACCTTTAAAAAACAAATTATTAACCTAACGAATTAAATAAAATAATATAAAAATAAATCCTTAAATTAAAAGCCGAATTACGCCGATAAAAAGGATAATTAAGGGAATTATAGGCATAGCTCTCCCAAAAAAGACGTTACTTATAAAGGAGCTATAAGCTGGCAAGAGAAAAAAAAAATCAATATATATCCTTTAAAAAAGCTTCATATACGATAGTAAAAAGGACAGAAATTCCTTTTATTACAGTTAAAATACGAATTAAAAAGAAATAATATACCGTTATAATAGATTACAGAACCGATCCGAATTATATCAAACCGGAAGTAATTAACGAATTACGTTTGCTATAAAAGGATAAAATTAAATCTTACGAAATTAAAAATATAAAAAGTACCAAATTTACCTATAATAACGGATAAGTTAACCGTAAAATGAATTATTTCGAGACTTATATTTAAGGACGAAAATAAATTATTAATTTCGATCTTATCTTAATACGGAATTACGACGTAATTTTCGGCAGAAAATAGTTATATTAATATAATCCTTTAATCGATTAAAGGGCTGGCTAAATAAAATTTATTTTAGTTTTTATTAACGAAAACGACTTAAGAAAAAGATTTTATTATTTAATTAACGACGATAATAATAAATGCAGGTACAAGGATATTACAGAAATCTTATTATTTAAAAGAATACGATATATATAGAAAAAAGGGCGAAATAAATATGTACGACGTATTATTACTATAATTAAAGTATGGCTATACGAAATAAATAATAACTTATAATACCAGCCCTAAAAGCTAAAAGAAATGGTTAAAGTATTACTATAATATTATAAATACGAATAATTACTTAAGAAACAAATTAAAATAAAATTACTAAAACATAATAACTAAAATTACGAAATAATTGCCTTTTATTTTATATATAACTTAAATTAACAAAAATTATATATATTACGAAAATATTTCAAAAATAAATTACGTAAAGGATATATTAAATGGTTCAAGTTATTAATAAGGTACCCCATATTTTTCGTATTAAAAAAATAAAAAATGACGATTAATAATCGATTACCGATAGTTAAATAATATTACAGTTAAAAATCGTATATTTTTACCTTTAATTATTAAAATTAAAAATCGCCTTTACGGAATTAAATAATTTATTACCTTAAAATTACGAAACGGATATAATTTAATTCGTATTAAGTTAAGAAACGAATAAAAAATAACCTTTAGGATTAAATACAGATTATACTAATATTTAATAATATTATTTAAACTTACTAATATACCAGTAACTTTCCAAAAAATAATTAATTACGTATTACGCAAATATTTTAATATTTTTTACCACTTATTACCCCGATAATATCCTTTTTTACTTAAATTCGGAAAGAAATACGAAAAATATATTTATAAGGTTCTTTAAGTTTTATAAAACGTTAATATTTTAGTTAACGCCGAAAAGAACGAATTTTATAAATAAAAAATACCGTATTTAAAATACGTTGTTATTTCGGAACATATTAAAATAAACCTTAAAAAAATAGTAATAATTTAAAAATAAAAAGTATTTATTATAATTACCGAAATCCAGGCTTTTCTCGAATTCGTTAATTATTACCGAAAGTTTGTTCGTAATCTTAACAAAATCGCGATACCTTTATCTAACCTGATCAAAAAAAAGATTAAGTTCTAATAAACGGCCGAAATAAAAAAGGCTTTTTAAAAAATTAAAAAGATAATTATTAACAAACCAGTACTAATTATATACGATCCAAGTTACTCCGTAAAGTTAAAACTGATATTTCGGATTATACGTTAAACTTAATAATCGGACATAAAGATACTTAAAATAACTTATATTTTATTACGTTTTATTTTTATAAGTTAAAAAGAATTAAATTAAATTACGTTATTTTACATAAAAAATTCCTAATTATTATTAATGCCTTTAAGGAATTTAAATATTACCTAAAAGGAAACTTATATTAGATTAACTTATATATAAACTATACAAATCTTACCCGGTTTATTATTACCCGAAAATTTATAAAACGGTAACTCCGTTACGTAAAATACCTATCGGAATCCGATTTTATTATTATTTACAAAAAAGGATTAAAAAATAATAAAATAAACGCCCTTAATAAACGACCAAACTTAAAAAAAAAATTTAAAATCTTATATTAAATATTTAACCTAATAAAAAAAGGATATATAAAACCACGACAAATTATAACCATTAAAGGGATAATATCTAATTTGTACCAGAAAATTTAACAATATAACGATTAACTACCAGAAAAAAAAACCAACAAAACCAAAGTACTAAAAAAGCCCCAGGAAAAGCTAATACGCGAAATATACGAATACTAGTTATACGGATACCTTAAAGTTTATAAAATCTTAAAACGATTATAACGTATATATTATTTCCCAAAAAATAAAATAATAATTAAAAAGCCTTTACGAAAATGCGACTTATATAACAAAATCAAAATACGACGCCATATTTATACGGAAAATTACTATTATTACTAATTATAAAGTAATTATAAAATTTAATTATTTTTAATTTTATTACTAAATTATTATTATTAAAAAGTCTAATAACAAATATATATTACGACAGTGTCTTTATAATTATAAATCGATTTATTAAATTTTTATATTTTGTATTATTTACCGAAAATATAAATATAAAATAATTAACGTATATCTTTTTTATATATCTTATTAATATATACGGACTTTTAATAAAAGTTTATATTTAATAAAAGTATTATATTTACTTTAAAATTTTAACAAAACCTTATAACATAATTAGGCCTAAACCATAAATATTTAAGCGTTTTTAAATTACAAACGGATAATAAAATAGAAAAATTAACCAAATACTTAAACCTTATTTACGGTATTATAGTAATTACGATTAAAATAATTAAATTAAAAAGTTATTAATAACTTAATTAACTTATAATATAAATTATTACGAAAGTATTAAGCTAATACTAACTAACGTTAATTTCGGCTTTATATTAAAAGTTTACTAAAATTAAAAAAAAAGAACCAGTTAATATTAAAACTATTCTTATTTCAAAATAACTTAAATAATTACATACAGAAATAAAAACAGAACTTAAATTCGGACGTGCTTAAATACAAAAATATTATAAACAAAAAAGAAATAAAGGAACTAATTTTTTAAAAAGGAAAAGTAATTTATTTAATTATCAAAAACATTTAAACGAAACGATTTAATAAAAAGCTTAACTTTAAATATATCGAACCATATAAAATCGTAAAAAAGATTTTAAAAAATAATTGCTAATTAAAGTTACTTTTTAAAGTTAAACTTTATTTTATTTTTTATATTTCCTTATTAAAATTAATAGTGGACATAATTTAAGTTAATACGGAACGAAAGGAAAAGGTAATAAAAGACGTATTAATATAAATGATCGAAAAGATTCTTAATACCAAAAAAAGGCAAAAAATAGTATTTAATTAAATAAGAAAATTATTTAAAGTTAAAAAATATATAAGAACTAATAAAAAGCCTTACAAAAACCTAACGCTTATTAAAGAATTTTTTTTAGTAATATCGGAAGCATTAAAATTAAAAAAGTTCCAGTTTACGTTGTTTAAATTGAACCAGTCGATTACGTTCGTAATGCGGAAAAATAAGGCCATTTCGGCCTTTAATTTATGTTACTTTTCCTTTAAACGTTTTATTTTTTTCCATTATTTCCGTACCTTAAATCTTACGACGAAATATTTCGATATTATAACGGCGTAAAAAATTTTTTTAACTATGTAATCAGATAAAACGTCCAAAAAGTTCCGTAAATTATTATTAAGCTCGGAATAATCTTTTTCGGCTAAACGTTTGATAAATTTTAAACGATTTCTTTCGTTTAATAATCTTTAATATTTAACTTTAAAAAAACTAAAAAAGTTATAAGGATTAATATATTCAGTATAATAAGTATATTTTCCGGAATTAAAATAAACTTTATAAACCTTACACTTAATCTTATAACGAAAATAGGAAATATTATTTAATATAACAAAATTAAAAGGGTTAATTTATTTCGAAAAAAATAAAGCGTTTTAACGTTAACGAAATTTTTATTTTTTGGTATAATTAAATATAATATTAACAAAAATGTTAATAAAAAAGGAAAAGTTTATTTACTAAGTGACGTAACAAATAATTAATTTTTAAAGATAAAGATTCTGGAAAGGGAAGATCGTATTATAACTTGATAAATTTGGCGGGGACAGATACGGTCGGAGGTTTAAAAAGGAAAAATTAAATAAATCCCTGGTTACATAACCCGTTCGATGGATTCGATTATAATAATTGGTTAATAAGTATCGAGCCGGTTAAACTGGTACAAAACGTTTAATTAGCTTAAGGCGGTTCGATAAATAAAGGGTTATCGAGCCGCTTAAGCGTGTCGCGTTAAAAGTAATATATATACGTTCGTTATTCTTTTATAGTTAAATAATACCAGCTTATAATATAACTTAGTTACCCAGATTACCTTTAATATTTGTTATTACTAGATGTAATTATAGTTTTAATCTTTTGCTTAAATTCCTACAGTATTACTGTTAACATAAACCGTACGATTAGGGTTTAATAGTTGGTTAAGCCAGTTAGCCGTCATAACCTAATAAATTTTCCGTTTAAATTTACAACGAAAATACAAAATATAAAAAAATATAATAAAATTAAAGGTTTTAATCTGTTTCGATTAAATTAAAACATTATTACGTTTAAATAATTTTTGCTTTTTAATATAATTAAATATAACGATTAAAATAACCTAAACATAATATATAAAAAGGGAAATTATTTATTAAATATATACGATACATTAATTAATTTTTAAGGGTAAAAATCCTATAAAAAAATCGTATTATAACTTCAAAGTTTAACCTAAAAATAAACGGTTAAAAAATATAAGATAAGTTGTTAACATGGGTTCCGGGTTACGTAACTGGCTTAAAGATTTTAAAATTTTTGGTACTTTAAGCCCTTTAAGCTTACGATAAGTTTAAAGGGTTTAATAAGCTTAAGGATTTAAACCGTTTAAATACCTTAAGCTCAAAGTAGCATATATACGTTTGTTATTTTTTTTATAATCTAGATAATACTAGCGTATAATCTAATTTGGTTACCTAAATTATCTTTAATACCTGTTATTATTAGACGTAATTATACCTTTAGTTTATTATTCAAATTCCTATAATACTACTGCCAATATAAACCGTACGATTAGGGTTTAATAGTTGGTTAAGCCAGTCAGCCGTTATATATTAATGCTGGATAACAGGTTATTATATTTATTAATTCGATTCGGGACTGCGATTACGATATAACTGCGGTAGTTTGGAGAGGTCGGATAAGAGAAACGTTTCGAATATCCAACCATAACGGTAAATTAGGTATTCGACGACTTTGTCGCCGAATTTCGAGGTAAGAAGTAGTTGGAAGGAAACAGCTATAACGCGAGGCGATAGCGGTGGGATAAGCCTGCCTGGGACAAGAACGGTTAGCTACTTTGCTTTAACTGTGGTGAATACGGATATATGGCAAAGGATTGCCCGAAGGCGTTAAAACGTAGCGCTGAATGCGAGGTTAGCTTTATCCCGAAGGGGCTTAAGGACTTGTATAGGTCGAGCGGAGGGGAGTTTTGAGACCGCCGGCCACGTCTAAATGGCTTTATGGCAACCCTAGAGCCATGAGAGCGTGTCGGCAGTTGAGGTGATTTGTTGAAAGAGCTTTGAGAAGCTTTGTTATGGCTCTAGGATTGCAAAGATAAAGGAGCTGAAGGCTATATCTGGCTGCTCATAACCCCAGTTGCAAATGAGAAAACTTAGATAGTAAGCTAGACTGAATTGCAACACACTTTTGCCGACATAAGTTATTAAAATTTTGGATAAGAGGAAGCGGTAGGGATTGTCTTTAGAATAGGGGCGGAGCGCTAAAGGGGTGGTACGTAAAGGGGGTGTTTGATTTACCCCCATTTCGAATCAGAGTGTCGGGGCCTCACTTGGCTGCTAAATCATGCAAGGTTGATCTAGGTTCAAGCCTTATTTTCCAGGCTGGAGCCAAATATACAGAAAATTATTACACATATAATCCACACGATAAATACTATACCTAATATCTTCGAATACGATAATTAATTAATGGTTTTTACGGTTAAGATAGATTATATACCTCAGTCCCATAAAACCTCACTCTGAAGCAGAACCTTACTCTGAAGCAGAACCTCACTCTGAAGCAAACTGCTGGGCCCCCGTAAGCACGCAATTTCTCGACTGAGATCGGCTTGGGAAGCTCACATACGTGGCTGCCGATAAGCTTCGACTCTAATAAACCTTATGCCAGCTGGCTGCAATAGACCTTAAGGATAAACCTTAAGAATAAACCTTAAGGATAAACCTTAGCTACTGAATCATACACCTTTTTTTATACCGTAACCTTTAACTTCGAATACGCTTCAAAGCGATATATCTTAGCAACCAGGAAGCTTCCGATCTGCAGTCATATATTATTATGTAGCCCTCGACGAGTGCTACATTTTGATACCAGGTATACCTTTTGAACTAATGTATTCGATAAGGACTAAGTTATTAATTATAATTCTTTCGTTTTTACTATATATAATGTTTAATAACTTAACTAATATAACAATTATAAGGGTATAACGGGTATCGAAATGTAGCATTTAACGAGGGCTATCTAATAATATATGAATACAAATTAAGTGTGACGGCTGACTGGCTTAGCCAACTATTAAACGCTAGTCGTACGGTTTATATTGGAAGTAATATTATAGGAATCCGAATGATAAACTAAAGGTATAATTACGTCTGGTAATAGCAGGTATTAAGGGTAATCTAGGTAACTAGATTATATTATAAGCTGGTATTATTTAAATTATAAGAAAATAACGAACGTATATATATTACATTTAGCTTTAAATATTTAAATAAGATAAATTGTTTAATTTATTTATTAATTTTTTATTAATTAATAACGGAAATCGAAAATATTATTTATTTATTAAATACTATTTTTTAATATCGTTTTTATTAAATTTAAAAAAGTTTATACTTAATTAAGCTTTAAATTATTCGTTAATTATTAATTAAAAAATTATTAAAATATAACGAATTTATTATATATTTATTTGGAAATATAAATAATATCCGAAATAAAAGTTTTAATTAATAAGTAATAATAATATAATAAATAAAAATTTTGTTAAAAAAGTTTATAAATTTTTTATAATCGGAAAACGATACCTTTAGTTAAAGATTTAAATTAATAATTAAAAAGCGACATTTAAAAAATATTATTTATATAAAAAATTATTCGTTATATATCCATTTTTAATAAGTAAGTATACCGTAAATTTATCTAATTTAGATGATTTATGTAATCTAGTCCCAGATTACCTAAATTACCTAAATCAACTAGATTATTTAAACCTTGGCGCGGGAAAGCCAAGCTTCTCCTTACCCGAGGTTTACCCGGTCGGAGCCTCCCTCAGAGACCTCCGAGGACAGGTCTCTCTAAAGACAGGAACCCCTATGTTATGACCTAAAGGCTTGGCCTAAAGACAAACGGTCGGAGAATTTGAGACTTATCTCCGACATGGGTCCCAGGTTACGTAATTGGTTTAAAGGTTTTAAAAGTTTTAACGCTTTAAGCCCCTTAAACCTACGATAAACTTAAAGGTTTTAATGAACTTAAGAATTTAAATTACTTAAATATTTTAAACTAAAAAAATATATATACGTTCGGTATTTTTTTATAATTTGAATAATATTAATTTATAATATAATTTAATTATTTAAATTACCTTTAATATTTATTATTATTAAACGTAATTATATTTTTAATTTATTATTTAAATTTTTATAATATTATTATTAATATAAATTATACGATTAAGGTTTAATAATTAATTAAATTAATATATTATTATATATTATAAATTATTTTTAATAATATAATTAAATTTTAAATAATACGTTATACCGTTAATATATCGAATATTTAAAAGCTTATTATAAAATAATATAAAAATATAATTAAAAAGTATAAAGAATTTATTTAACGCTTTAAGGTTTAAGTTAATATTAATAAAATTAACGAAATTAAAATTAAGTCCAAACAACCTAAACCTTGCGACAGAAAAAATAACCTATAAAACGTTTTTATTCAAAGACGTATTTATTTTTATTTCGAAAAAATTACGGAAAAGGCCGATAAAATCCTTACGGTTGCGATATTCCTTAAAGGAAACGCCTTAAATTAATTCGAACTTACTTTACGAAATTACTTAAGAAATAAAATATTAAACCAATAACAGATTACCGAAACTTTGTTCGAATATTATATTAATTTCGAAAAAAAAACCGTAACGTAAAAAATCCTTAATTTAAAAAAAAGATTTAACGTTTAAATACGTAATAATATTTAAAATTTTATAGCTAAAACAAAATAAATAAACGAAAAAATAATAACTTAATCGATATTTTTTATAAAAGTTTAAAAAATAACGTTAAAAACGAAATTATTAAAATAACGTATCTTATTACCTTAAATAAATATATTATAAAAATAAATAAAATCGATAACTAATAATATAAATAACGATAAAAACGAAAAAGATAATTTATTCTTAAGCCTAAATTTATAGGAACCAATTAAAGCAAAAAACGCGATATGCCTTTTATTACCCATAAAACGGCATTAAAACCTATAGAATTAAGAACAGTACAGAAAAAAAAATTAAAACCAAATTAAATGTTATAATTATAATAAAATAGGCCATATTAAAAACTAATATAAGGCCCTTAAAAAATAACATAATAATTAAACCCCGGTATTTAAAGGATAACCAAAAAATAAGAAAATAATTACTTTCGGCGTAATTAAAAAAAAACCTTAATTTACTTTTAAAAATACGAAAAGGGTTACGAAAAGCTAAAATATTCTCCCAAGCCATAATTACCCGATAGCGCACTGTTACCACTAGATTAACGGTTACCTAATAACTATAAAAATACGAAAGATAAAGGAAATTAATACCAAAGATACGAATATCTTATACGTAAAAAAAAATTAACAAAAATAATAGGAATTAAATAAATAAATTAAAAAATATTAAGGTTAAAACGAAACGTTATATCCGGAAAAGCCCGATCGATATGGGAAATTATATACCATTTATTATAAAAAAACTTACTACCTGTTACGGCCAGCATTGGTATAGCATGGCAGCTAGTTTATTGGCGCTATGAACGAAAATTTTAAGCTGAAGAAAAGAAAAGAAGGAAAAAAACGCAAAGCCGTAAAGTACGTAAAGATTTACAAATATCCCCATTCTCTGTATGGCAGGTGGCTAGTTATGTGGCAGCTGTCAGCTTTATGTAACGGTTGTTAATTTTACGGTTTGATCGTAAGGTTGCCGTTATATTATCCCGTTTTAGAAATTTATATACGATCAGAAAAAATGTGCAAATTTCTATTAGTTACAGGTGCCATTTTTTTTTATTGGTCCAGTTCCTGCTTTTACGGCCTTATTGTTAACGGGGTAATTTTCGTTAATTTCGTCGGCAGCCGTTATGCGAATTTATTTTTATAAATAAACCGGTAATTTAAATATTTTAGGATGTTTTATATGGAACCGTTTTATTACGATTAAGGTGTTTTTAAAATTAATTGCGGAATATTGTATTTCGTTAGCATCGTAATTTTTTTTATTTGGCCTAATATTATAATTTTTTATGGCGTCTGTTAAATTTTAGTTTACCATTAATTCTTTTAAATAACGGTAATATTTAAGTTTATTAAAATAACGGATCGTCGTCGGCTTTATGTAACCGATTAATATAAAATAAGTTAATTATTTTTAATTCGGTAATAAATCGAAAACCGAATTATATCCGTAGTTTTTGAAGATTTTAAAACGTTTTATTTATTATAAATTTAAATAAATATTCGGTATTTACGTTACGAAATTCTTTTTACCGAAAAAAACTTTATCGTTAACTTTAAAATTAATTAAATAACGTTTTTTATTAATTTATATTATTTAACGTTTTAATGTTTTTAATACGGTTTTTTTATAAATATTTAAACGTTTTTAATTCGTTTAATAATTATTAATATCCGTTAAATTAATTCGGTATTTATTTTTATCATATTTAAATTTAACGAAAACGGGTTCCGGATATTTTTATTTACTATAACCTTTAACGGAACCATATTAATTAATAAATATTATAATAAATTATACGCGAAATTTAATACCGGTATATATACGTTTTAATTGTTTTAATATTTATCGATACAAAAATGTAAACGTTAATTTAATTTTTAATTCGTAAATTTAATAATTTTTTAAATTTACGGATATAAAACGTTTCCGTAATGATATTTTATACCGATAAATTCGTTTAATTTAATTAAAAATTAAAAAATTAAATATTTTACGTTATCGTTAATTTAAATAACGGATATTTAAAAAAAAACGATATAAATATCGGTAATATTAATTTCTTTACTTAATAAAATTATTATAATTTTGTTAAATTTAATAATAAATATTTAAATATAATTATAACCGTAATAGTCTTTTAATATATTTTTTCCGTTAACGGTAACGTAATTTTAAATATTATTTAAAAAATACTTCCGGAGTTTTAATTCGAAACGTTTTATTCCGACGGTAATTATAATATTTCCGGATATATTATCGAATATCTTATTTAGGCTGGAATTAGGTATATTTTCGTATTAATATTTTACTTAGTTTATTTTAACTAAAGTATGTAAATATTTTAAGTAGGTATATTTTACGGATAAATATGGTATGAAAAAAATACGGCCGTTAATTATTTTTTCGGATATTATTAATTTATTATCTCTTTTGTTTAAATTTTGCGTTTCGTTTTTGTAACGGATAAAGTTAATTAGGTCGGTATTTTATGGAATATTTTCGATTCGGATTTTAATCTATATTTCGTTAATAATAATGATAAAGGGATTTAATCGTTTTGGTAAAATTAAAATTTAATTCTTTTCCTTTTTTTTCGGGCCTTAATGGTAAGTAAATTAACCATTTTTCGCGATAAAATATCCGCGGTAACATTTTTTTATTAGGTCGATATTAAAAAGTAATATCGAAATTAAAAAAAAATTGGTTTATCGGATTTAATGCGTAAAAAAACGTATTTGTTCACAAAATATAATAAAGCTTAATAATCGGCAATAATAAAAATTTTTTATCCTTAGAATTTAGGGTAATAATATTTAAAAATTTGGATTATAACGAACAGTTTTCGGTTCTGGATAAAATACGTTTTTTTTGTTAGAATTATAATTTTTAAAAAATATCTTACCGGTTTTTATTCGTTATAGTTTTATTATCATTAAATAATATTTCCGGTCGTATTACGGAATAAGTTTATTTTTACTTTAATCGGTTAATTAGGTCGAAAAAAAGTAAAAATTAAAGCTTTATAAATAAACCGTTTTATTTTTTCGAAAATTCGTTTTTATTCAGGTTTTATTACGCAAAAAGTATTTTTTTTAACAAACGGTTTAATAATTCGGTTATACCGTTTTTATAATAATAAAATATTCGTATATAAAATTTTATAAATAAAAGGATTACGGTACGATTATTAAAATTTTCGATTTTTATTTTTAAATTACCTTAATTTTAATTTAATTAATAAAAATACTTACGTTAATTTCCATAATAACGTCGAAATAATTTATTTTCTTAACGTTAAACCGGAACTTTTTAATATTTCTTTAAAAATTAACCTTATTTAACCGGTAAATAGTTTTTTCGTAATATTTTTAATAATTTTTCTTAAAGCCGGAATAGATTAAAACGTTATCGGCATAAATACTTACGTAATAATCGAAAAATTCGTATAATTAAGCATAATAAACGATTAGTACCAAACAAAATTTATTTTAAATCCGAATAAAAATATTTTTTTAAAACGTTTTTTAATAAATTTAAAATATTATTAAATATTCCGATTTAATAACGATATAAAATTTATAAAATATTTGAATAATATTAATTTTAACAAAACGTTTAACTTTTCGATAATGAAATATAATACCTTAAATAAAGGAATTAAAATAAAACGATTTTTTAAATATTAATTTTTTTTAATAATAATCGATATAAAACCCGCATTCCGACGAATAAGGTTTTAAAGCAAATAAAATTAAGACGGTATCTTTTTATATATATGGTTCGATAAAATTCATTTTTAATAATTTATTTTTAATAATTTATTTATTATTTTTTTTCTAGCGGAAAATATTAAATAAACGTCTGGTAAGTTAAAATTTTTAAGGTAAGTATTAGCCGGTCGAATTTTAAAATTACGTTATAACCGGGTCGGAAGTTTGGAAAAATATTAATTTCTTTTTTTTAAATTAACTTTTCTAAATAAAGAAAAGTTTTAATAAAAGTTTCCGGATTCGTTTTACGTATTTTAAATTATTATTTTCGGGAAAAGGGATTTTTTTACCGTTATATATCTTTTATTTTTATAAAATAATTAACGTTATAACGTTTAATTTTTTATTTTTAAAAAAAAAACTTTTTAAAATAACGGGAATTTAGTTTATCGTTTTATATAAGTGTCGGTTTTTAACTTATTCGTTAACGAAACGATAATTACGTTATTTTTAATAATTTTTATAATGGAAATAATTAACTTAATTAAAATAAAATTATTTTCGGATTCTTTTTATAAGTATCGGAAAATCTGGTATTATTTATTAACCTTTTCCATAATACGGTTACGGTAGTTAACGTTTTCCTAAATTTTAAAGTTGACGTACCCGTTTAATAAATATCGAGCTGGAAACTTAATTGCCGATAAAAATTTAATTAAAGCTAAAAGGTTATTAAACCAGATAGTATTTTTATTTTTTTATTTAATTAAAATTAACGAAAATATCGTATTTAATATTTATAATTTAAAAAATTTAATCGGAAAACCGTTATCTGTTAATTTCCAATATTATCATTATTTAGGTTTTTATTTAACCCGCAAATTATTTCTGGTAATTTTATAATTAAATTAATTTTTTTAACCAGATAATACGAACTTATAACTATTTTTTCATTTGTTTAATAAAAAAGGGTTAATAAAAAATCGGATTTATATTCCGGTAATATATAAAACGGTAATATATAAATTAATCTTATTTATTTAAATTTATATAATTTTGATAAAAACTTTGTATTTTTTAAAGTTATTTATTTCCGTTATTATTAACATAAAAAAATCTATCGAGGAATTTTCCGACGGTTTTATTTTCTTTCCGATTCGTCGGAATTAAATAAACTTTTTATTATTTTTACCGTAATAATTTTTTTTATTAAGGTAATCGTTAGCCTTATATCCCGTTCTATTATAATTAAAATACGTACCGGCTTTTTAATAGGCCTTTTTTCGATTTTCGATAAAAACTTACCGGTATTATCCGAAATTTTCGATTTACCGGGATTATTATTCGAATAATTTTTTTTTATCTTTCGGTTTATTATTATTACAATCGTATAATTAAGGCTTACGTTTTTATTAATGTTTTTTTTAAATAAGCTAATTATTATAAACGGTTATAACGATACGGTTATAAAACTTTTCGTAAATAACGTTAAAATTACGGTTATCTTTAAAAAAACGTAAGTTAAGATTTAAGGAAATATATTTCTATAAAACTTATTTCGAGTTATCTTCGGCGATTTTAACTTCTTAAACAAAAACGTTAAATTCGGAAATAAAATTATAAATATTTTAATTTTTGCCGGATTTTAAAAAAAAAATTACAAAAAAGTTTTTTAATAACGGAAATTTAATTCGAATTATGGTACGATAATTTTAATACCTGGATTATTTCGGTAACGTAAAGAAAAGTTATATAATTAATTGGTAACGAATTTTAATTATTTATTCGGCTTTTCTTTTAGAAAGGGGTTATTAAATAAATTATGCAAAATTTGTTTTCCGAAAAGTTGGTTCGTTTATATCGAATTCTTTTACGATTTTACGGATTTAAACGTTAAATTTAATCTTATTACAGTTAAATTTAACCGGATCGTTAACGTAAATTTTCTTTTATTATAATTAAAATTTATGTTTTTTTTTTTATAAACTTACGGAAAACGGGTTATATTATTATACCGGTAAGATAAAACGTATTAATATTACCGAAAACGTTATTAATTATGTTTTTCCGGTATGGGCAATTAACGTTATCGGAAGGAATAGGAAAATAATCGCTTTATTTAGCTTAAAAGTAAACGATTTCGTTATAAAATTTTTAAATTTTTCCTTAAACGTTTTAATTATCGTTAGTTATTTCGTTAATTAGTTATTTACCGGAATCGGTTTTTAAGTAATTATAATTTAAATCTTGGTTTAATAAACTTTGTATTTTTAAAAATTCGGTTTCGTTTTTCGGTACGTCGTTTTTTGCCGTTTTTTTAAAATATTCGTTATTTTTTATACCTTCGATTCCATTTTTAATTAATTTAACCGTTTTAAACGTTAACTGGCTGGTAAGTAATTTTTCCTAATATATATCTAGTTTTAATGCTGGTTAATCTAGCTTTTGATTTTGGGTCTGGTTTAAGATACGTTATTTTACGTCGTAACGTATCGACGTAAAAAAGATAGAGTACCTTATTTATTAATCGTTAAACTAGCAAGGAAAGGAAGGAGCTTAAAATAATGTTACGGCCAGCATTGGTATAATATGGCAGTTAATTTATAAGCGTTATAAACGAAAATTTTAAGCTGAAGAAAAAAAAAGGAAAGAAACGTAAAATCGTAAAGTACGTAAAGATTTATAAATGTCCCCATTTTATATGTAGCAGGTGGCTAGTTATGTGGCAGCTGTCAGCTCCCTATAACGGTTGCCAGTCTTATGGTTTGATCGTAAGGCTGCCGTCATACTGCCTGTAATACGAAAAATAACAAAAATATATCTAATAACGATTTATACGTATATATAAATAAGGATTCGAATTCCATACCTAAACCGGAAACGATTCCAAGAACCAAAAATGGTACAAATACTTACGTACTATGGCCATATAAGACGATATCGACGTTATTATAGCGTTAAAAAATGGGCCTAAAAAAAAAGTTATTCCGAATAAATTCCTATATACCATTACGAATAATATAACCCCAAAATGCAAAAGGAATGGATTTATCAGATAGTAATAAAAATATAACCGAAAGTGGTAAATAACCTATATTTCCGACGTACCTATGCCGATAATTCCGAAAAAAGAGAAAAGATAAAAAAAGAAATTAAAAAACGCCTGATAAAAATGGCCCAATACTATACCTAATATCAGAAACGCCAAGGGCATCAGAACTAACCGGCAATGATAATAAACGAAAAGTGGGCCATAATAACAAACTGGTCGGAAAAAGCCGAAACCCTTAAAAAACAAATTACCAACTTAACGAACTAAATAAAACGACATAAAAAATATTTTTCGAATTAAAAGCTTAATTACGCCGACAAAAAAAATTGCTAAGATAATTATAGGCATAAGCTTTAAAAAATGGACGCCATTTATAAAAAAACTACAGGCTGGTAAAAACAAAAGGAACCAATATATACCCCTTAAAAAGCTTTATATACGACAGTAAAAAGGATAAAAATTCTTTTTATCATAATCAGAATACGAATTAGAAAGAAATAGTATACCGTTATAATAAATTACGGACCCGACCCGAATTATATTAAACCGGAAATAATTAACGAATTACGTTTGCTATAAAAAAAATAAAACCGAATTTTACGAAATTAAAAATGCAAAAGGTACCAAATATACCTATAATAACAAATAGGTTAACTGCGAAATTAATTACCTCGAAACTCTTATTTAAAAACGAAAATAAGCTATTAATTTCGACATTATTTTAATACGAAATTACGACATAATTTTCAGCAAAAATTGGCTACATTAATACAACCACTTAATTAATTAAAAAACTGGCAAGGTAAAATTTATTTTACCCTTTATTAACGAAAACGACTTAAAGAAAAAATTTTACCACTTAACTAACGATAATAACGGTAAATGTAGGTATAAGGACATAACAAAAACCTTATTACCCAAAAGAATACGATATATATAAAAAAACAAAACAGATATATAGGACGCGTTATTACTATAATTAAAGTACGGTTACGTAAGATAAAAAACGATTTATAATATTAGCCCTAAAAGCTAAAAAATAGCTAAAATATTATCATAATACTATAAATACGAACGATTTTTTAGAAAATATATCGAAAGGGAATTACTAAAATATAATAAATAAAATTACGAAATAATCCTAAAAGGTAACAAAACGATTACTTTTTATCCCATATATAACCTATATTAAAAAAAATTATACGTATTATACAGATACCTTAAGGATAAATTATGGAAGGGATATATTAAATAATTTAAGTTATTAACAAAATACTTTATATTTTTCATACCAACAGAAAATAGAAAATTACTATTAATAATCGATTACCGATAATTAAACGATATTACCGTTAAAAATCGTATTCTTTTACCTGTAATTATTAAAATAAAAAATCGCCTTTATAAAATTAAATAATTTATTATCTTAAATTTACGAAACGGGTATAATTTAATTCGTATTAAGCCAGAAAATAAATAAAAAAATAACTTTTAAAACCAAATACGGATTATACAAATATTTGGTAATACCGTTTAAGTTTATTAACGTATCCGTAACGTTCTAAAAAAATAATTAATTACGTATTACGTAAATATTTTAATATTTTTATTATGTATTACCTCGATAATATCCTTATTTACTTAAATTCGGAAAAAGAAATACGAAAATTACATTTATAAAATATTTTAAGTTGTATAAAACGTTAATTTTTTAATTAACGCCAAAAAAAAACGAATTCTAGAAATAAAAAAATTTGCATATTTAAAATACGTTATTACTTCCGGATATATTAAAATAAATCTTGAAATAATAATAATAATTCAAAAATAAAAAGCATTTATTATAATTACCGAAATCCAGGCTTTTTTAATTTTATTAATTATTACCGGAAGTTTATTCGCAATTTTAACAAAATCGCGATATTTTTATTTAACCTAACCAAAAGAAAAAATGGAATTCCAGTAAATAGCCGAAATAAAAAATATTTTTATTAATAAACTTATATTAATTATATCCGACCCAAATCGTCCCGTAAAATTCAAAACCAATATGTCAGATTATATATTAAACGTAATAATCGGATATAAAAGTAATTAAAATAACATATATCTTATTACATTTTATTCTTACAAATTAAAAGCAACCGAATTAAACTATACCATCACAAATAAAAAATTCCTAACTATTGTTAATACTCTTAAAAGATTTAAACATTATTTTAAGAAAAACTTATATTAAATTATAATGTACATAAACCACAAAAGTTTTACCCGGTTTATTACTACCTAAAAATTAACAAAACAATAATTCCGTTACGGAAAATACCTTTCAGAATTTAATTTTATCATTATTTATAAAAAAAAATAAGAAAAGAATAAATTAAATATTTTTAACAAACGACCAAACCTAAAAAAAAAGTCCTTAAAATCCCATACCAAATATTCAACCTAATAGAAAAAGGATACATAAAACCATGACAAATTATAATAATCAAAAAAATAATACCTAACTTATACCAAAAAATCCAATAATATAATAATTAATTACCAAAAAAAAACCTAACAAAGCCCAAATACTAAAAAAGTACCAAAAGAAATTAATACAGAAAATATACGAATGCCAATTATACGGACACCTTAAAATCTATAAAACCTTAAAACAATTATAACGTATATATTACTTGCTAAAAATAAAAACAATAATTTAAATTCTTTTATAAAAATATAACTTATATAAATAAACTAAGATATAACGTTATAAACCATACGGAAAATTATAACCATTAGCAGTTATATAATAACTATAAAATTTAATTACTTTCGATGTTATTATCAAATTATTTTTATTAAAAAATCTAATAACGGACGTACATTACGATAATATTTTTATAATCATAAATCGATTTATAGAATTTTTATATTTTTTAATATTTAACGAAAATATAAATAAAAATAATTAACGTATATTTTTTAAATACCTTATTAATATATACGGACTTTTAATAAAAATTATATTTAATAAAAGTATTATATTTATTTTAAAATTTTAATAAAGCCTTATGGCATAATTTAATTTAAATTATAAACCTTCGAACGCTTTTAAACCGCAAACGGATAATTAAATAAAGAAATTAATTAAATATTCTAAACTTACTTATAATATTATATTAATTATAAGTAAAATAATTAAGTTAAAAGATTATTAATAACTTAATTAACTTATAATATAAACTATTACGAAAATATTAAAATAATACCAACTAACGCCAATTTTAATTTTATACTAAAGGTTTACCGGAATTTACAAAAAAAATTAATTAATATTAAAATTATTTTTATTTTAAAATAATTTAAATAATTACATACAAAAATAAAAACAAAACTTAAATTCGTACGTATCCAAATACAAAAATATTATAACCAAAAAAATTAAAAAAAAATTAACCTTCCAAAAACGGGAAATAATTTACTTAATTACCAAAAATATTTAAACAAAATGACCTAATAAAAAATTCGATTTTAAATATATCGGACCATATAAGGTCGTAAAAAAGATTTCGAAAAATAATTACTAATTAAAATTACCCTCTAAAATCAACCTTTACCTTATTTTCTATATTTTCTTATTAAAATTAATAATAAATATAATTTAAATTTATACGGAATAAGAAAAAAGGTAGCAAAAGACGTACTAGTATAAAAAGTTAAAAGAATCCTCGAAACTAAACAAAACGGAAAAAACAATACTTAATTAAATAAAGAAATTACCTAAAATTAAAAAATATATAAAAACCTATAAAGAGCTTTACGGAAACCCAGCGCCTATTGAAATGGGACGGGATAAAGTTAACCCTAATCAATACGAAATTAAAAGAAATGTTACAAGTAAGCTCAAGGTTTTAAAAAAAATTAAATTTAATGTAATTAATTTAAAATTAAAATTAGTCCGTTTTAATAATAATAGATATTTTTTAAGTAAAAAGTATCTCCGGGGTTACGCCCGGTAAAAAAAACTTTTAAAAATATATAAATAATACTAACTAATTAATTAATAAATCTATATCCTCGGCCCTATACCCTGCACCATTTTAACCCTTTTTTTTAAAACAAAATTATTCTTAATTAATTTTAAGAAATAAATAAAATTTTAACGCAATAACTTTAAACGCCTTAAATAAATTAAACATATACATAAACCCATCCGATTAGTTAATTTAACGCTTATACGGTTTATCCTCCAACATTTTTAACTTAAAATTCTGTCCTTTACGTTTCGTTAAATCCTCCCGTTATTTAACTTTTTTCCGTTCCTTTTAAACTTTATTTTCCGATAACTTTTTAACGATTAATATTTCGTACTTAACCTAATTAGGCCATCCTTAAAAAATAAAATTCGGGCCTTCGTTCCGTATTTTCGAAAATATCCCTTACTTATTTATACGGAATAATATATTAATTACGAACCATAGTTTTTGCGCGTTAATTACTTAAGGCCGGTTAAGTTATATATTTCGTATTAAAAGTTAACTTTTTAAATATAAGATTAAATTAAGTAACTTTAAAAGCCGAAAAATTAATTAATATGGATAAAAAAAAGGGTATAGTTATATTACAAGGTTTTGTAATTCGTTATTAAGGCTAATTAATAAAAGAATTAAATAAGGGTTTAAATATTTTACGTATTTTTTATAATAACCCCTTAATTTTATTAATAAATCGAAAACGTATAAATTTAAATTCGATAACAAAAAGTTTTTTTAAAAGTTTATTAATACCGAACTTATTATCTTAAACTTCGGCTAATAAAAATAAAAATTTTCTAGACCAATCTTTTATATTCCTTTTAACGTCGAATTTTGCTAATTTTAAACCGAAATACCTTTTAATTATATCGGTTATATCGGTTTTTATTTAACTTTCGCCGTATTTAATCGTTTTAATTATTAAATAATTTCCTTATTATATAAAATTACGGATAATAATATAAAATATATAATTAATCCATAGGCTATAAAGATAAAAACGGATTTGGGTAAATATTATAACGATTATAATACGGGCAGGGGGAAAATTATTAAAATTTAATTTATCTTATATTTTCCGGTACTATTGGAATAATTATCAAAAACGCTTAAAATTTAAATAAATATTAAATATTAAAAATAAACGTTTTAATCGGATATATAATATATTAATTTAATAACTTATAAAAATATCGTCAGTACGTAATTTTATATAAATAACTAATTAAATATAATTTAAATTCCTTATTTTAATTTACTTTTCGAACAAACTTAAAATTAATCCAGGCTTATTATTACCGATTACCCGTCCGGGTTTTGGAATACTAATTATATAATCTTAAAATACCTTATAAGCAATTATTTAAATTAAGGTAATAACATATTTAAAACGAAAAAAATATTATTTATTATAATTATAAAGGTACGCTATAATAACGCGGCTATTATATCGCTTTAATCTTTTATTAACCAAAATAAAGGTAAAATAATTTTTTTTTATAAACGTTAATTATATTTATCGTAAAAAATAATAAAAATAACCCGATCAAAACGGTACTTGAAAGTAACTAACTTAATAAAATAAAAAATAATATTATTATTATGCATTTTTCGAAATAAACGTATTATATTATCTTTTCTTTATATAAATATATTAATTAATTAGATAAACTTTTTAAAATTCGAAAAATTTAATTTCTTAAAGCCTTTTCCTTTATTATATATAATACGCTTTTTAAACGATAATATAATAACGACTTATAAATTAATTAACAGGTACGGAAAAAATAAGAATAATATTTAATAACTTAAAGGTATTAATAACGGATAAGAAATAAATCGTAATATATAAATATACGTATACGTATCAAAATATATAAATATAAACGTTTTAATATTAAGATTAAAAGTTATATAAAAATAAAAATACGTTAGAAAATAATAACGAATTATATAAATAATTAATTAGATATTTTTAAATTTAATATATTAATTTTTTATTTAAAAACCTTATACGTTAAAAAAATTCCTAAAAATTTTATCCGATATTAAATAAAGGAAAAAAAATTATTATAACGTTTTTTAATTAATTACGTAATTTTTAATTTTTATATTCGTACTTGTTTTATAACTTTTTTTTATAACTATTTTAACCTTTTTTTTCCAGATTATATTACTTTTTAAATTGTTTATATACCTAAATATATTTTTAATTATCCTTATTTTGCTAATTAATATGATTATAAGGTTTTGTTAACCGTTAAATCTACGTAATTCTTAAAGTTTTCGTAATATATTAAATCCGGATAAATTAATTAATTTTTTAAAAAAATCGTCCTTTAAATTATACCTTACTTTTAATAATCTCCTTCCGGTTAATAATAATATCGTACCGATTAATTAAAAAATAACGTAAAATATATAAAACTTAAATTTTATTTTTACCCGACGTTAAATATTATTAACAATTTTTAATACCTTAATATTTTTTTCCAGTTATATTACGGTATATTAATTAAGCTTTAAATATTAATTGTCGTTTTAAACCTTTTATTAACTTTAATAATATCCGGAAATTTAATAACCCTATATACCATTAATAACCTATTTATAACCTAACGCCGTTTTTTTTAATATTAGTTCCGTATTATTAAATACGATTAATATTATATATTACTTAATATTTTAATAATAAATAATTAATAATTTATTAACTTTTATTCTTTTTTTTAAAAAAAATACATTAAAGGATTAAAATAAATCTTAATTTTAAGTTTAACCTTATCTTTAATATTATTAAATAATTATCCGGTAATCGTTGATTAATATCTGTAACATTTACTTTTCTTAAAATATTTCCGTTTCGTAATATTACGACAAAGAAATTTTCGGCGGTTTTAATTATTTAAACGGCTAACCGTATTATTAATTATATCTTAAGGTTTTATATTAATATTAAAAAAGAAATTTTATTATTAACGAAACGTAATAAAATTTTAAAATAATTATAATAATATAAAATTCGTATTTTTTAAATATATCGAAATATATTCCTTTATTACCTTTATTACCTAATTTATATTAATCGTTACCAAATATTTAAAATTATATTTATTTTTATCGTCGGAAATTTAATTAAAAGTATATATATATATTAATAAATTAAAAATAAAAATTTTTAAGTTACCGTAAACGTTTAATTTAATATATTTAAAAAAATTTAAATTAAAAATAAACGATTATATTTAATTTTTATTAAAACTTTTCGAACCGGTTTTATTAATTTATTTATAACGTTATTTATTAAAAACCTTTAATATATTATTAATTTCATTATTTAAATATTTAATATTTTTACCTTATATTTTATAAACTTTATAAAAGGTAATATAAAATATTAAAAAATCCTAATTAATATAATATATTCCCTTTTTTCGGATATTAATTAATTACAAACTTTTATAAAAAAGTTTATAAAAATCATATTAAATTTATTAAAGGTTATAAATATACTTTTTATAACGATTAATTTAAAATATTTAAAGTTAATTATTTTCGGTCCTTATAAATTAAAAAGAATATTCGTAATAATACTTATTTAATAATTTAAAAATTTATTAAATAATAACTTCAGAAAAAGGTTAAAAATTATATTTCGAATCCTTAATATTAAACGTTCATTATTTAACGGATTAATTATAAATAATAAAAAATAATTATTATTTATAATAATAATTAACATAATTTTAAAAAAATTAAAAAAAAGCTTTTTATATTTTAATTTTTATTAATTAATCTAATTAATTTCCTTTTTTTATTAAATTGACTTATTTTAATTATATTATCGTCGATTATAATTATGTAACCTTTAAATTAACTATTAAATATATATACCTTAATATTTATCCTTATAAGTTTTAAAACTTTAAATTATTAATCGTTTAATAATTCGATAATTATAACGCTTAAAATATCCGATATTATATTCTTAAGCTAATTAATAAACGGCCTCGTTTAATCGTTTTTTTTTATAAATTAACCGGCTTTCAATATATTTTTTCGTTTTTTATAAATTATTTTAATTTATTAATAAAAAAATATCTTATAACTTTATTTTATTAATTTTTTTAAATAATAAATACCTTAATTAATAATATTATTAATTAAGTACGGTTTAATTTATCGGTATTTTAACTTTATATCCTTTATTATATTTATAAATCGTAACGTATTATATAATAATATTAAGTTATTTATTTTTAAAAATTTATTTTTTATTTTATTTTCGTCCCTTTAATTTACAAATTTAAAAACCTTATAACGTTAATTAATAATAACCTTAATAACTTTAACTACGATTTTAACTTTTTTTTTAAAAACCAAATTTGGTACGTAATTAATTTTTTTTTAAATATTAAAATTTTAAATTATAATACGCCGTATCGGTAAAATTATTTCGATTAATAAAAATATTTTTTATCCGTATAATAATTTAAAAAAAATAAAACCGTAATTTTTTATAATAATATTATCGGCAAAAATTATCTTAAGTAAAAACTTAACCCATTTTTTATTAATTTTATTTATTACTTTTATTAAATTTTTAATAATCCGACTATATTTTCTTTTAATTAAACCTTATTATTAAATAACGTACGTAACTTTAACCTTTGGTTAAATCCTAAATATATTATAAATTTTAATTATTTCGCCTTTATTTTCGGAACCTTTATTAATTTTTATTTTAATCGGAACGCCGTACCGGTAAAAAATATATTCGTTTAAAAACTTTTTAATCGTTATTATTATTATTAAATATAAAGCCTTTATTTTTAAATAATTAAATAATTCGTACTTAGTTTTAATTATAATTTTATAACCGTTATCCGTAAATATAAATTATATATGGATTGCCTAAATAATAATTATATTAAGAAGTTATAAAAATTTATAAACTTTTTCGAAACGTTAATTAATTATTTTTTAATACTTAACATATATAAATATTACCTTCCGGATATGGCCGAATATTTCGCGTTAATAATATAAAATTATTATACGATAATAAATTAAATCTTGCTTTTTATAACCGTAATTTTTATAATATTACCTAATTACCGTAAAACATTTTTATTCGAAATTAATAACCTTACGGTTACCGTACCGTTTATTTATTTTATGCCAAAAAATTCCGTCTTAAACAAAATATTTTAAAACTTTTATTTTAAATATTATTTTTTTCCTTTTTAAGGTTCCATAAAAATAATTAAAAACCTTTAGAATTCTTAAAAATTTACCGTATTTTTATAACTTTTTAAACCAGTTTTTAATAAAAAATCCTTATCTTATTTCGGAAAGTATTAATAACGTTCCGGTTAAAATAAAATTAAACCGAATAACGTTTAATTAAACATTAATAAAATCGTTAACTTTTTTTTATTAATTATTTAACGCATTAAAGGTATTAAGTAATTTTCGGAACAGGTTATTTATAACTAAATTCTTTTTGCCGGAAATATACTTAATTTCGAAATCGAATATTTTTATTTAAACGATTTAATAAATAACCGTAATATTAAATAAAAGGTTTAAAAATTATTAATTTAATTAACTAATACCTTAACGTTAATTTCTAATAAAAATCGGACGTAATAAATATAATTCCGGAATTTTTTAAAAATTTTAAAAATAATTTAATATTTTAATTTACCGATATTATAATTTAATTTATTACCCTTTTAAATGCTATTTTCAAAATATACGGAATATTCGACTTTATTAATTAATTAACTAAAAATATTTTTGTAACTAACCTTAGTTACGTTAATTTTTATAATAATTTTTTTTATATCAGAATTATAATTTAAAATAATTAAAATTAAAATTATCATAAAAATTTTGTAAAAATCTTTATTATTAAGTTTTAATTAAACCTTTAAATAAAAACCTTATTTTTCCGGAACAAATTTTTAAAAAACTTAACCTTTAAAATATAATACGTAATAAAAATTCCATAATAAACAGTAATACTTAAAAAAACCTTAATTTTTAAAACGTTTTTATATAATTTAATTTCCAGGAATTTAATTATCTTAATAATATCGGGTCGATAATTAGTTAATCCGTAAAAGAATTTAATTATAAAAATAATTTTTTAATATTATTAAAACTTTTTTATATTAATTATAATATTAATAAATTCATAAATCAAAAAAATTTATTTATATTAATAATATATTTATAAATAAACTTCCGGATTTTTTAAAAAAAAATCGTTATTATATTTAATTTTCGGGCCTTTAATACCGATATTATTAACAAATAAACGGATTATATCGGCTATTAAATCGTTTAAAAAAAAATTTACGTAATAAAAGTAAGTTATAAAATTAATAACCCCTTAAATTAAGATAATTATCCTTAAAAATCCTAACGATATTAAAAAAGTTTTATAATTCTTACTGCCTAGGGCTAAAGTAACCTAATCGTAACCGGGAAAAGAATTTATTAAAATTATTAAAAAATATATTATAAAATCCGCAAAAAATTCGTCGTAATTTTTTAACATAAACGTATTTCGCAAAATAATAACATTAAACTTTATTACGGCATTAATTAATCGCAAACTATTATCCTTTTTTTCCATAAAAAACTAGATATTTTTATATACCGTATAAAATTATTAAAATATATCTTTTTAAATTCGAAAAATATAATACGTTAATTACTTATCTTTTATATTAATTAATATAATAATACCCTTAACTTACCATATTTTATAAAGAATTATTTAAATTTCGTAATCTGGTATAATATCTTATTTAATCCTACCGTATTTTTTTTAATCCTAAATTAAATAATTTTCTTTCGATATAATATTTTTTTAAAAAAGTTTTTTTATACGGATATATTTATTACCTAATTAATTAAAAATAACCTTAATTTTTTATCAGTAAATTAAATACCTTACGGTATATTAATAAATTTAAAAAATAAAATAACTAATAAAATACCAGATCTATTTATTTTCTTTCCCGGATTAATTAATAACTTTTCGTATTTTTATTAAATTTTTAACTTTTAATCGGAATTTTTAAATAATATTAATGTGTTAAACGGTATATCGTTAATAAAAACTATTTTCTTTTTTTTTTCGATTTATATATAATATTAATTTATACCGATCGGTTATTATTAATTTTATTACGTATCTTATCTTATAAAATTCCGTATATAACGTATATAAATCCTTTATCGTTAAATTATTTTAAAATAATATTTCCGGATTTAATTAATCGCTTATAATTTTTTAAATATTTACCGAATTTTAATTAATATAAATATTATTAGTTGAAAAAATATAAAAGTTTATAAAGTATTTATTTATTTTTTGGTTTTTAGGCTTACTTTTGCTAATAAAACGACTTATAAATTTACCGGTTACTTTTTCTTTTTTTTTATCGGTACGGATATTACGAATAACTTTTTTAACTAAAACTAACGGGATAATAATTTTTATCGAACCGAACTTTAAAATTCCTTTTATTATTTTAAAGTTCATATTAAATATTATTTTTAATTTAATTATAAAGTTAAGTTCAAAAATTAATAATTACGTAACGTAATAATTATTAATAATAAATAAGAAAATAATAATTAATCGGTTAATTAATTAAACGGAAATCTTAATTATATACTTAAACGGGATTTTCTTTTAAAAATTAAAGCTTATAAATAATATGCGGGTTTATCGTATAATTAATCCGTATCGTTTAATTGTAACGGCTGACTGGCTTAACTAACTATTAAACCCTAATCGTACGGTTTATGTTAACAGTAATATTATAGGAATCTGGGCAATCGACGGGAAATAAAGTTACGTTTAGTAATAATAAATATTAAAGGTAATTTAGGTAACCAAGTTATATTACAAGCTGGTATTATTTAAATTATAAGAAAGTAACAAATATATATATACTTTTTTTTTTCCATAATCGATCGTAATTAATCCGACTGTATTTAACTATTTGTTACTTAATCGAAAATAATCGAACAAACCGTATTTAATTATTAACGTTTAATCGAAAATGGTCGAACCGATATTATTCGATTATTACTAATTACGTAACCTTTAAACGTTTGGTCGGTATTTATATAATTATAGTTCCGACCGTTTAAGGTAACTAAGGTTGGTTAGGTTATAATACGATTCCCCCTTTTCAAGATTTTTACTTTTAAAAATTAATTTGTTTATTTTATCGCATAATAAGTAACTTTTTTTTTACCTTTTACGTTTTTTATATTGTTATTTGTCATTATGTTTGGTCGTATTTATAAAAGCAAAAAAAAGTAGGCCGATTCCGATCCGGATTATCATAAAAATTTTATTTTTTTTATTAACAAATTTAGTATAAATATGCTTTATTATTCCGTTTATTTTCGTATTAATCGTTTTAATTATATCGTTACGGAAAGTAAATTTCGTTATAATTTTTGTATCGAGAAAAAATATTTTTATTACGATTTTGGTGGTATGGATTCGTAAATAATATTTCGCGTTTTCCGAGAAAAGGATTGTATTAAAAAAGAAAAAAAAGATATCAAAACGTCCCTTTTTAAAACATTAGTTCGTTTGTAGTACCTTCGTCGATAGGAAAAAATATTGCGTAAAAAAGTTGTTAAAATGGTTCGCCGTAAGGTAAAGGATCTAGATAAATTAAAACGGTAAAAAAGGTTTAAAGTTAAATAATAAGCAGCCGATTAAGCTAACCCCGCCCTTAACCCTTTATAATTTAATAACGTAAACTGGAACGTTATTTTTAAATTTTTCGACGTTATTGGTAAAAGTTCCTTAAAAAACGTTAAGTTTCCGTAAGATTTTTCGTAAGTTTCCATATATTTTTTAATTCCGGATAATTTTTTTACTTAACTAAGTATTATCTTTTTCCGTCCTTTTTTCTGGTATCGAAAATTTTTTTAACTTTTTATATTGGTACGTTTTTTATTACCTTCTTTTTTCGTCCCGTATTAATTCGAATTATATCCGTTATTAACTTTAATAAGGAAATATAAAAAACGGGATAAAATTTAATTTTAAGGGGTAATTTTAGTTAGTAATTATTTTTTAAAATTTTTTTTGGAATTTTATACGGTCCGATATACTTAAAATTAAGTTTTTTGTTAAGTCGTTTAATCTGGATATTTTTGGTAATTAAATAAATTATCTTTTTTTTTCAGAAAGTTAATTTTTTTAACTTTTTTTAGTTATGATATTATTGCATTTAAATACGTACGAATTTAAGTTTTGTTTTTATTTTTATATATAATTATCTAAGTTATTTTAAAATAAAAATTATTTTAATATTAATTAATTCTTTTTTTTATAAATCTCAATAAATTTTTAATATAAAACCGAAATTGGCGTTAGTTAATATTATCTTAATACTTTCGTAATAGTTTATATTATAAGTTAATTAAGTTATTGGTAACTTTTCGACCTAATTATTCTGTTCGTAATTAATATAATATCGTAAGTAAGTTTTAAGTATTTAGTTAATTTTTTTTATTTGGTTATTTATTTATAATTTAAAAACGTTTAATAACTTATAATTTAGGCCTAGCTGTATTATAAGGTTCTGCTAAAATTTTGAAGTAAATATAATTTTTTTGTCGGATATTATCTTTATTAAAAATCCGTATATATTAATAAGGTATTTAAAAAAAATTTATACTAATTATTTTACATTTATATTTTCGTTAAATAATAAAAAATAAGAAAATTTTATAAATCGGTTTACGATTATAAAAATACTGTCGTAATATATATCCGTTACTGGGTTTTTTAATAATAATAACTTAATAATAAAATCAAAAGTAATTAAATTCTATAGTTATTTTGCAATTAATAATAATTATAATTTTCCGTATAATTTATAACGTCGTATTTTAATTTTATTACATAAATTATATTTTTATAAAACCTTTTTTATTATTAATTTTATTTTGGGAAAATAATATATACGTTATAACCTTTTTGAGGTTTTATAAATTCCCGGGTATCCGTATACCCGGTATTCGTATATTTTGCGTATTAATTTTTTTTAATATTTTTTTAGCATTTGGATTTTATTAATTTTCTTTTTTTCTAATAATTAATCGTTATATTATTAAATTTTTTAATATAGGTTAGGTATTATTTTTCTAATCGTCGCAATTTATCGTAATTTTATGTATCCTTTTTTTATTAAGTCGAATACTTGGCATAAAATCTTAAGGATTTTTTTTTTAAGTTTAGTCGTTTACTTAAGGCATTTACTCTGCCGTTTTCTAATCCTTTTTTATAAATAATAACGAAATTAAATTCCGAAAAATATTCCGCGTAACGGAATTATCGTCCTATTAATTTACGGGTAGTAATAAACCGGATAAAATTTTTGTAATCTATATATACCTTAACCTAATATAAATTTCCTTTAAAATAATATTTAAATTTTTTAAAAATATTAACGATTATTAAAAAAGTTTTATTTAAAATAACGTAATTTAATTTAATTCCTTTTAACTTATAAGAATAAAATATAATAAAATATAAATTACCTTAATTATTTTTATATCCGATTATTACATTTAACGCATAATCCGAAATATCGGTTTTTAGCTTTACGGGACGGTTCGGGTCGTATATAATTAATACTGGTTCGTTAATAATTATATTTTTAATTATTTAAAAAATTTATTTTATTTTAATTATCCATTAAAATTCGGTTTCCTTTTTAATTAAATTAAATAAGGGTATCGCGATTTTATTAAAGTTACGAATAAACTTCCGGTAATAATTAACGAATCTAAAAAAAACCTGGATTTCGGTAATTATAATAAATACTTTCTATTTTTAAATTACTGTTATCTTTTTAAGATCCATCTTAATATATCCCGGGGTAATAACATATCCTAAATACGGTACCTTTTATTTATAGAATTCGCTTTTTTCGACGTTAATTAAAAAATTAACGTTTTGTAGGATTTAAAAAACCTTATAAATATATATTTCGTATTCTTCCTCCGAATTTAAATAAATAAAAATATTATCGAAATAATAAATAATAAAAATATTAAAATATTTACGTAATATATAATTAACCATTTTTTAAAACGTTACAGGTACGTTAATAAATCCAAACGGTATTATTAAATATTCGTACAATTTATATTTGGTTCTAAAAGTTATTTTCCATTCGTTTTTTAACTTAATACGAATTAAATTATACCTATTTCGTAAGTTTAAAGTAATAAATTATTTAATTCCGTAAAAGTAATTTTTTATTTCGGTAATTAAAAATAATAATATACGATCCTTAACCGTAATATCGTTTAATTATCGGTAATTAATTATTAACCGTAATTTTTTATTTTTTTTAGTACGAAAAATATAAAGTACCTTACCGGTAATTTGGAACGTTTAATATATTCCTTACGTAATATATTTTCGAAGTATTTTCGTAATATATGTAATTTTTGTTAGTTTAAGTTATATATGGGATAAAAGATAATCGTTTTATTATTTTTTAGGATTATTTCGTAATTTTATTTATTATATTCTAATAATTTTATTTTAACTTATTCCTTAAAAAGCCGTTCGTATTTATAATATTATGGTAATATTTTAATTATTCCTTTTAAATTTAAGGGTTGGTATTATAAATTGTCGTTTATTTCGTATAATTATGCTTTAATTATGGCGATAACGTATCGTATATATTTATTTCGTCCTTTTTTTTATATATATCGTATTTTTTTAGGTAATAAGGTTTTTATCGTATCCTTATGTTTATATTTATTATCCTTGTTATTAATTAAATAATAAAATCTTTCCTTTAAGTCGTTCTCGTCGATAAAGGGTAAAATAAACTTTACTTAATTAATTTTTTAATTAATTAAGGGGTTATATTAATATAATTATTCTTTACCGAGGATTATATCGTAATTCCGTATTAAAATAATTTCGAAATTAATAATTTATTTTCGTCCTTAAATATAAATTTCGAAATAATTAATTTTATAGTTAATTTATCCGTTATTATAAATAAATTTGGTATTTTTTGCATTTTTAACTTTATAAAATTCGGCTTTATTTTTTTATAACAAACGTAATTCGTTAATTACCTCCGGTTTAATATAATTCGGGTCGGTTCCGTAATCTACTATAACGGTATACTATTTTTTCCTGATTCGTATTTTAATTATAATAAGAAAAATTTTTATTTTTCCTACTATCGTATATAAAGCTTTTTTAAAAGGTATATATTAACTTCCTTTATTTTTGCCAGCTTATAACTTCCTTATAAGTAACGTTTTTTTTTTTTAGGAGCTATGCTTATAATTATTTTAATTATCCTTTTTATCGGCATAATTAAATTTCCAGTTCGAAAATTTTTTCTTTATGTCGTTTTATTTAATTCGTTAAATTAATAACTTATTCTTTAAAAGTTTCGGCTTTTTCCGACCAGTTTGTTGCTATAGCCCATTTTTTATCTGTCGTCGTCGCCAGTTAATCCTGATGCCCTTAACGTTCCTAATATTGGGCATAATATTGGGCCATTTTTATCAGGCGTTTTCCGATTTTTTTCCTTATTTTTTTTTTCGAAATTGTCGGCATAGACGCGTCGGAAATATAAGTTATTTACCATTTTTCTTTAAGCCTTTATTATTATTTAATAAATCCATTTTTCTTATATCTTATAATCGTACTATTCGTAATAGTACGTAAGATTTTATTCGGGATATTCCTTTTTTTTCCAGCCAGCTTCCCGATGCTATAATAACGTTGATATCGTTTTATATGGCCGTAATACGTAAGTACTTATACCATTTTTAATCCCTAAGATTATTTCCGGTTTGGGTCTGGAAATTAAATCCTTATTTATATATACGTATAAATTTTTGTTAAATATATTTTTGTTATTTTTCGTATTATAAGTAATAAATTTTTTTATAATAAATAATATGCAATTTTTTATATCGGTCGGGCTTTTCCGGACATAAGGTTTCGTTCTAACCTTGGTACTTTTTAATTTATTTATTTAATTCCTATTATTTTTGTCGTTATTATTTTTTTTGTTACGTACGAAATATTCGTATTTTCGGTACCAACTTTTTCCATTCTTTATATTTTTATAGTTATTAAATAATTATTAATTTAATCGTAATAATACGTTATCGGATAATTACGGCTTGGAAAAATACCTTAACCTTTCGTAATTTTTTTCGTATTTTTGGAAATAAGTTAAAGTTTTCCTTTTTTTTAACCATACCAAAAGTAACGATTTTTTTTATTTTTTAGTTATTTTTTAAATACCGGGGTCCAATTATTACGTTATTTTTTAGAAGCTTTATATTAACTTTTTATATAACCTATTTTATCGTAATTATAATACTTAATTTAATTTTAATTCTTTTTTTAAATAATTCTTAACTTTATAAGTTTTAATATTATTCCGTAAGTAATAAAAAATATATTGCGGTTTTTATTCTGGCTGGTTTTACAAACTTAAATTTAAAAATAAATTATCCCTTTCGTTTTTATCGTCGCTTATATTATTGATTATTAATTTTTACGGCCTTTATAATATATTTATTTAAAGTAATAAAACGTATTATTTTAACAGTTTCGTTTTTAACGTCGTCCTTTAACTTTTTATAAAAAATATCGATTAAGTTATCGTTCTTTTCGTTTATTTATCCGGCTTTAATTATAAAATTTTTAAACGTTATTACGTATTTAAATATTAATCCTTTTTATTTTAAGTCGAAAATTTTTTATGTTACGGTTTTTTTTTTTAATTTTCCGAAATTAACTTTTAATTTTTTTTCGAAATTAATATAATATTAATAAAATATTTTAATAACTTATTATTAATCCAACTTTTTACTTTTTAAATAATTTCGTAAAATAGGCTTAAATTAATTTAGGACGTTTCCTTTAAGGAATGACGTAACCGTAAGGATTTTATCGGCCTTATTAACGATTCCCTTAAAACGGAAATAAACGCGTACCTGGATAAGGAAGTTTTATACGTTACTTTTTCCGTCGTAAGGTTCGGATTTTTTAAGTTTAATCTTAATTTCGTTAATTTTGGTAATATTAACCTGGGCTTCGAAATATTAAATAACCTTTTCGAACTTTTTAATTATATCCTTATACTGCTATATAATAAATTCCTAAATATTATCCGACATATTAACGATATAGCGTATTATTTAAAATTTAACTATATTATTAAACAAAAACTTATAACGTATAACGGCTAACTGGCTTAATTAATTATTAAACCTTAATCGTACGATTTATGTTAATAATAATATTATAAAAATTTAAGCAATCGATAAAAAGTAAAATTACGTTTAATAATAATAAATATTAAAGGCAATTCAAGTAACCAAATTATATTATAAACTAATATTATCTAAATTATAAAAAAATAACGAATGTATATATATATATATTTTTTTTTCCATAATCGATCGTAATCGATCCGACCGTATTCGACCATTTATTACTTAATCGAAAATAATCGAACAAACCGTATTCGATTATTAACGTTTAATTAAGGATAGTCGAACCGATACTGTTCGACCATTACTAGTTACGTAATCCTTAAGCGCTTAGTCGGTACCTATACAGCTGCAGTTCCGACCGTTTGGGGTAGCCAAGGCTGGCTAGGTTATAACATTAACGTACGATGCGATAATAACGGTAAATTCGGCTTTAATATCGATAACTTTATTAATTAAATTTTTATTATTTTTGTAACTTATTTAAATTACTAGTTTAAATAATAAAGTAATATATTCGGCTGCATTATATTATTAAATTAATAAAATATTAACTTTTTTTAAATTTGTATTTTATAATTAATATTTATAAAAAAAATTTAACGGATTTTTTCGGATTTAAAGCTTTTATCCCTTATATTTCGGTTTCGATTATTTTAATCGTTTCTTAATTTTTACCATTAAATACCTTTAAAATCTTAATAGCTATAAAATTTTTAAAAACTTTTGGAAAATTTAGGTAAATCTTAATTAATTTAAACTAAATAATTTTAAATTTTTTCTTAACGTTTTTTCAGATCTTTTTTTTTTCAAAATTTAATTATATATTTATCCATTAAGTTTTTATAAGTAAGAATATTATTAATCTAAATAATATCGTTTAATTTAAAAGTATTAATAAATATTTAAAAGGTATTATTTATTTTAATATCGATTTTTATATTATAAAAAAAAGGTCCCTTATATATTATATTATTTTCGTTAATTTCGTATTCGGTTTTATTTTTCTTTACGCCTTTAATATTTTTTTTTTCCTTTTTAAAACGCTTAGTTATTATAACGCTGGTAAATACGGTCGGTTGATTAAAGACGTCGCTTTCCAAAATTCGGATTTTTTCCAGATATTAAATACTTTTATTTTTAACAAAATCGTTTTATAATTAATTACGTAAAGGTACCTTTTTATAAAATAACTTTCCGTCCTAATTAACGAAATATATTATATTAATCTCGGTTATTTTAAACTAATTAATATCGGTTTTTTATCTATTTGGTTTTAAGATCGTAATATATTTCGATGGTTTAATTATATTATTAATATCCGGATCGGAATTAATCGGTAAATTATTTACGTTTCGGAAAATATCGTTTCGCCGATTAAAATATTATATTTTTTCCTTTTATTAAATAAAAAAGGCTAGCAAATTATAAATTTATTTTAAAATCTTTTTCTAAATCGGGACTTATTATTCGATTACTTAATTTTTTTAAATTTAAAAAAATTAAATTATGCCTAAAATCGTTTTATTTTTAAAAATTTAAATATATATATATATATATCTGTCGTTAGTAAATAAAATTAATTTTATAATATTTATGTTAATAAATAAATAATACTTTTATATATTATATTTTAACTTTTAATAAAACTAATAAATATTTTAATCAAAATTATTATAACGTTTACCTCGGCCTTTATAACCATTTTAATATCCTTTTTGGCCTCCGTATTTATTTTATTTACGGTAAGGGTTATATCGATTATATTTATCCGGCTGGAAATTAATTATATTAATTAACGGATTTATATCATATTTTTAAACCTAAAATACCTTTTATTTAAACGGAACGTAATATTTATAAAATCCTGGTAACTTTTCGGTTCCGTATTTTTTTTTTTAAATTTCGAAATTTTAAATTTATCGTATTTATATAATCTTTAAATTTTAAAAAATATTAATAATCTTAATTATCTGATTGGTTTAGTTAAATACCGTTTATTATAAAAACGGGCTTTTTTATCGAAATTATCTGGTTTACGGATTAAATAAAACCGGTTTTTATTTTTTTTAATTAAAATTAAAAAGGATATTTGCTTAAAGTTATTTACGGCCTTTATATTTAAAAAACTTAATTTTATTAACAGCTTAATTTTTATTTAATAATTATACGTTATCGTAATTTGTTACGTATAAATCCTTAAATTTTATGGCCGAATTATTAAAAGCTTTTTCGAAATATTAACGGATATATCTTTTAATAAACTTTCGATATATTTATCTTTATTAATTATTTTTCCTTTTAGCTTAAACTTTTTAATAATATTCCGTATTTTAATAACGTACTTTAAATAATAATCGTATACTTAATTGAAGTTTTTACGTTAAATTTATTTCGTTAAAGTTTTTAATCGATTTTTTACCGTTCGAATGTACTTAAAATTCTGCAGTTTAAAGGGTTTTAAAATAATTTAAATAACCTTTTTTTAATCGATAATTTTATTAAAAATAACTTTAATTAGGTTTTTTATAATAAGGTTATCGGTTTAATAAGGTACTTTATTAATTATTTTAATTTTAAAAAATTTATATTTTTTTAAATAATTTGGTAATTTTTTTAAGCTAATTTATAATTCCAGTACCTAAAAAAAAAATTTAAAAAAATGAATAAATCTGGAAAAATTATAAAAAGCGAAAACTTATTTATAATATCCGTAAAAAACCGAACTTTTATTAATTAATCGTATCAAAAAGTAAAACGTTTAATATAAATACTATAAAATTTATAAATAATTTTAACGACCTTTAAGTTAATATAAGATTTCGTTCTTTAATTACGTTAATTACGATATTAAATTTTATTTAAATATTTATATCCTTAATTAATTTTAAAAATCCGATTTAATTATTATTACTTTAAAGCTTAATATTATTAAGTTTGTTATCGTAAGGATTATTTAATAATTAGTATTAAATAGTTATATGTAAAAGAAAAAAAATTGAAAAATTAAGGAAATATAATATTAATAATAATTTCGGAAAACATTAATAAGTTTTTAATAAATTTATTAATATTTATTTTAAATTAATTAATATTACCGGTCCTTAAATTACCTAAATTTTAAAATATTGCCTTAAATAAAACATATTTAAGCATAAAGTAAATAATTATCCGCGATAATAATTTTTGATATATTTTCCTTTTCTTTCGAACTTAAAAAATAAATAATCTCCTTTTTTTTTTATCCGTCCGAATAACTTTATCTTAATTATTATTACGTCGCTTGTTATTTAATTATACCTTTTTTAACTTATTAATTAATATTTAAATTATTAACTTAAACGTTATAATATTTAAATTTAAAAAAGAATTTCTAAATAATATTACCTAATAATAATTAAATAAAATACCGCCTAATTAACGTTAAAAAGGTCCAAAATATATCTTATAACGTTTCGTTTTTAATTTTTATATTTTATTAAAAAACGTTATTTTTTTAATACTTTTTTTTTATATATAAAATAAATAATTTTATAACCCTATTCCTTTTTCTGTTCGTATTTAGTATCTTATTTATATCGTTAATTTTATCGTCGTTTTATTTACTTTAATTAATCCAAATTTTAATAATTACGTTATTAATAACGTAATTTTAATTTTTTTAACCCGTATTAATTAAATTTTATAATTTATTTTATTACGTAATTTTTTTATTAATACGTATAATAATCCGAATTACGTAATCGGTTTAAAACTTAAGTAATTAATTTATATTCTGAAACCGGTCGCTTATATACGTTCGTATTTTTTTTACCGTCGTTTAAATCAAATTATTTTTATATAAAACCTTAATTTAATAACTTTTTCTTATTAATCGTTTAAAGAATTACGTTATTATCGTAATTACGGCCGTTAATTATATACCGTTTAAATTATCGTAACCGTAACCATAATCGTAATTATAATCGCGTATAATTACTATCGTACGCTTTTAATTAAAACCTTATCCATTCCGTTTTATAATTAGAAAATCGAAAATTATCTTGGTAACTAATTAAAACCAATTTCCTTTTTTTAACAGCCAGATAAAATAAAACGGGACAGAATTAACCTTATTTAATACGAAATCAAAAAAAAATATTACGAATAAGTTCAAGATTTTTTAAAAAAAATTAATATAATTAATTTAGTATTAAAACTAGTCCGTTTAAATAATAATAAATATCTTTTGAATAAAAAATATCTCCGGGATTACGCCCGGCAAAAAGAGCTCTTAAAAATACATAAATGGTACTAATTAACTGATCAATAGACTCACATCCTCGGCCCTGTACCCTGCACCATTTCACTATTAAAAAGATTTTTAACAATACCGGAAATATTAAAATTAAATATATCCTAATCCAACGATTAATTAACAAATAAAACGGCTTATACGGAAACAACCAACTCGGTTTCCAATTATTACTACGTTCTTTCTAATTATTCAAATTCCTTTATCACCTCCGTACCCTAAATATTACGACGTAATATTTTAATTCCGTAACGGCATAAAACCTTACGTTATTTTTAAAAACGGTCCAATTTATTAACGGCAAAACGAAAAACTTTTCGCGCTTATTTTTCTTTACGTTTTAACCGTTTTTTTTTTTTTTGTCTAAAAATAGTTAATACTTAAAAATAAAAGGTTTAAATAAATTATAAAAATTACTTTATTTAACGTAACGAAAATATTTTCCACAATCGGAATAAACTTTATAAATTTTCCGTTTAAATTTATAACAAAAATACGAAATATAAAAACACATAATAAAACTAAAAATTTAAATCCATTTCGATTAAATTAAAACGTTATTACGTTTAAATAATTTTTATTTTTTAATACGATTAAGTATAATAATCAAAATGACCCAAAAATAATATATATAAAAATTTATTTATTAAATAAACATAATAAATAAATTAATCTTTAAAAGTAAAAATTTAAAAAAAATATTATATTATAACTTAAAAACTTAACTTAAAAATAAATAATCGGAAAAATTAAAACTTATTTCCGACGTAAGTCCTAAATTACGTAATTAGCTTTAAAGTTTTAAAAACCTTAATATTTTAAGCCTTTTAAATTTACGATAAGCTTAAAAACTTTAACGAATTTAAAAATTTAAACCGTTTAAATACCTTAAACCAAAAAAAACATATATACGCTCGTTATTTTCTTATAATCTAAATAGCATTAACTTATAATACAACTTAATTATCCAGATTACCCTTAACATCTGCTATTACCAGACATAACTACATCTCCAGTTTATTACTCAGATTCCCACAGTACTACTGCCAACATAAACCGTACGACTAGGGTTTAATAGTTGGTTAAGCCAGTCAGCCGTCACACCCTGTTCCTGTACTATAACAATATGTTCCATATTTTCCGACCGTTTATTAACAGGCCAAGCCTTCGGGTTATAATATTATATAAACGTTATAAAGCTTTTTTAATATCTTTTAAGCTTATATTAATAATTATAACGTTATACTTAATATTATTAATATCTTTATATTTTAACTGCTATAAATATACTTGTATTTTTTATTTAAGTTATTTATATAATTAAATATTCTTAGATATAAATAATTAATCTTTATATATTACTTCCTTTTAACTTCTTCTGCATCCTTTTCTGCTGCGATATCTGCTAAGAATCACCTAGTTCTTCCTCGAATCTACCCTGCACCTTTTTACATATTATATCCTCCAGGGTAACCCTATCTACCCCTATAGGGTAACTTTATTTACTATCCATTGACATCTTACGGTATCGCGCTCCTGCTTGCTGTAGCCTCTCGACGATTTCCAGATTGCCACCTTCTGCAGCTGCTTGAAGTGCAGTCCGACCATACTTTCCAGCTGCCGCATTTACTTTGGCTCCAGCCGTATGTAGCCTCTCGACGATTTCTAGATGGCCACCTTCTGCAGCTGCTTGAAGTGCAGTCCGACCATTCCATTCACCAGCTGCTGCATTCACTTCGGCTCCAGCGGTAAGTAGCCTCTCGACGATTTCTAGATGGCCACCTTCTGCAGCTGCTTGAAGTGCAGTCCGACCAACTTTCAACAGCCGCTATATTTACTTCGGCTCCAGCGGTAAGTAGCCTCTCGACAACTTCTAGATGGCCACCTCCTGCAGCTGCTTGAAGTGCAGTCCGACCACCCACTTCAGCAGCTGCTGCCGCATTCACTATGGCTCCATCGGTAAGTAGCATTTCGACGATTTTTAAATGGCCACCTCCTGCAGCTGCTTGAAGTGCAGTCCGACCACCATTTATAGCAGCCGCTGTATTTATTTCGGCTCCAGCGGTAAGTAACCTTTCGACGATTTCTAGATTGCCACCTTCTGCAGCTGCTTGAAGTGCAGTCCGACCACCATTTTTAGCAGCCGCTGCATTTACTTCGGCTCCAACTGTAAGTAGCCTTTCGACGATTTCTAGATGGCCACCTTTTGCAGCTGCTTGTAAAGCTTGGTCAACTCCTTTAACAAGACCTTGGTCCTTAAGAAGGATATTAACGATTGTTATATTGTTATCCTTGGCCGAGGCTTGGATCATTTGCCTTCTCTTAGTTGCCGAAAGCCGGCCCGTAGAGGCGATAAGGCGCATTAGTGCATAATGACGAGCATTATAAGTCCAGTCTTGAAGAAATGGACTGTTGGTATCAAAAGGAATCGGTCCCCAAGGTTGTATTGCCAAGTTATGACCGTGCATGATTATATCTTTCCACAAGTTCCATGTTTGGGATTTCTCTTCTTGAAAATTGCCTGTGTGTGAAATCCAGTAGATTGACGCGTATTTCATGAACGGGTGTCCACGTTGAAGCGTCTCGTAGGCTGCATTCGAATCTTTTGTGTTTAGACCAGCAACAGACCTAATATCAATGCTTTTTGAAGCTGCTTTCGAACTGAGCTTGGTGCGAAATGCGGTGGTTAGTTTTGATCGTGGTCCTAAAGCTGCTCGAGCAATATGTGCAGGACTGGGCAGGTGTATTGGTTGAAGCTGTCGAGCAAGAGTCGTCTTAAAGTCGTTGAAGTTTAGGTACGTAATACAAATTTCACCGATATTATGATCGGCATCCTCGATGTTGAAATGAAACTTTCCCAAGCGGGGATCTGCAGGTGTTTCAAGCAAAAACTGTCTGATTGTGTGATGTGCGAATTGAACTTTTTCGGACCCTTCGTCGACCTGCACGAGATTTTCGCACCATGAGGCGATATTCTGCATGTCGTTATAAAGACGCGCTGGTTTTGAGTATTGCTGACCGATCTCTATAGCGATCGCCTCACGAAGTTCACTTAATGACAAAAGTCGTCTTGAAGCAGCAATCCAAGGAAATACCTGCTGGGCTGCTTTTCCATGGCCTCGAGATACGATACGCCAGAGCGCTCGACAAAACGTATCGGTTAAGTTCTTCGGAAGATCTTGGAGAGCTTTGCGGATATCCTCGTCGCAATGCTGTGAGCAGATTTCGTCGACCTGGAAAATAACCCAAAGGAACCTGGGAAATGAGTAGTTTGAACAGAAATGTAGGTGAGACAAGCACTTACATGCCGTCAGCGCCCTGAATTAGCGCCTGTTTAATATCTTCGATGAGACTGGCATCTCCAACTCTGAGGTCCTTGCTTTCCAATTTCTCCTCAATTACACCGTTAACATACGTCTTAATGTCGTCATGAACCGATGACTCGGTCATGGTAAGGTGTTCAAAGGAAGGAAATGTATTTTGTATCTCCTCTGAAAGGCTACTTCGGCTGGAGAGGAACAGCTTCGTATCCAAGGCTGGGAAAGCAAGAGTGGATAATGCCTTCATGAGTTTATTACGCTCCGGTTTATCGCACTCATCCAAGCCATCTATGATGATATAGGAAGGTTTTCGGACGGGCGTTATTCCCTGGAGAAGTTTGACAACCTCATCTAGTTCATTAGAGGAGTTTAGCTTTCGAAGTCCAGCTACCACCTTATCCGACAGTTGGGTGGGTCGCAGTCTTTGTCGTAAAATCGACCTCATAATGGTCCCGGCGCTTAAAGACTCCTGGTCATCAGACTGCACAAAGAAGAAAGACATCAGACAGTCAAGATGCTCCTTTTCACGTAGGATGTAATCAACTACACTTGCGCTATAATTTCTAGTCAGTAACGTGCTACTGGAGTAGGAGTCTGGTGATACTAACGTAGCAATAGTCTTGCCCGATCCGACTACCGGCAATCAGTACTATGACACAATAATCGCATAGCTAACTCACTCTTGCCTGAGCACCAAAGCAAAGGGGAGCCACTTCCACTGATCCATCGATCGAATTCTGGCGTCTGGAAAATCCAGCTTGTGGTATTGTTGTACCGCTTCCGATGACTTTGCTGCAAGGGTCTTACATAGTCATAAGTCGAAAGTGCGTCGAGAAGCTGCCGCCTCCGCCTCCCTACCCCACGGATCAGCAATGTTCCTCTGTGCGTTAGAAATACTTACATATCTGTCGTTCATCCTTCTCTATCTGCCACTTGCGGATTTGATCGACTTGGCTATCATGACGTGAGAAAAAAGTGCTCAGATTTCTCCTACTTGCCGAGGCTTCTTTTCGCTCTTGGGCTTGGAGCTGCTGATCTTGTGCATCAGCTTGCGCCTTAGCAAGAGCTATCGCATCCTTGACATCATCGCTGTATCCTTGGATGGTGTCCATATCAGACTTGAACTCCTGCTCAGAAGACTTCCAGACAGCCCGAATGATGTGGTTATGCCCTTTTTTTCTCGGTTAGGTCTGGATTCTGGCCAGGAATATAGCTTTTTCGTACATGGACGTTGGATTACCTCCACCACATGCTTACAGCAGCGAACAATGGATGCGTGGAAATCGACTAAAGCTTGCTGCAATCGTTTTGAACTCGAATATAATATCTGATATTCGGCGAAAAGTGGACAGAGGTTGCCGACTTTCATGAATAGACCAGAAACCACCTCGAAGTACGATGCGAAGTTTACGATAACCTGTATTAGTTTAGTCCAGTCCTTAAAACAAGATTCGGCACGGAAACTCACCTGCATCGATAGCTTGACACTACCCCAAACAAGAGCAGCAATCGCTGGGTTAGATGACACAAATGTATCGAAAACGCTGCAAAAGTCCCGGACTGACAGCAGGACTAAGTAGAGCCTGCTGGCGATACTTGGTCCTCTCCTGTTCTTATCCCTGGAGTCGAGCTCGGCAGTAAAGCGAAGTATAGAATCGGCTTCAGGAACGGCCCTCGTTGCGTGGAGCTGACGTCGTTGTTCATCGGTGAGGATGCTTTCAAATTCGCGGATGGCAATCTGCAGCGGCTTATCTATTGTGGGGGGCGCTGAGGCCGATGAGGATGACGCAGAGGAGGATGTTACCTCCATAATATGATCGGGTATCGACAAAGATTGACAAAGGTGCGAAGTTGAATTGGTTGGGAAATCGCCCATTTTTTGGGCAAATGTCCTGCTCGGCATTGAGCGGGGTTGATGCGGCTTTACTGCCACTAGCCACACTCAGCCTACCTTGTGAATGAGAACCTCGCGAGTCCTATAGGTTGTCAGATTTGTGCTTTACACAATGAGGTGGACCGTGCATAAGTTAGGTAGGTCAAAAAGGCCAAGGGTTGTTGCGTTATGCAGGCGGTAACAAATGTACAAGTGTCGTCAACCCACTAATATCGTCTGACCATCAAGATCTTCACAATTTCGACTGCCATTGTCGAGCATCAGCCCTTTGTCATGACGCTGACGTCGTCCCAGTCTGATATCATCCAGGCTAATCCCGTCAGTACCGGCTTAATGCCTTCCGCAACTCGTTTTATTCTACCTTTGGCGAGTGGGACAAGGATTCCTACGATGCCTTGGATGACAACCGAAGGTAAAGTACAAACAAGTTACTTTCTCTTCTAGCATCATACTTACCTGTATACAGACCCTTCGAGGGATATTTATCGACCTTCAGGAGTTTATGTCGGCTGGTCCAGTGGCTTTGCTAGTAGCGGGTTGTAGAGGGTTGAGACCCCCCTAAAACGGTCTAGCGCAGATATCACTTGGTGGCAGGATCTGTCTTTTATCTTGTGGTTTTGAGCTTTTTGGCTTCCTCTTAGCTTTGATCTCAACCTCGAATTGATCGATTTCAAGGGCTCCTGACATGGCTCAGGATGGGTGTTGGGTAGGTACTGTCTCGCAGTCTAACAGACTCAGAATCCAATCAAATTTCCACGCTCATAATTCTGACAAAAGAAACCGCTCGCAGACCATCAAAGCTTCCTCACCCGCAACGGGGGTTGTTCTCTGCAGCATGAATAAGGACTCTCCTCTCCAGTAGGGTAAGTCGGTTCCCGGGTCCCCGATGCTCCATCAGCAACATCCGTAACGCCTCGGGTGCCTCGCGGCAGTTTTTGGCTGCTTGGAGGAGCACGTCGAGGGTAATAACCGACTCGACCATGCCATCTTCACACGTGTTCAACAGAAGGCGGAGCATCTCAGGCGCGACGAACGGGTTGGCCGCCGCCGCCTCAAGCAGGGCTGGCGAGATGCGGATACGGTGGTCTGTCATCTGGTACCGCTCGGGCAGATAACCGGCCATCTCAAGCCCATGCCGATTCTGAACCGCAGCTTTTACGAGTTTCTCGACGTCGCCCGGGCTCTTTGGTTCCGGCGTAAGCTGCCGGTCGAGTACTTCTTGCAGGTTTTTGCGACGGCGGCAGTTCTTTGCAATTATCTGGCCGATGGTTTGCTTACCTTCGGGCAGCTGCCGCTCCTGATGTGAGTCTAGTGGCGGCGCTGCCATTGGTGGCCGGGGATCACGGTTCAGGAGGCATTCGAGAGCCACGTCCGAGTTAGCCGCCGCGGCTTCAAGCTCGTCCAACCCAATGCCCCCGCACTTATTCTACGAAACTGGAACTCGACGACGGCTGGGTCTGGGTTCCTGGCCGCGGCAACTCTGAGCCTTCGACTATAGCTCTCCAATGGCTGATTGCCGAGGAGGAATATGTTGACCCTGGCGTCTACATGTGCAGCAGCAATGTGTTACAGGTCTTCGCCCACGAATAGCTCTCGGTCTATGGCACGCACCTCGAGGAAAGGCAGAATCTCGTGGTCATAGACGGTATTCACTGCCGCCGCCACTACAATCGCCTTCGAGACGTGGAGGGCAGAATTAGGAACGGTATGCGAACGAGCAAACAAGAGCTCCATCACCTTCGGACCCCGGATAGACGCTGCCCTCTCCACCATCTCCTGGGTGATCCACTCTCTGCCCGCCTCTGGGTGATCTGCCATAAGACGCAAACACTCCGCGATCAGACAATCCCAGTAGTCCTCGGACGCCTCAGACTCTAGTCCTCGGACTGGGCGAGCGATCACTGCGTACTCCTTCCTGGTAACACCCAAAAACTGCTCCCTTGGTGCAATGGAACAGTCCTGCTGAAAGTCTTGGGGAGCACATTCCGACCTCCAATGGCGCAAGAAATAGATCGATAGCTACCACATTGCCGTTTGCAACCGCAATCTCGAGGGATCTTCTGCAGACTGCATTTCCCAATCCGTTGAGTGAATGCCTCTCGGATAGAATTCGGTTCCGCGCTAACATCAGACACTTCCGGCACAAGGGCTTGGAGCATCTTCGCTCCATGCTGTCGATTCATAGCTGCGGCTCTGAACATGCTCAGAGTGAACTTGCTGCCCTCTGCCAAGTGCGGGCGAAGCTTCGAAATCACCGCGGAGTCGGCAGCCGGATTCTCTATTACTCTCTTCAGGATATTCGTGTCAATCCGGATATCGCTGAAATTTCGAATCAAGATGTCCACGAGTTCACCTGGCCGGAGTCTGTTTGATACTGCAAGGCCTAGGAACCGCCGCCGGTGTGACGCCCAGGGTAAATCGAAGTTCAACTTATTCCGCTGGAGAAGATAGGTCAACATCTCAGTATCGGCATTTTCGATAGCGGCTGCCGAGATCCTATTCCAAGAAATTGAAGGACAATCTAGATGGGCATACTCTCCCAGCAAGTCCCATATCTTCTTTCTCATAGACCACTTGATTCCGGGCCCGCTCTTTGAATGCGCTGTGGCGACTAACATATTCGCCCTGGTCATACGTTTACCCACCCCAGCTCTCATTAGATTAAGCGTGGTGGATGGGCAAGTCAGGGCCGCTACACCGAGTTCGATCCTGTTTTTGTCGGAAATGAAATCGGTATTAGCTTGCCGATAGGCTCCGCGACGGCCACCAAGAAGCAGATTCACCAGACGCTGGTTACATCGGGGATTTTTGGGTGCCAGCAGAACCACGTCACAGTTCGAAGCGCGTTTCTTGACGCTGGGGTTTCATAGCAGCACCTCCACGAGGCTCGTGTTCTTCGCGGCCTCGACGGCGTAATTGATGGCGGAATACTTTCGCGCGTCAACCGCCACGAGGTCCTTGTCAGCGCTTTTGCGGCATTGCCAGGTATTCTACTGTCTCAATGTGGTCAAACTTGCATGCTAAATGCAAGCCTGTCTCGCCATTTTCGTTCTCCGGCAGCGGCAAGGATAGCGTCTCGCTCCAACCCGATCCATCCCAGTCGTACCCCATGCTATCGCAGAGCTGTTCAACCATCCTGCTAAATCCGTATACGCAGGAAACCTGGAGGGGAGTCGACGGGGGTGAAATGCAATGGTCCAGCTCCGTCTCCACTTGTTCGTCGTAAAATCTAAAGAGTCGTTGAGATAACAATCTCGGGACATCTTCGATCCAGCGGGTGAATCCCCCCTCATCATCCAAATCCGAATTGAGAAGTAGATCGTCTACAAAGCCATCGAGATCGCGACGCCGAGAATCGGCTTTGCCACACAGTTGATAGTGGGTAGCCCAGTATAGAGTTGCATACTTATTGAAATTCTGGATAGGAGTGTTCATCTCTGCGTCAGTTCGCCTGCTCTGAGAAGCACAGTTGAGAACACTGTACGTCACGCTCCATGCCGCCGAAGAGTCTCGGCGACGATGGGTTTGATACGCCATAGCATCCAGAAGCTCCGAGGCCTCCCAGCCAGACTTACTCCCAGTACGACCCTGGGGGCGGCTGCCGGATGGGCTTCGTTCTATAAACGGCTTCCTGATCGAACAGATACCCCACTAGACATGGATCTCAGCCGCGGGCTGCTCCTTGAGGATGAACTTGATCCTTCGTGATCAATGTGCTCTAATGCTTCAGGTGTGCCGGTTATCGGAGAGGCAGACCGGCTGCCCTTGAAACCACTGGGCGGCGGACTGTGATGTTGGCTGTCAACTGAAGATTTGTCAAGCCGCGTGGCGCTAAATGAGCTTCCGGATCTTCTCATTAACCTCGAGGAAGAACGCAAGGCTCTTTTCCCAACATCAGCCGCGGTTCAGATCGTCCTCATTCGGCATGGTCTCCTGAGCGAAGCTGTTTTGCCTTGATATTGCCTTGAATATACGTCTAAGGCAGGTTTCGGCAATGCAGGCGTGTAAATGGGACTCGTATTCATCCTTAACCTGGAGATACTGCTCGACCGAGGTGTGCTGGAAGCGGAAGATATAAAGCTCATCGTCGTGAACAATGAATCCTCGACAGCTCGAGACTACGCACACCCCAGCTAGCTGACAATATATGTTCCGTTGCTAGGTTATATAGACGCAGTCCGCATGAAAAGAAGCTTCGCAATTAGCTGAATATAATAACATAACTGATGTCCCCTATATCTGACAACTTAACCTGCCGCTGTAGCTCGAAGGTAGCTCCCATGTTAGGCGTATTTAGTATCTTGCGAAATAAAACCATCGTGTCCGGTATCAGCTAGCGCAATAAACTGGCCAACTGAAAGAAGGTCCGGGCATCTAACTTGTGGAGAGATAACATCCGAGCATGTTAGACTTACCCATCATACATACGGTGTTAAGTTAGTCCCGCTAATGTCTCTCAACCCCCACGCCGTTATAGTAGACCACCTAACTTACCCATTATCGCGACGCGACCGCACACACCAACACACCGCCAACCATCTCCAAGGCGCCGTTCACGTCCCCAAACCCGAAAGCAGCCAAAAAATGCATAGGGAAGGCCCGATACCCAGACTAATTGGCACATTGCAACCCGGCGAACCAACTCGCTGGGACTTCCGCGCTATCTCGAACTAGGTAGTCGGCGCGTACAAAACAAACAAAAACCCATGTGACTAACTCTGACCAACCACGGGGTGAACAGACCACCGACATATAGGCCTACACACCTCCACATATATCCTCAGTCTCCCCCTCCCCCTCTAAGTTACATCTGCGCCCCATGTGAAGCGGGACATACCTGGCACTATATCCACGGGTCTCCAAGTCCAGCACTCCGGTCCAGCAACAACTACACTAACGACGAGCCTTGGGGCAAAATTAAATGCCGGAATTCTTCCCCTTCACCCCGGGGACCGAGACGTCGCGCCAGGCCGCCATCGCCATCAGCGACGCGTCGACGCCGCTGCTGGGCCGATTCCGAGCGCACCTGCCGCGGCGTGCGCGGTCGCGGTCGGGCCTGCTCTTCGGCGGCTTGGGCGGCGGCGGCGGCGCCGGTAAGTCTGGCGGGCCGAGGGCGGCAGCGGGGGCGGGCGTCCGCGGGAGCGTGCACGTCGGGTACGGGTACGGGGCGCTGCTGGCGGCGGGGCTCGGGGACGGTGACGACGAATCGGAATCGGAGTCGGACTATTCCGAGGACGACGGCGCTGGCGGTGATATGACGGCGCAAGACGGGCGTGCGGCGAACGGGCGACGGCGGGGCGGGTGCGGGACCCTGCGTGGAGGCGGCGACGGGAGAAAGGGACGACGAAGTCGCGGTTCCCGCTGGTGGAGGTGGAGACCACGGCGGACGAAGTGGCGACGTCTATGGAGGAAGGGTGTCCTTGACCTCTGGGTCGCGCCGCAGCAGACGGCCGTCATGCGCGTCGTCGAGAGCTGGTGGAGCCGCTGGGGCGTCCTGGTGTTTTTGCCCGCTGGCCTGGTAAGTGAGATTTATTTGAACGGTCTCAGAGAGAGAGGAAAAATAGGATGGAAAACGGATGGCATCTAGTAGTCTAGTAGGCCGGGCGCGTTAAGGATATGGCATCGTGATGCAATGACGATGGTGGGAGCAGGAGATGAAGTCGTATCTATAGGGCTATTTGAGGATGTTTTCCTTTTCTACTTAGCTACGAGATGCAAGGATCACACTGACAAGGCGGCACGGTGCGAAATAGGCAGTGGCGTGGTGCGCGATCCCGTTCCCCCAATATCCGCTGCCGACGTCCGGTCACGACGATAACAGCCAACCGGCGCCGGCGCCGAACCCGGGCCCCGGGGCGGACCCAGACACGGAACACCGAGTACCGGGCCACGGAGAGGCGCGCGTGCAGGTGAACTTCTGGTTCTTCCTGCTGGCATACTACGGGTTCTACAGCCTGACGGCGCTGATCTGGATCACGAAATTGTTCAACCTGTACTCGCTCAACTGGTGGCCGTCGGCGTTGGGGTTCCCGCTGACCATGGCCCTCGTCGCCGCTGCGTCTCTCGCGGTGCCGGTCCCGGTCTACTTCACGCCGGCGGCCCGCTTCCTGACTGTCCACAACACGGCCTGGATCGGCTGGACCTTCGTCGTCATGGCCGTACCCGTCGCCACCGCCTTCTGCATCCTCATGAGGCACGAGCGCCACATCGGCCTGCGCCACTCGCTGAGCGAGACCCAGCGCATCTTCACAAGCTCCTGGTGGACCGGCGAGGCGGCGGCCGGCGACTCGGTGTCGGCGAGGGAGAACCGCCGGCGCAGGGGCCTGCTGGGCGCGGGCGTGTTCGTCGACCCGGACCCCGCAGGTCTGCAGGTCTCGGACCAGCTGCTGGCGCGCCAGAGGAGGGCGAGGACGCCCGCGCTTATGGAGCGGCGGCGCTGGCTGCCCGCCAGCTTCGTCCGCTTCGTGTGGTTCTGTCTCGCACTCCTCGTAGGACTGCTTGCGTACCTCATAGGAGAGGCCTATGCCGAGATATACCTGCGCACGCTGCCGCACAACAACTTCGAGACCATCGTGTACGTCTACAGCTGGGTCGCGACCGTGCATTTGCTGGACATGCTCACGGCCTGGATTCTGGGCCTCAGCGAAGGGGAGCGCGTCGGCAGCTATCCCCTGAGCTGGATCTTCAAACTGTAAGCACAATTCCCGCAGCGTCTTCCTCCATACCAGGAACGCTGAGAATCCGAGGTTTTTCGCTGACACACAGAACAGATATTTCATGCTGACCTACCAAACTTACGTGCGCGCCCTATACGCGCGGCTGCGCTCGCCGTCGCAGTTCGTCTGGCTGCAGGCGCTCTCGTCAGGCTTCGCCATCGTGCTCACGCCGCTCACGATGACGCGGACCTACCACCGGCTGCTGGGGCTGCTTGGGCTCACGGGGTACTCGTACGGCTCGTACCAGAAGATCTGCGCGCGCAACGTCTTCATCCGGTTCCTGGCCGAGAACGCGAGCATGCTCGCCTTCCTCGGCAGCGTCGCGGTGCTGCACTTCGGCCCCAACAAGAACGTGTACCCGTACTTCGCCTTCGATGACCCCGACGAGCCCTACGACTTCCGCCTCACGTCCATCGCCTCGGCGACCACTTGGGCCTGCGAGCTGGCCGCCGGCATCGTCCTGCGCGCCCTCATCCGCTGGTGCTTCGGCGTCGACGTCAACGTCGAGGGGAGGCTCGACCTGGCCGTGTGGCCCGAGCTGTTGCCCACGAGCGTGGCCGTCATGCTGCACGTGCTACAGAACATGCTGTTCTCTATCATTCGGCTGCAGTTCCGATAATGGGGAATGAGGAGCTGCCGGGGCCCGCGGTACGTGTGCCGTGTAAAGGCGCGCGGAAGCCTGCGGGGTATGAAACCGCCTTCCAGTAGGCCCCGGACAGGGATCATAAGGTAATTGCATGTCGGTGAGGCGCGAGGCTGCGATCGACATAGACAGACTGCTCAGGCAACTCTGCCAGCGGCTGCCACCTCGGGAGTTGAAGACGCCCCTGTTGGGAACACGTAAGAGGCTTGCGATGATCGAATCCCAGACACCAACTCGCCGACCCTTTATGTTTTTGTGCTTGTTGGTCAATTTAATATGCAGAGATGTCCAAGCTTGGGCAGGAATGATACCCCTTTTAGAATCTTTACCATAGAACCAGATATCCTCGCTGTAATAGACGCTTGTTCGCTTGTTCGCTTGACCGAAGACAATGTGTGATACTCTGACGCTACCCAAATGGTGATGGGGGGCGGATTCTTATCTTGTCTGACCTTATTCGACGTCAAAGCGTGCCATTGCGTCCTGCGCAGTGCGGGCAGGATAATGGGCCTCATCTTTATCCTGGCAGCGACTATCCCGTAGCTGTATAAGAGCGGTTGAATATGTACGGCTATACATACATGCGCTATGCGACGTACGCAATTATCGCGGGTCCTTGGCGAGCAACGCTGCACTGGAATCGACCCGCAATGGGAACTGCCCCAATGTATGTATTTGAGAAGGGGCGTGAAGGCTTAGGCAACGGTTACGCCTACATATGTAGCCTCAAGACGCCACGGTCCGGTTACGGTGATAGTTCGGTGACATAAAACCTGCTTTTGCAGGAACGAACTTATCGTCGGACGAACGCCCGCCCCCGGCCGGCCGGCCCTCCAACGCGTGCGGTCAATCGGGGGACAGACAGGCAGCATGGCCGCAGGCAGATGGGGAACCTGTTGTTAGTGAGTCAGCACACACCTTTGTCTGGTACGGCTGGTTGCATGCATGTGGTGTAGGTAGTCCAACCACACGATCCGAGCCGGGGTATGACAGCTGCCACTCCCCCTCATGCTGCCAGGCTGTCGTTGTGCGATCTTGCGTTCGGGATGTCTCCGAGTAGTTATCCGATACCCGTCTATCAATGGGCCGGCAGGTTGCCAGGAACATACCGCTCTATGATCTTGCAGGGGGCACCTACCGACTGTGTGCTTCTACAATACATGCATAGGTGAAACCCTACACTAGTAGAGCTAAGCTGAACCTCGGGCAAGCGCTACTAGACTACTATTGTCTGCTGGGCTCGCAGTGGTGATCGGCGCTCTGCAGACACGGATATGGAATGTCGCCATTTGCGAGGCTACATTTGCTTGAACGCTTGGCGCCCGTCCTCAGACTACTCCCGAGAGAGGCGCCGGGGGTGACGACTAGAAAGTTTGCAGCGGCTCGTTGAATAGTGATGAGACGGCCACTATGGTAAATCAACCAGAACACTTCTTGTAAGCCACGGGGAGGAGCGGTGAGCACACCCCCAGTCAGTAACTAACTGATTCGCGTTCGCGGATGCAATGTCTCCAACCACGTCCCAAACATAGGGAATAGGGCAGCCGCGGGCTAAACTAAGCCAACCTGTCTAGCCCTCTATAAGACTTCCTACGTGCATTTGGATGCTACCGACGCGGGCTGCAAGACTAAATAATGCATATGCAGCATGCTAAAGCGCCTCCGCGTAGGGCTCCTGCAAGTTATCGGATTCATATTTAGCCATGTAAGATGGGAGAGCAACACCATCCCTCCTGATTTGCTGATAAGGGAAAATGCTAGAAGGGGGTTCGTTCAGAGGTAAGCGGTGGTGGAAAAGGCCGTGACGGAATTTGAGAAATACGTCAACATCGATATCGAGTACCGGAGGCCGTCTCCAACAGAATCCATTCAGAGAAGACCGGAGAGAGTTTCGAAGGTGGTCAATCGCTTTCTAGAGCTTGGGGAGAGGGATACGCTTTCCCCATCTGTGGTGGGTGGAACACGGGCTCGTATGTTCGGAATGTGCCTATGGATGTGGATATGCTTTCCCCGCCGGGTCAATCACTATGCTTCCCGTTATCAAGGTCCACTAACTCGACGGAAATACAATAAGGCAGAGAACCGGATGGGTAGCTCCGGCTAGAGGGCCTAGGAAGACTAGAATCGTGTCCGAGTTGATGAAAACGAGTATCGAAACTGGTAGCCACATGTAGAATAAAGATAGACGGCATGTCAGTGTCGAATGTCTCTATCCCTGCAGTACTGGTGTGGTAGAGTTCCCGTTTAGTATGTGTCCTACGAAGAAAACCTGGTCGAAAAGGAACTAGAGTCCGGATCACAACCAGAACTCTGAGCATCGAGGCCGTCGATACCCAGGACTTCTCTATTATGAATGCCCCTCGGAAGCGTTCCCCGTAACGGGCACTCCATGGGTTTTACGATCAATCGTGAGGACATTACCGTTTAGCGCGAGGAGTGTGAGTTAACGACACAGGTGTGTGGTTACAACGCTGTTAAGCCCGGAATGTGTCGTAGTGTATAATGCGTATTCTGCCTTGCGAGAACCTCAATATCTGACCTGATATCTAAATTTGGCGAACACTGCAAGAGTTCATCGTGGAGGGTGCGCAACGGTGGACTCCACAGCCCAATCAGAGCTCAGAAAGCTTGCCTCATCCAGGCCGTTGCAGCAACAGTTGATTTGAGGCGACATAGCCGTGGACCTCGTCCCTCGGCACGCTCAGGGAAGTATGCGTAGATGCTTCCTGGTTGGTCAGATTGAGTGACGCGGTGGTATGTGAACGCGTCGCACGAGCAGCACTGGCTAGCTGATATCTGACGGAGGTCCATATCTACAAGGTGAAAATGCAGATGGGAGGGGGATTTCGGTCAAGTAGGGCCGAGTGATAAGTGTTGCGTCCAGAATAGCTCGGGGACAACCTGGTTCATCACAGGCATGGCTTTTCGGAAAGAGCTGACTTCTCAGTATCAAATAACCGTAACGAGCGCTCTACATAGGCCACAGTGGCGGTTAGCGATCCTAGTGCACCGTACGTATGCAGGTAGATATGTATAGTGGAGAATCAGGACTGCGGGGATGGGGAAAATCAGTTTTCTAAAAGTAAGATGGCAGATGGGCAGGGACGGTATCTAGGATCAATATCGGGTCGGTGGTAGTGGAGCCTCAGGAACCGATGGACTGTGACAGACAAGCTAATGGTACCATTTACAAGCTTCAGCGACCCTCCAAGGATCTTGTATGTGGTATTATCATCCCTCCCACGGTATCAATACGAGTCGACCTTTCCACAAACTCATCCACAAATAGAGACAATTACGTGTGCTCCGGATATCTTACATTATTGTTTTTGAGGCCTATGCGATACATGCATTTACTCACCAGGATGTAAGCTGGCTCCTCTCAAACCACTTCCAACAGATCCTGACGGCTTCTCCGATAGCGACGGAGCGGGCTCTTTTCCCACTTTATATATGGCTGGCTACCTACATACTACGTGTGTACGCGTATTTAGGGTGGATTCGGAAGGTAGCATATCGGTCGAGGGCCTACAATGTATAGCGTTTTAGGCGGTCCGTTATCAACCGACCCTGCATATCATTTACCGAAATCCCTGGCCTCTTATATCAAGTGCGTCTGGCCAATGCGCCACGCGGATGGGCTTCTAGAAGGCCGTGTGTTGATCCATCCGGACGTCGCTACACGATGGATCCTTACATGTGTGCCCCCCTACGGTGATGCTTCCTTGGATGAAATAAAAGGAGGCCGTTCCCCCTATCACAGCACATTATTACACCGCATGTACAGCACATCTTGTGCATGCGTCGACGATTGCTCACGCTTTTGCGGGCACATCTGGGAGCAGTAGTTTACGGACTCCTCCATGGTGGGGGAGGCAGACCCTCGCCGAAAGGAAACATCAGATTCTGGACATGACTGATCTTATGCATACTGCCTTACCGCCTCCCCCTTCTTTGACACCAAGCCGGCGAGATGTCCCACAACCCCTGTCGAACTCACAAGCTTTAATTGTCCGTCTTATATGCCATCTAAAACACCGCGATGCCCCGGTATCTAACCCACCTCAAGATATTACCAACTACACATTGGGCGTAATAGTTGGCCAAACCGAAAAAAAATTTTGCTGGTAGGTTGGGTGGCATTGTCCAGATATCCCGGTAGCGGGATGGGTAGGGGAGGACACCCTATTTTTGTTTGGATTCCGTCCCCATCAACAAGGCGTTGAGAGCCACGGGCGATATTAATGCCCGACTCAACGTGCTTTTCCGATCTCGTAATAAGTTTATGTAGGACGGTGGGGGAAAGTTGTGGTTGAAAGCTGTACACCACCCCCTGCAACTCCCATCTATTACACCCACGGGGGTTCGCCATTCGTCGTGACGGTTATTTAATTGAAGGCTGAGCTCCGACGCACGGAGCAAGACGGAATATGGCTTCCAACTCTGGTCCCCCTTTTCAGTCAAGGGACCTTACCTCGGTACGCTTCCCCAACCGCTACATATGTATCTCGGAATGCGCGGTTATAGCTCAGGTATCTATGTTACGATTGCGCGGAATATCTCTCTCTTGGGAGTCCCGATTTAGGTTAGATACCCATTAGACAGATTCTATTGCAGCTTCTAAAGTTGGGTTATTAAGTGAGTGCTTCATAGTGTGATAGACTAGTCCCACTGATAGGGATAATGCAGATACTCTATCGTGTTAAGCCTGACTGCCCCACTCCTTGGAGGGGAACCGAAAAAAAAAAATCGAGGGGCATCAAGTCATCCCACTATTTCCACCCTGAACAACATCGAAAGTAATAATACATAATACCAGGTGCAGAACCAAGCTTCATTCTTAGATTTATTTCAATTCTTTGAGATATACTGTCCTAGATCGTACATAGTAAGTAAGGGTTTTTTTTGTTGTCTCCAGGTTCAAGAGTTCCCTTCCATACATAACATATCATAGCTCCATGTTTACTAGGTATGTATTATGTAGCATGCATGTGTTATCCCAAGAAACAAACTCTACGTACACAAGCCCAATCACCTCATATCGCTAAGCTTCGGTGTGTCGTTCGGCGGTCGCCCCAGAAGCGGCCACTTTCATATCTTTGTTTGTCTCCTACTCCCATGTCTGGCCTGGGGGCCTGAGCTGTGTGTTATGTACGGGATGTATATATGGATGGGTGTATATGTATGCGTGTGCGTGTGTGAGTGAGTAAGTTACTTGGCTCGCTTGCTTGCCTGTCTTGTCACTTTCCACTACTCGAGCTACTCCCCTCTTCCCACCTTGTCTCCCTGTGCCACACCCCCCAAATTTTTTTCTCTCTCTTTCCCCTTCTTAGAAGAATACAGAAAATCGGCCTGACCTCCTCTCTGTTTCCCTTCTCCTTTTTTCCTTTTCTTTTCCCCAGCATGAGTGCCCCAGCCCCAACCGACAGCCTTGTTGAGCCCGTCGCGAACAACGCTACAATTCTGCCTGGAGCCACCCCATCGACACTCACTCCAGATGCCTCGCGACGAGAGCCCACCCCCTCCGCCGCCGGTGCCGCCCAACTCACCAGTCAATCGTTAACTAAGATCGCAAAGGACATGGAGCAGACGAAGCAGCTGGTCATCAGCGCCTTGCAATACCATCAGGATTGGCCTACTCCTGGTGTCAACTTCATTGACATCCTACCCATATTTCGAAGCCCCGTCCTCTTCGCCTCCCTACTCGATGTGCTCCTCCACCAGATAGAAGAGACGTTCCCTTCTAATAAGCCTGAGGCCATCGTGGGACTCGAAGCCCGTGGCTTCCTCTTCGGCCCTACCCTGGCCTTGCGGCTAGGCGTTCCCTTCGTCCCCGTGCGCAAGTCAGGCAAGATGCCGGGCATTTGTTTCACCGAGGTCTACGAAAAAGAATACGGCAAAGACGAGTTCCAGATCCAGGCCGACAGCATCAAGAAGGGCCAAAGGGTCCTGATTGTGGATGATATCCTCGCGACTGGTAAGTCCCAAATCGCCTTCTAATTACCGTTTGTGGCCCCTCCCAAAGTCCTGAATGCCGTGCTCTTGTTGGTCTTCGGTGAATCACATCCATACATGCCAAGTCCGGCTGGCTGCGGGGAATATGCGCGAGGGCTCCAGCGATTCGTCAGGCAATTCTCAAGCACAAGCATGAATCTTTGCCAGTGAGGGTTGTTCGATCGCGATCTACTCTAAGTTGTTGCTACTGCCGCCGTCAGAAACCTAGCGCCCCTGTTGGCTGCTTAGTGACGTCCCTTTTGTATACAAATGAACGCCTCCAAAAGAGCGACCAGTCCGAAGAGGACGGATTGCTTTGGGATTAGCGTCTATCACACTGTTCTATCCGCGATATTTCCCACACAGAGTGTGACTTTCTGAGGCTAATGCAACTTTTAGGAGGGACCGCTGCCGCCGCAAGGAAACTTGTTGAGAAATGCGGGGGCGACTTTATAGGATATCTCTTCATCATTGAGATCACCGTACTGAGAGGGCACGCTCAGCGACAACAGCTTGGTGACAAGCCACTCCTCGCTCTCGTTGAGGACTAAGAGGCCGAGTAATCGAAAACGGTCTGCTCGCGACATGCCGCTAGTATTCGTCAGCGTCTTCGTCAAAAATCCCCAAGGGCGCATATACCCATGGGGTCAAGTCCATTACTCATCCATCGCCGGTGTCTCCGCTGTCATTCTGCCCCTCCAACCCAACAGAGCGGACCGAACCAGGCCTCGGGAGGAGGGCTAATTAACCCAACCAGGCAGGAAAGCTATAGGGCGGCCTAGTAAGGAGGGAAGTTGAGGTTGCATTAGTCGGCGTTTTTTGGGGCAACAGGGGTAAACCTGAATGCATCGTGCGTCTGATTTTGAATCCGAGACTAGAGAGGGAATATGTAATTCAGTAATTGGGACTCGGACGATGGCCACTTTCCTGACCTAGGTTGTTCCAGAACAGTGCTGACCTCGGCATATTGATACCTAGCCGGAGGAAAGGAATCAGCGTACCATGTCTCTGCGCCATGTGAGCCCGAAGACGGCACCTGCCAACCGATCTATCGCGGAGGCCCGTCCTAACCGGACAACAGCCTACCTACGTAAGTAGAGGCTCCGTCGTCTCGTTAGGCAGACAAAGTCTAGGAAATGCTCGAGAGGGGGGGGGATGGGGGGAGCCTCTGGCAATCAACTCTATGAATATCTTAGAAAGTTATTCCTACTGTTATTTCAGCAAATAGCAGCGATCAACCATGCCGAAAAATGCAATCTAATACGACGGACACTACCATGACCCCTAACACAATCGCAGGCGTAAGCTTATCTGCTGTGCCGTGCTGTGGTGCGTACCGAGGGGGCTAGGCGGGAGTGATGGAACGACCCCAACAAGTCCATTGGCTGCGGATGAGGTGCTAGCTAGGCCAATGAGCTTTCTCACTTGTCCGTGCGGTGATAAGACCGGCCGCCGTCCGGGCGTAAGGGGCGTGCGTCTCGCGCCTTTGTTCGCTCGACGTTGTAGGTCCGCATGCTTAGGTTTCGCTGATTTGGCGGACTAGAGGTCGGTTCGCCAGGAGGTTTACCTCTCGAAGGCTGCCCATCGAGACTGTCTAGAAATATCTGTCTCTAGAGATGTCGGTTAGGTTCGGCCTCGCGGTTTTCGGGGAACATGCCCGTCGTCATGCGTGTTTGTGCGTAGTTCGAAGGCCGGATCGCCATGAGTGTCCGTGTAGCCTGTGGCTAAGGAATGATGTGTGTGCGCCTTGCTTCCCCTATATACAGTAATGGGAAGAGTAACAGTCGAGTGATTACGAAGAACGGTGCCTAGTCGCTAACAGTCGGCGCTGTCTATTCTTCTACGTATACCCGTAGACTCTACCCATCTTGGATGGCATCATGAAAGCATAGGTACATTTTCCGCAGAAATATCTCAGGGGCGGGAACTACGAAGGGTTCTCTTGGCCGTATATACGAAAATGGCGTTTGGAATTACCAAGCGACAGATATAGATCTGGTCTGCTACGTGACGACATCCCTTCCCTCTTCCGCGGCGCTCCATCGGTGCTCCTGATCAATACTACCAGAGAACGAAAAGCGCGGCTGAAGCATCGCGTATCCATCTACACGGCCCTAGAAACCCGACCTAGTTGACCGGAAGATCCAGGCAAGACGTTAATTATCGCTCCGTAACACTAAGAGAGCCGACTCTGAGGGGGTAGGGATATAGCCTGACTGACACATAGCATTGGACGGGGATTCCGCCTAGGTGAAGCAACAGCCCTGTTCACCCAAGTGGCCGTCAGCCTGGCCAGGTATCTCTGACGTGCTTTTGCGGGTATCATCCACCGGGGGCATATACATAATATTCATAACACCGATACCTCACGATCTCCGAGGCCGTATCCTCCCCCGTCAGCCGGCAGATGCCAGGGCAGATTCAGGGGTTAACATACAATGTCCCCTAAGATACCAGGGAGGAGCGTACCGAACATGCAGTCTCCAACCGCAAGAACAGACGAACATCGTCTTAGTCCACCGGCATTGGCCATTCTGTCAAGCTTGAACCGGCCGGGTCCAAATAGTCTCTACTCCTGTACGATTGCTTCGCCTTGCCCGACGGAGAGCCATCACTCGAAACTAAACATCTGATAGCTAGGCCCTTGGCCGAACAGTGAGGATGGCCCAACAAAGCTAGGAGAACGAAACACACGGGCAAGGTTGGCTCGGTGATGCAGATGGACGGAATCAGCTCCGATGTACCCCGAACGAAACAACCGGCTCACTACCTGCGAGTCTCTACTTACACCACACATAACGACAAACCGAGACGGTCGCTAGGTCACGTCATGCTTCGCCGAGTGCGGTAAGTAGTAACTCAACTTCGAGTCCGCAGCATCCATCTAGTAGCCCTCCCTCCCTCTCCGCCGACACTAGCTGCTCTCAACAAATACCACAAACAGCATTCCGCAGTCCCAACACACATCCGCGTGTGTATGCAAATCCAGACACGTGCCGGGATCGGATCGCAACACGACGCCCACAGCCAGGCCGAGTTACCCAGCAGACCGGCAGAAGTGCCTATCCACAGCCCTTAACTGGATCTCAACCCCACCCCCCCTTCTGGAATTCATGTCTATCTACACCGAAGAGCAGACGGCCCGACCTCACAGTACCAACCTCCATGGCGAGTCCGTCCGCACCCATCCACCTACTACTATGCGGAGCAGAGGAGAGGAACCCCCGGCGACGGGCCGGACCGGGTCGGGGGTTGGTTTCGTCATAGGAAACTCGGACGGAAACCGTTGACATCAACTGTTCAGGACCTACCTCACTGTCCCTGATACCAACTGGGGTGCCGTGATTTTGGTCTGAGACGCACACGGCCTCAAAAAGCCGAGGTGACCGACAACTCTTACCGGAAACTTCAGCTAAGTTCTTTGATTATATGTTGATGAGGCTGTTCAGAACGATGTTAACGCATGGATACTATTATGGGCGTAGAAATGTAGGCGAAAGAGAGTGGCCCCCATATCCCGGACAATGTCACGTGCACCAGAAAAGCCTAATACTCTGTATACGGGGAGCGAGAACATGACACATTCGAAAAAGAACTTTGGTTGTACGAGTTTCTATTAGCTATTAAGAGAATGCATCAGCCGGCGCGAGCCCACCCTACGTGGCAGGACACTTCGCACGACGTGACTTCCGCGTCGCGACGTTCCCAACCCGACACCCAAGCCATTCCGGTAACTTGTAAGCCCGCGGTCTGTCTCCGATGTAAGTTTGGTCTTGTCAATTGTTGTACTTTCGCCTGTGATTTTCTGATTCATTTCTTCCAAACGACTGTTCTTTCGGGTATACTGGGTATCAGCAAAGAGTAGGAAAAGACTGTGAAACACAAGAGGTGCTCCGCGCATCGTCGAGGCGACTAGACATGCAAAAAAGCAAAAGAGGGAATACGAAACATCAAAATCATATACGCCACCTCACTCGCAACATCGCCCCAGTTCATGCTGTCCCAATGGTTGGCCTGAAAGAAGGTTCGTTGACGGGCGGAGGTGGGGGTATCAGTATTCAGAGGCACTCTTGACGGGGTATCTTGAAATGCAGATCCGTTCCCGACCAAACCCGAAGAGCCAGTAGGGCTCTTGTGAAAACTTCATGAAAATGAAAAGCGATGCAGTAGCCAACGATCACGGAAGGGGGAGATGGTCAAAGCTGGCGACGGACTCTACGCGGCGGCAGGGACCGGGGCAGGAGCAGAGACGACCGGCTGCTCGGCGTTCTCAGCGACAGGAGCAGGAGCAGCTTCTTCAGGCTTGGCCTCGACTGCGGCAGCCTCCTCGGATTTTCTCTCGGCGGCTGGCTCGGCGGTTTCAGCGGGCTTCTCCTCAGTAGGCTTCCCGGCAGGCTTCTCCTCAGCCTTGCCCTTGCCCTTCACAGTTTGGCGGAGCTTGGAGAAGAAGGGAGGGGACTTGACCTTCTCGCCTTCCTCATCGGAGGTAGCGGCCTTGTCCTTCTTGCCGAAGGAGAAAGGCAGCGAAGATTTCCGCTTGTCGCTCTTCATCTCCTTCTTGGGCTCGCCGTTGGTGGCAGGAGCAACCTCCGTAGTCTCGGTGGGAGCAGTAGCCGGCGAAGTGACCTCGGTAGAAAGAGGCTCAGTAGTCTCCATAGCCGGAATGACAGGAGCGGACTCAGCAACCGGCTCAGCCTCAGCCGTGGTCTCCTTCACAGGTGTCACAGGCGCAGCCTCGCCGGACTCTGTCACCGTCTTCTTCTTGCCGAAGGACAAGCCGCTGAAGATGCTATGAAAGGTTAACACCTGATAACCGACAAGCACACAGGTAGAGGGGTTTCAACATACCTAGAACGCTTGGAAGCAGAGGGCCTAGCAGACGCCTCCTTAGGGCTCTCGGCGGTCTCAGCGGGAGCGGCCGGAGTCTCCGTGGCAGACGTCTCTACGACAGGCTCAGTGGCAGGAGTAGACTCGGCAGGAACTTCGGCACTGGCAGTGCCCGTAGTCTCAGCTGGCTTGTCCTCGGCGGACTTCTCTTCGGCAGGAGTCTCCTTCTTGGCCTCCTCCTTCTTGCCGAGAAGGTTGCCAAAGATAGAACCGCGCTTGCGGCTAGCAGAGCGACGGTCCTTCTTGTCCTCCTTCTTCTCCTCCTTGACTTCATCCTTCTTCTCTTCCTCCACGGCGGCGTCCTCCTTGGGAGCTTCAGGCGCAACCTCTTCCTTAGGGGCCTCAGCAGCAGGCTTCTCTTCCTTCTTGGCAGCAACAGTAGGGTTCAGGCTCTCCATGGTGTGTTTGTAGTTCTCGCTCTCGGTGACAGTAGCAGCGAGCTCCTTGGCCTCGGCGATCTTCAACTTCAGCTGAGACACCCAGTTGTCACGCACGGCGGTGGTGGGGGCCTTGAAGGCGTGCTTGTGGCCCTTAGAGGTGAAAGAGAACTTGTTGGTGCCATCAGTGGTAGGCTCGGACGCATCCGCCTAGGTGCCGTTAGTGTTGTCGCCTACAGGAACTGCCGTGAGTTACCTACCAGAGGGATAACACCAATAGGGGTCGCCTTGTCGGATTCCTTGGCGATGAACAAAAGGCCCTTGCCGGTCTCGGCAGCCCATGAGACGACATGGTGGGAGATGTCGGCAGCCTTCTCACTCTTCAGGTAGGTGGCAAGCTTGTCGCTGCTCATGGGTTCGGAGCCAAACCAAAAGTGGTTCTTGGAGAAGATGATGTTCCTATCAGGACCTGTCAGTACATGTTCGTCTCGTCATCCTCCCATGTTGCCATGCGTACTTAGGGAAGCTCGCCGGGGCGCCCTTGTGCTCCAGGGTGCCGGCCTCGATAGGCTCGACCTCCTCCTTCTTCGGCTCCTCCGCGGCGGCAGGAGTCTCTGTGGCAGCAGCCGTTTCGCTGGCCTCGGCGGGGGCCTCTGTCGTGGTGGTGGTCTCAGGAGCAGCGACAGCCTCGGTGGCAGGCGTAGTCTCCTCGGGCTTTGTCTCTGTGACGGCCTCCGTAGTGGCGGGGACAGCCTCAGGGACTGGAGTGGGCTTCTGCTCGTCGGCCATTTTGATTGTTTTGGGACGTATTAGAAAAGAATTTGGGGTATCAATATTATGTAGGTGGTATCGCAAAAACAGAGGGTATCAAAAGGCAGCAAAAAAGAGTATCTACTGAATTAATGTAGTAAGAAGTAGTAGTAGTAGTAGTATGTTCGGCTCTGTTTAAGGGAGGGGGCTACAAGATAGTTGACCCGGTTTCTTTGTTGGAAGAATAGAGGGTCAAAGAGGGGGACTGATATTTTTTCTCGAAATTCGAGTAGCACGAGAAGGAGGGAAGGAGGAGGATGCCGTGAAAGGGGAAAAGCAGTCGCTGCCAGGACTTATTTATTCGTTCTATGTGATATTAGCGAATCAGGGATTACTAGAAGGTACATACTATTGGCTAGGGTTTCCTTGGTACGTACCTTCTCTTCGGCAGCACCAGACATCGGATTCTGACTGGATTTCTTTGAATGGCGGACCCACTCTGACACTGATGCAGTAGACCCACCTACACCCCCTTATTACCGTAAATGGATGGATCCACCTGGACCGTGTAATTTTTGATGAAAAAGGTCAAGGGCATTCTTCTCAAGGGCCCTCTCGTCCAAGGGGAAGGGGATGGCCAGAAAAAAAATGCAGAAAAAACTGGGACCATATGGCTCACACCCCCTTGGACTGACTCCCTACCTGTATGTATTTTACCGCTTTGCGTGTCCCTTTCGGATGCCTCTCCTAGCATACATTACTCGTAATAAATAGTCTATTGAATTCCATATTATTCCTCCAATTCCTCCCAGTTGGCTCTTCGATTCCAGCTTGTGTCTGTGCCACACATATGCATATATACGGGGTATGTATGAATGTACGGGGAAGTATGTACCTATGTAAAAAGGAAGATCACAGGAGGCGAGACCCGTGTCGGTCGGCTGTTGCTCCCATTAGGAGTTTTACATTAGAGACATGCCAACGAATCAGGTTGCCGAACCCGATTTTGAGCGCCCTGATACAGTCCCTACATGGCATGGCATGGAACCCGGTCCAGTTGCTAGGGCATCAGCATGCGGCTAGGTATGGTCCGTGCTGGCTGCGTTTTCTGAGATTAAGCCTAGCCGAGCAAAAGGAAGGGAGAAATTATAGCGCCGCTGGCAGGACCCCCGGTAACGCTGCCAACAGACAAGGGTGTGTGTGCGCATGTGTCCTCCTCTGGTCACTGCTTCTCAGTAGGTAGCGATTGTCGAAAACGTGCCACCATGTGTCCTCTCTAGACCCCGTCCTAGACTTAGCCCTGTGGTCCTACAAAAGATTGTCGAGGTCTCGCGCGAGCGAGCGGAGGGACCTTTCCCGCCCAGACAATTTTCTTCTTCCTTTGGCGGGGGCCATACCGTTCTCTATCACACTGCCCGGCTCTGGCAGAATGTGATAGGAGAGCATACAGGAGAAGGATGTCGGCACCGGTCACACTTGGGGTTAAGCTCTTATATGTACGCGTTTAACACCCGCGGGGTCTTACGTATGTAGGTAGTAGGCTGGAACGGAGAGACTCGCGAGAACAGGTATATATCTCCTAAGAAGTTGCTACAGTGGTTATACAGTTACTAGTTGGCTCAACGATCGAGGGGGCGGGCACTTTTGCGATGCCCTGCCGTTTTCGATAAAGGATGCCCAGTCTCCCACTCCGCCCCACGCAGCTCATCCTCGTCGTGAGCGTTTATGCACTAGTCTACTTCATACCTGCACACACATGTATTGTGCATTCTTGCTGCATGTGCTTCCGTGTGTATGTATGTACGTACGGCTGCAGCCCAAGGTCATAGGGCACGATTATGTTCAATAAAGGAGGGCAGGCCAAGAGTGCTTGCAGTGGTAATCCACATACCCTCCTACACCCTATAGGTACCTCTAGTTAGGCAGACGAAAGAGGCTTAAGGTAGTAGCTATCCACCTCCTCCTCGTCCAGCTTCGAGGTTCCAATTGGAATGGGCAGGGCTAGTATCCACCAGCAAGCAGTGCCGGCATTGGAATCGACAGTTAGGGCTCATCTCGCGACGGCCCTCCATTGGCTGCTAAAGACCGTTTAGTTTATTTGATGCGTTACCGGCTGCAGCTCCAGGGAAACGAAACCCCATCATGCCCATGTGATATTTGATGCTAGAATTGAAAGGAGATCATATCGTGAGCTTTGCTCGTCGATCTGCCCCGTTATTCTGAGCACTATCCCCCGACCCTCATTAAAATTAATTACGCGTAGTAATAGTCTCGTACAGGGCCACTTTACAATATGACCCCTCGTGGATGGAATGGCTTGATATGAGTGAGAATCAGCCAATCTTCACGCAAAGCCGTAGATACCTCGGTACTCTACTGACATGTAGGTAATTATTAAAAGTAGGTTGGCTCCCCCACCTCGATTTCATAATTCTTAAGCTCCTGTTCGTCCGTTCTATCGTTCTCTGTTTGCGCTGTCGAGCATTGTAGGAACTGCGAAGGGCTCTCCTATGTATAGCGTCATGAGGTCTGGACGAAGGTGGATCTCGCGATAGGCACTTTCTGCGAGGGTCGCGCCCCGGAATGCGACAATGACAGCCGTCCCAACCCAGTTATTCTGTTAGGTTATTTCTGTGCTGACATACGTAAGCAGAATATGCAGCTGACGGCTTATCGGCTCTGCCTATAGCTGTTATCTAGCTGCAGGGGAGGCACATGCTCATGTTGAGCGTGCGTCGCCAGGACTCCTTTCGTCTACCTAGTAGATTCGAACAGAATCCCTCCCTGGTGCGTCGGATGAATCCAGAACAGGACCTCAGCAGCGGATTCCAAGGAATTGTTTAAATATACAGCGTGTTGCCATATCCGATTCTTATCCCCCGGCGACGAGATCTCGACAAAAAGTTGGTCGTGCTCAGAATTAGCCCAAGCTCCGCTTCCGCCAATTTCCGCTGCAATTAATCGAGTCCCACATGGAATCAGGGACTGATGGACCGTCTCGACCCCGGGCCGGCCTTTGCACTTGATGTTTCTCCTGTTGATCACCCTGCAGTTGAATCCCGAGCGCTAGGAACACAAGCTACCCTAACCGGGTCCCAAAACCCTTCAGCCCAGTAGATTCCAATTGGACGAGGTTACGCAAGCGTCGACTTTGTGGGTATCTTCGATTTTGAATGCCAATAGCGACTATTGAAACAGCCAAGTGGCTTTCTCTAGACTTCAGAATTCAGATGAATTACAGTAGGCAATTTGCATGTCCAGGTTCGTCTAAACTTAGCCGCCTGAGTTGCAAGATTGCTAGGACGGGGCAGGAGTTCAGCTTCTGTAAAATGGCCCGCCAATCGACAGTTCTGCAGGCTAATAGCATAAGATCAAAGCAAGATATCTGAGATAGTATAGGCTCCGGTTTGCCGAAACTTTCGATAGCCGGCTCTTGCCTGCCGAATACAATGTGTAAGTCGGCGCCTAACACGCCACCTCGTATGCGTGTTCCGCGCCACGGCTGCGTACCTATACTTGTTATAGGGAACCAGCCACCGAAAATCCGACGACACGACTCAGTTTCAAATCTGGCTTCCGTGGCTTCCACTCGACTTGTGCGCATGGGGTTTCAATTTGAACGTAATCGGATCCATCCACGTGCATCACGATTCACCAAGGCCCTGCATTGACACGAGCGCCGCGGAAGGGCTCTGACCAACTCGAAATATGCAGTAGCTAGCGCCGCCATGTTTCGATTGCCGCCTCGACTTCGGACAGTCGGCAGACCCCCGTGACTTAGTCTGGCCGGCCAACCTCAGCCGTCTACCACGTACGGAATCCGGGTTGACGGGGTGATTGGCCAGGAACTTACGCCATGATAATCCGCTTCGTGCGGCCGGCTTCGACGGTCGCCTCTTCTGCGGTAAGCTCTTAATCCGGAGAGGAAAGAGGATCCCCAGGACGATAGGAACAACTAGGCTCGCAACGGCAATGGAGAATTGTAAATTATCGAGACCACCAGAATCGACTTCAACCCATGGTTGCCGTGACGTGTAAACCCTGTAATATTCGATCCTCGGCGGGTCAATCTGACGATAACTCCCATATCAGGCTGCTCCTACTAAGTACAGGCAAGCAAGTTGCCAAAACTCTGCATTTCATTGGGTCCTGTGCAGCCGACCCTCGTAACCAAGGGCCGGTTGGTAGGTGGCTCCTGATGAATGTGAGTGCTGTATCAGACCAAACCAAAACGCAATTATTTCCCCAAGAGGATAGATAAGGCTATACACCATTGGGGGGGGGTTTCGGTTACTCTAACTAATAGGCTCCTATATTGTCCATCGCATGACATCTGAGAGAATCCCCGATCCCGAATGCCTTGATAGGATAAAAATGAATCTAGACAAACTGGACTTCACGAGTGGTCAGACGCCGCTGGGGTTCGCGCTGAAACTGGGGGCTTGACCGGTCGGCCCGTCGACGACAAAATCACCATCGATGCCATGTCGTCGTCTAGTCTTGGTTTGCCGGTCCCCTCATCAGCAGCTAATGACAGTTTGTCTATGCTATGAGCTTAGACTCGCCCACGGGGAGTCCTGTGGGTGGCTTTAGTCTGCTATTCTACTTGCTCCTCGCTCCTATTATAAACAGAGACGATGTTCATGCTAAGTTTCACCCCAAGGAGATGGGTGGGTTCCCTTACTTTGGCTTGCTCTTGGCAACTTACTTCGAGGTGCGACACCGGATCCACCCCTCGGTCCCCCCCCCCCCCCCCCCCCCCCCCCCGGGGGGTGAACCTTAAATCTCAGCTAGCTTAGAACAGTACCATCTCGTGTTTCTGTCTTTATCAGTCTCTCGAAGAAAATACTTCGCAGGACTCTTCCGCATATATCGAAAAGAGGTGCACAGTTAAAAGGTAGATATAGCTGCATCGATATTAGTCACACTCGTTTCATATCGTCCGGGACACCTTTTAGTTGTCCGGCTACGGATCCATATAGATTTGATGCATTGACTCTTATTAACTTACAACTTGCGGTCTGTCTCACTGTCTTTCTGGAAAGCCACTCCTTCTTGCATGTAAGGAGGAGAATATTACAGAACACACCGTCTATCGAAGCGATCAAACCCTTGCTAGAGTCGATCGAGTCAGATAAAATTTCGCTCTTGGTTCCTTCTGTAGCCCAGTCAAACTGATAGTGACCGACTCGCTTCCTGATATGTAAATGAAAGTACCAGCGGTTCTAAGCTACCCCTCCCCCCCTCCCCACGCTCTCGCCTCCCCCTCCATGATTCCGTATTCCTACAGGAAATCGACGCAGAAGCCCGCAGCGCCTATCAACGTTCTCAACTTGACATTCAGTGATGGTAGTGCCTAGCAGCTCCGCTCCTCAGTGGTGTCTGCGTATGTGTGTGTGTGTGTGTGTCATGGCTGTCGTTCATGGGCGCGTGAGCACACGACATTTGCAAAAGTAGTGGCGCCAAGCTTTCCCCTCATCGACCGCTTTGCGTAATCGCTTCACGTGCACATGTCGTTCGTGGACTTCCCTCCACGATCCGATCCCTATGCCATGCAACCCCACGCTGCGAACGCCCCTCCATCATGGCCTCGGTAGAGTATGTATGTGTGTATATGGCATGTTGCTGACTCGCGGTTTCAGTTGGGCTGTCCAGCCAGACCTTAGACATCGAACAGACGCGGTAGATATTATACTACGACACGTAGATTAAGCAGACGATGATGAATGGGGCTCGACCGACCCATGCTGTGTACGTCGTCGCCCTTCCACCACTGTATTCTTCCGGCCCTCCCCTGCTGTATTCGCTCCGGCCAAGGTCCTACGACGCATGTGCCGTTCCTGGTAAGGGGCGCAGCCTCCGCCTATCTATCGCTACCAGGACCACCTTCTGCGGCCGTTGGAGAACCCCTTTCCGTAGCTCGCCCACGTGCGGCCACATGACCAAAGGTTTGACCCGGACCGGCGCCCCACCGTGTTCTGCACCCCAATGGTGGATGGTCCCGAAGCCGACTACGCATCCGATAGGCTGGTCGCAAAATGGCCATCCATGACGGACCTAGAATCTTCCATAAGCTGAACTTGCGAGCCCTCGGCTTACCGTCGTTGTATTTCCACTTGCATACGCCTTTGGGCCGCCTCGTGTGACCCTTGTTCTGCCGAGACTTGTGGGGCCGGTACTTCCAGCGGAGACAATGCTCGGCGACGGTGTTATCCGGTACCAGCTGACTTGCAGTTTCCCCCTATATATTTTCTGGCTTGAATCTGGAGATTCGGCGAAGTCATTGCTATAGACTGTGCAGGGCGCGAATCATCGTGTTTAAGGGAGTCGGCATGTTTTGGGACAGTCGACGTCAGGGGGAAGTCGACACCTTTTACCGTGGGAAGTCGACGCCCTAGGGGGTAAGTTGATGTCTTTAAGGAGGGAGTCGGTATCCATATAATAAGAGGCTGACAGTTTTAAGGGGGAAGTTGACGTTCTTAGGTGGGAGTCGATTCCTATATAGTGGGAAGTCGACGCCCTTAAGGGGGAAGTCGATACCTTCAGGGGGGAAGTCGATACCCATATAGCGGGAAGTCGACGCCTTCGGGAGGGAAGTCGACGCCTTCAAGAGGGAAGTCGACGCCTTCAAGAGGGAAGTTGATGCCTCCAAGAGGGAAGTCGACGCCTTCAGGGGAAGTCGACATCTTCGAGAGGGAAGTCGACGCCTTCAACAGGGAAGTTAACCCCTTTACGGGGAAATCGACACATTCAGGGGAGAAGTCGACGTGCTTAGGGAGGTCGGCGTACGCAGGACTTGTTGGAGTGCTCGGTCGTATGTTCGGTTTCGGCACCCATGCGGGTTTGCAGCTCGTAAAGGAGGTTTGTGGTTATGTATGTCTTAGCTTTTTGATATGTCAGCCGAGCCCTGAACACTAACCAGAAGGAACGAATTTATCTTCCAAGCACGATTTTCCTTAAGGATCTCGTCCCCTATGTACTCTCCCTGTCTGTATGACCACAGGCAGCTTTATAGCTCGATTCAGGTCACCTTGACAGTGGGCGGCTCCGCACCATGTATGGTTAATCGGCGAGTAACAGGTATGAGAGAGGTCGGCTTCCGGCTTTGAGGCTTGTTGTATCCCAGACAAACGACGATTTAACCGGCTTCAGCCACGGCGCAATTGCACCTGTCCATAGCAGCCAGGACTCAACCAATCATCTACTAGACGATTGGATCGTTTGAGGGACGGTTGATAGGCTTCGCTGTCTTCTTTCTTCTGAGTTCGTTGCTGTTGTCCGTGATCTGCTGGATTCAACATCGACGCCTTCCGCCAACTCAGTATGGCGTTCGTCTGTCGGTGCTGGCCGGCAGATCCAGGGATAAGTGGCTTGGATTGTTGATTTGCTGCCAGGGGCTGATCTCATTGAAGCCTTCCCTCCTATCCTTTGTCTTGTATGGTGGACAGCCGTAACTCGGCCCTGCTCAAGCCTGCATTAGCTCGTAATTGGAGAAGCCTACTCTTAGAAAACTTACCTCCGTTATGGCTCAGAATGAGCCCTCCATCCCTCCGTAAGACGTGCGGTGTTCATTAGTATTTGTCGGCTGTAGACAGAGAGCATCCAGGGGATACAAAGGGTCAAAGAAGGAAGGTAGAGGAGGGTTTCTTTGTTCGTATCGCCATGCTGTCGGGTCTATTCGTGCAGCAGTCACTCACACCGCTGTGCTTATTCTTGATGCCCTCATTCCTTTCTAGTCTTGCGTCAGCACAGATAACGAGTTCTCTGTTACGGGGAACTTCTACCTCAGGAATGGCATGAGCTCAGGGTCGCATGATCCTTGTGCGATCTGGTGTTTCCAGAGAGATGGGCTCAGTTCCTACAATAGCAATACGATATAAGGGGCACTCGAGGTTCTTCGAAGAGGGCAGGCGTCGCGGCATCGCTGTCTGTCAGGCTGCTTGTTCTGCTCACGGGAGCAACAGATATGCTGTGACCCCTCAATCACTGCGCTATCTCTTGTCTTATAGACGAGACTCTCCTAGAACTTCATTCCCCCATTCTTGGGTGTAGATACTCAATTTCGGGAGACACTGGTGCTAGGTGCTCTGGTCTGGGCAAGGACAAGTTGGCGCCTGAAGAGAAAACCTCGTGAAGTGGCTCAAGGGTGGTTGCTCTGCCAATAGCCGCCTGATCCAGAGCCTTTCTTACCAACCCCAATGTGGCGGTTTGGGTGTAGTCAGGAACGAGCTTGTGGTCCTTCCGTGGGGGCGTGTCCGATGCTACCAGCAACTATAACATTATATCAGTAAGGCCTATCTCTCAGTCTAACTGAGCTAGGAGGCTTCTGGATGGTGTATCTTGTGCTTTGGGTATAATTGATGAATGGGCCTCAAATCCACTCGTATACTGGGGGTTGCAGACTATGTAGCCGAGGTGGACTAAGCTTATCACCGGCAGGGACGCGTCCTCAGGTAGAGTGGTTGCCCATGTGTCGGTTAGTTGCCCCTGAGCCTCAATGTCGGTTTAATGCAACCACTACTGAATATTCCAGACGATAATGCGGATCTACCACTTGAGGACCCCAATTGGGACATTGTAGTATATTGTTATCGAAATACAGGTACGTACCGATCACGCGGCTGGTACCTGAGTTCGCGACAACCTCTTCGCGATAATAATGGGCTTGGCAACTAGCACCTGGCAACAAAGGCAAAGACCACCATCTTCTCTAGTAGAAGGTCAATCGCGTATATTTTACGCGTGCCCATCTTCTGTCTAAAAGCTACTGATCTGGTAGGTACGTACCTATCTCTTCTGATTGTCCTAGGGTGCGTCCAAAAAGGGTTCGTCTATATATACCCTCCCACAGTATTCTCTTCAACGCACAAAATTCTCGCCCACCTTCCATCTTTCTACAATTGACTTCAGTTTCCCTAAGCACTTTCACCTTTCTACTTCTATTGTAGCTGTCAATTGGCCTTCATGCAGTTACCTACACTACTCATTGCCACGATCCGACTTCATCACTGACTCCATCTTCCTCTATTGGTAGCCTGACAGACCTTCATACGCCAATTGCGTGTTGCCGTCCACCCCAATCGTCTCGTCCACTGCTTGCCAGGTTGCAGGTCGCCCCCAGGTTAGTATTTTTCCTAGTCTTCAACACGATTCTGATAGTGGGCTTGATTACTTGCTGGAAGCAGCTGGATGTCTTCAACTGGCCTAACTCGTTCCTCTCTTGCCACTTCTCCCCTGCCATTTTTAGCTTGTCCCCTTGACCTACTACAACAAGATGTCAATAGGCCGGGCTTCTGGAAGCGAGCGGTGACAGTGAAATACCTGCTACATCGTAAACTTTTTTATCGCCAAGTTCTATTTCCAATGTCATCCTTCTTGCCGACACAGCCCTCGAACGCCTAAACCATCGGCCACTTCCATACTTTCAATTTTATCACAACTTAGACAACATACCTCTTCATACTTCCCTCTTCATACTCCCTTCTTCATACTGCCTTCTTCATACTTTCCTCTTCAGACATCCCTCCTCATACATACCTCTTCGTACATCCTTCCTCATACATCCCTCCTCATACATCCCTCCTTATACATCCCTCCTTATACATCCATCCTCATACATCTATTACCTATAACCCTCTTGATACAGCCCGATATATCCTTCCATTGCATTGGTCTAGATTCCCCAAGCTCTATGCCGATGGTTGTCGATGGTCGTTTCTATCAGGAAAAACACTTGACAGAACGTTACGAGGTCGTCAGATCTTAGTTCTACCCCTTATATCTCCTTCCAGTCACTATATGCATTCGGCTCCTTCCTATACATCCAACACTTCATCATCTGGTCTCCCACATTGACTTCTAAGCACCTAAGCTTTAGTGGTGGGGAGCTCTTCGCACTCAAGGAACAAATAAACGTTTGCCACAGCAAATCCTTGGGACTATCAGCTAACACGAACCACCGAGCGCAACAGCGAGCAGCAACATGGATTACCCGACCACTCTTCCCTACCCAAGACTCGATGAGCAGGGTGGTATCCTGAAACAAGAAGGGGCTCTATTGGAGCCGCTCGCGCAAACGTCTAAACGTGTGCCAGACAGTCTGACGACTCACCCAGACAGTTTCGGTTCCCTAAAGCGGGTGTACAAACGCGTTATCCTCGACAAGGAGTTTCGCTATGCATATGTCAGGCGCAACAAAGGCCAAATTGATCATGGCATCACACGAGCTTTCCGTAAGCGTTACGAGAACGCGAAGTACAACGTATTGTTGCATCCGAACAGGGACGAGAACAACAATCCGTACTATGTCGACCACGACCAGCGTACATGGAGGGACATGGATGCCAATATGCAGAAGATGCTGGCGCTCAGTTCTTGGCCGCTCCTAAAGGGTGTTCCCACTATCGTGAGTTAACTACACCTTATATTGAATGCTGTTGGCTAACACAGGTGCAGGCACCTTTCGTGAAGAGCGAGACGGGCTTTTCTCGGGTTGTAGCCAAACAACCTACGGCCCTCACGGCCGTATTTAGCACGCCTGAAGTCTTGAAGGAGATCTTGAAACATGTCTCTACCGAATGGGAGTCATTGTCCAATCTGGGCCGGACTTGCCAGACGGTCTTTTGCGCCATCGGAGGCTCCATGGTATGGATTTCTGCCTTCCCAGTGATAAAAGTCCAGATCAATACTAATTACAAACAGACCCAATGTGACATGAGCAAGGGAAATTTCCTGAATCTCGATAAGTCTGAGAGCCAGCTTGCGGGACTCGTCAAGAAGGGTGAATTGACTCAAGACCAAGCCGACCAAGTCAGTGTATCATGGCTTTTAAGTGTGTCACCTTTTCGGATGGAAGGAACAGGTCATGCGGACATCCCCATGAACGAGTATGGGTTCTATGATTACCAGACCATGCACAAACTACCCACCATGCGTAAGATTGTGGACAACCATATCAAATTATGTAAGTGTCAGCAGATCTCCAAACTTGAATATCGGCCGCTAACATATTCCCAGACCGGGTTTTCCTGTATCATGGCGAGCACATGCAGAAGATACTGCTGCATCGTGTGACATTACTGAACATACCAGCTGTTAAGGCAATCGTTCGGACGATGTCGAATTTGAGTCACCTTGGCATCTACAACTGTGAGCTGCTGACTCTCCAGACGGTGATCCCGCTTCTAGAGATCATCACGGAGGCCAACCAGCGCCGCCAGGAGCGGAACGCAGCTCCTATCAACTTGGACTTTTCCCCACGTTTCTTCCAGGGGCCCATCGTCAATGGCAAATGCTATGGCGTAATCCCCTATGATGAGGGCAAGATCAACACGCAACTAGCAATAGTGCCCATCATAATGAAGGCCATCAACATGGCCTTGGATGCAGGCATCAATTTGGTGCGTCCGGGAACGGCATTTCGTCGCTATCTGGAGAGGATTCCCTTCAAACTGGATACGCTGTATCATATCCTCGAGGCTATTCACAACATTCGGGACTACAAAAACGGCGTCCACGGTGACCTAACAACATTGCCCGAGGCCCATAAACTGGAAATGGAAACGGCCCTATGGTACGACCTTATCATCACCACTAACGGTAAATGCATGGAAGAGCCAGAACTGCGCAAAATCTTGATGCTCAACAACTCTATTACGCTAATGGACTGCAGCGCTTGCGGTCAGAGTCTGCCGGCGAACTTCTACAGGGGAGAAGTCGCAGCACGAAGGGCGGAATATCGTATCTGCCACGGGTGTGAGCTAGCCGACTTCCTCTCAAACCATCAATATAATATGCGTCAGCCAAAGGGCGAGTTGGCCATGAAGATGTGGGATTTCGGGAAGATCCAAGATCTCGCGACCTTGTTGCGACGTCCCAGCGCCCAAACAAGTGGCACATTGGTAGGCAACCTTGCCACACGCAACGGCCGTGATCGGCCCCAGGCACCAGAGAGCTGGCTTGACCGCATGAAAGGCCTGGGCGAGGAACTAGACAAGGCCGTCGCGGAGAGGCAGTACATTATTGCCAAGTCCGAGCATGAGGTTAAGAAGTTGCGTCTTCTACAAGCGAAGAGGGGAACCAGAGACTATATCGAGTTCGCGCACCGCGAGAATAGTATCGGAGATCTGGTAGAGTGTATCCAAGCCAACATGGTCTGTCTAGGCCGTGGACAGACTCAACGACGGCCGGAAAATTCCGTCGCTACCAATTGGCAGGACCAGATCATGAACTATCGGGAGATCCTGAGAGAACAGTGGTATGGACGGCTCAACAATGGCCCATACCCTTTGGCGGGCGATGCGGGCGCCAGATCGAATCTCGATCTCTCCCCCGAGAACCCTCCGACTGACCCCTGGAACTATTGGGGAGGCACTGAGGCCGATGCCACTAACGCTGAGGGTGATGAGACGACCTCCAATCAACAGTCTCAGGCCAACGCCCACACGGGTACAAGTGGATGGCAGCCTGTGGATACGTCCATGGAGACACCAGGCTTTTGGTAGGCCTAATTATGAAATAGGCCTTGACCACGTCTCCTTGCGCGCTCATCTTTCTTCGGCTCTTGGTTTCTGTTGTTCGGCTTCGGTTTCGGCTCCAGTCACGGTAGTCGATGGCTTCCTCGCCCGTAACAATGCCCGCAAAAGCACAACACCTTTTACCATCTCCTCGATCTTCCCCGGCTCTCGTGTTGTGCCCTTCTGGGTTTACTCTCTGGATCTCGGTCTTTTTCGGCGCAGGGTACTCCGTGCTCAGGCGCCTTTCGGTACTCTTTTTGGAGTCATAGCCCATCTCTACGGTTGCATAGCATCGGCGTTCTGGCGCATCTTTCGGTACGCAGCAACCTATACCATATACTCGGTCTTCACGACACCTCTTCGAGTTTGAGCAGCGTGCATTCATGATTCTATTTCCTTTGTATTCAGCATTGCACTTTTCCTTTTCCTTACACAGCAACTCATATGATATGATCGGTCTGGATAATATCTCCCCAGCACCGTACAGCTATTGGTTTCATCAATTTGCATCCAGCGTTGCAATTTTCGACACGCGGCAACCTATACCAACTGCTCGGTCTTGGCGATATCTCTCCGATCAGCGTATCTTCATGGTGTTGTACCCTTGCATTCAGCGTTCAGTTTGTCGACACGCAGCAACCCATACGATATGCTCGGCTTTCGCGGCCTCTCTTCGAGCAGCATACATTCATGATTTTATTTCCTTTGTCCTCACCGTTGCGCTTTTTGGACCACGCAGCAATCCGTACCTACGCTCGGACTTGATAAGACCCCTCTGAGCAACGTACATCAATTTGTTTTTCACATCCTAGCATCCAGCGTTGCGTTTTCCGGGCTCGTTGTTTGGGTCTTGGCTTCATGCTGGGCCTCCCGTTTGGCCACATGGTGAATATTGACGCCTGGGATTGGGATTTTGTTTTCGGAAGCATATGGCCCCTGAAACACGTCGCTGTCGGGGCCATAAAAGTAGACAAGCAATTAATTAGGTAGCAAAAATACGGTGCCTCTCCTTTTGTCGGCAAACCTTATGCTCCTTCTTCACGCGTGATGCCTCGTTGACTTCTGTGCAGGGGTCGAAACAACGCAATCCACGCCACTAATCGACTCCCTGGAGTAAGTTAACGTCCGCCCACCACTATACAAAAATGTATAGATGAACTGCCGACATCCTTACATGGATGGCTACCGGTGGACTAGGGTGAACAGAAGAAGGTACATAAATATAGGTACAATTTACATATAAAATTAAGTACCTTTGCACTTAAAAATATAGTTGGTACCCGGGTCGGAGTCTTGGTCAGCCTCGGCGGCCCAGCAGCACCTGATTCTACACCCCCTTTTCCCGATAAAGTGGTTGTACCAGCCATGTTATTTTATATGTAACGCCATACTCCACTAAATATGGACGTAATAGCAATCCACGATAGATACAATGGAATAAAGGCCACAGAATTTAAAACTGAATAAATGAATTAGGCTTGGCGGCTGCGCAACGAATTGCGCAACCGGTGGGAATCGCTCAAGTTACTTCGGCCCTTGTTTCTCTATAATAACAGTATTACCCAGCTGGGTAATGCCGGACAAGCCCTCTACGGTGATTCCTTATAAAGATGATAACAGTGGCACCTGATAAGAAGGACATTTGGCATGACATATATTTAGGGCGAGACTTCTTTGATTCTCATTCGTACCATTGGTATATAGTACTATAAGCTGCAATATCCTGGGCCTAGCTCCAACCCCTATCCACTTATTACCTATACTGTATCACCACTTAGTCTCCCATTACTCCGCTCTGGATTTGAGTTCAGAGTATAGACCACCCGACCCCGGTCTCCCTCTACACCAACCATACTGAGACTCCGAAGTCCTGTTCCCAGTTCGTACGAAGCCCACTCAGTTCTTCCCATCAATCGGCCCTCGTGTGACGACGGAGGTGCCCCAAGTGGTTATGGTTGCATATGCAAACCCCGCACGTCAGACGCGAGGTTATTGGCTGGATATTTTTGTGTAACGGGGCGGTCGTCCATTGTCGAGCAAGGGGGGACTATGGACGCCCAGGAGCAGCTAGTACCCTTATATTCCACGGTCTCCTCGATCCTCAGCTAGCGAGCTACATGGCAATGTGAGACACCTCACCATATCGGACGCCAAACCAACAGATAAGCCCACGTCAAGGTCAACCAGCAAAACATCACGACAACTACCACCATGGCAGACGCTACCAACAGCGTGGGCAAAGAAGGCTACGACACCCACGCGGCGATATACGAAAAGCTTGCCAGCACGCCTAGCGGGATCCTCGAGAGGCAGCTCGTGGAGTCCGCGCTGGGCGACTGCACGGGTCTCACCGTGCTCGACCTGGGCGGGGGCACAGGGCTGCGGGCGCGCCAGGCCGTCGAGCGCGGCGCCTCGCACGTGGACGTCGTTGACGTGTCCGCGGAGATGCTGCGCATTGGGCAGCAGCAGATGCCACCACAGTACGATGGCCGCATTGCCTGGCACGAGGCCGATGCCACCAAGCCCCTGGACGACCAGCTGCAGTTGAGGGAGACCTACGACCTCGTCATGGCGAACTGGCTCTTGGACTGCGTGGGCAGCGTCGCGGACCTCGAGGGCATCTGGGCCAACGTCGGGCAACGGCGTAAGCGGTTTCTGTAGTCATTCCTTCTCCCCTCTGCTCCCTAGCTCAAGAGCACAAAGTTCCGATGGGGGGAATTCCGGGACGCTACGAACCCCGAAACATCCCTCATATCTGAGCTCCTGGTTACTTTTCCGATTATCAACAGTGAATAAACACTGACTCTAGCTGGACGTCGCAGTGAGACCAGGCGGGCGCTTCATCGGCATACGGGTGAACGACCCCTGGGCGCCGCACCTGGCGGACGGGCGGTACGGGGTGCGGTTCCGGGAAAAGGAGCGGATCCCGGGCGGCGTGCGGTACTGGTACATATACGACGACCCCGCCGGGAACAAGCCGCTGCTCGAGATCGAGGCCGCGTCCATGGAGGTCAGCTACTCGGGGTCCACGGAGCTGCACACGAAGTACGGGCTGTGCGATGTCGATTACGAGCCATTTGAGAACGCCAAGGTCGTGCGGGAGGATCCGGAGTTCTGGAAGCCGTTCCTGGAGAGGCCGGCTATGGTTGTCGTGAAGGCGAGGAAACAAGGGGGAGAGTGAGGAGGTTGTTGGATTTCAGTTGATTGTGGTTGCGTTGGATGAAGTCGGAGGAGAAATTGTGTTCGGTAATGCACCTAGGAAGGCGTTTATGATAATGTATCTCGAGGAACTGGTCGCTGGTAAGCTGTCTTATGAAGAAATCGAACCTAGCCGTTACAGCAGTAGCCGGGAAAATGAAATCCGGTTAACAAGACGTTGCAGTTGAAAGGTAAAATTGAGGGAACACTCAAGGCGAAAATAATTAGTATGTATCTTGAATTATATAGCGTGACAAGTGCGTTACGCTGTAGAATCCCAAGTAGTTTTCCCGGGCTTATATTCTTACCCTATATATACAACCGAATATATCTCAATAGATAAACCTCAAATCAGGCACTCCCAAACTCCTATGAGAACGCCCCCCGGGGTTCGCCCCGAGAGAATTTCCCCTTCATAATCAGTGTTGAACTCTCCACCATTCCGTTTTCGAGTCCTCCACGCATCGCATCACGTCATGCAATCAGCCCAACACCCCCCACACCTTGTCAAAAGCTCACATAAAGCGGCGCTCGAACTCCCTAAACAGCTTGGGGCTGATCTCGTCGCTGCTCATGCCCTCGACCTCCCACAGCACGCCCTTGCGGGCGTAGTGTTCGAGCAGGGGCTCGCTGGTCTCCTCGAACTTCCGGAACCGCGTGCGGTAGATATCCTCCTCGTCGTCGGCGCGCCGCACGAGCGGCTCGCCCGTGACGTCGTCGACCCCGGGCACCCGCGGCGCGTTGAACGTGGTGTTGTAGACACGGCCTGACGGCTCGTGCACCCAGCGCGAGGATATGCGCCGGATGATGACGTCCAGCGGCGTCTTGATCGACACCGCCCAGTTGATCGGCACCACGTTGTCGAGGCTCCTCGCCTGCGCAGCCGTGCGCGGAAAGCCGTCCAGCAGGAACGAAGCGGACGGGTCCTCGGAGGCTTGAGCGGACAGACGGGCTCCCGCGTTCGGGTTTATATCGGGCGAAGACATCGCGTAGTCGATGCCGGGAATCCCAGAGCCTTCCGACGCTACGGCCTCGCTGACGGCGGGCGAAGAGAAGGCCATGACGTTCTCCTGCGCGCCGGAGAGCCAGCCGCGGTGGCCGAGCTCGTTGGTGATCAAGCGCAGTATGAGGGCGTCGGAGACCAAGCCGCCTGTCTTCATGGTGTGCTCGACCTTGATGCCGAGGGGCGTGCGATTCTTGACATTGTGGCGCAGCAGATCGCCGGAGGAGATGGCCGACAGCTGGGGAAAGCGAGCGAGGAGTCGTTCTGACTGAGTGCCTTTGCCTACTCCGGGGGCTCCGACTAGGATCACGCGGGCGGCCTTGCGGAGGCGCATAGTACGCACGAGCCAGCCGAATGAACGAACACGAGAAAGGCGGGACGACGGGGTCGAGACACGGACGAGATGCGAGACAGCGTCGTAGATCGGAGATGAAGGGGTGGGTGGCGATAGCGCGCGCAGACACCCGTCGACGTTTGGGAGTGCCGCGCCGCACAGGCGAGTTCGTCACACGTAAAAGGCGACGGGATAAGCTCAAGCAATGTGCATGGTGAAAGTCAATCGTAAGGGAGATTGATGATTTGAAAAGAGAGAAGCGGGGAGGAGAGCTCGGACGGAGAAGGTGCTATAATTCAACTCAGGAGAGTCAAGCGGATATAGCGGGCATGAGTTGGGTTGGGCCGAGGTGGGGGGCAAACCTACCACAATGTAGTGTACAAAGCCACTATATAATAGCCATCGATATCTGTATACCCCGGCGCTGGTTGATATGTACTGTACATAATATAATGAGCTCATCAAAATTACGGACAAGAGATAGTCTGCCAAGCTTGTTGAGAAAATGTGGAATAAGCCTAAATCCTGATAAGACGGATTAAAGTCGTCCGCCAAGAGTTGGATGCGATACGGTTCAAGTTTAAAGTCGTCTCGTTCAGAGAACGAAACTTAAAGACTTCAAAGTTATCCTCGTACATATTTAAGTATATAGCTACGTTATAACTCAGGCGGTATGAAACTACTATCGTAACTTGTAGCGACGCCTTGCAAACTGAATAAGCAGGTATGTATTTCCAAGAGTCGCTTTAAGTACTGGTTGGGGCATGGGGTTTATCGAAGGCAATGGGGATGTTGCTGATACATGGTACCTTAAATGTCTAAGTAAGCTTCGGGAATTCGGAGTTTCTAAGTAAGTCTTGGATAGAGACATAGATGCCGGGTTGGATAGAATTGACGAGTTACATTCTGAATTTAGTCCTTCTGACGATGAAGCTCATAGGCGAGTTATCAGACTAAAAATTATGTACTTAAAAATTATGAAGTCTATACCTAATTGGGAACTCACTGGATCCCAATGGCTTGTCACAACTTTCCAGGCATAACGCAAAGCACCAAACTGATGCTGGCGAGTCAAGACACGCTCTGTGCCGCCCAACCACCCTTCATCCTATTAACCTTATGCGCAAAGTCCGCCTTTCGTATCTTGACATGGGACAACGGCAAACAGCCCTAAAGCATCCTTCGAACGACGCTTATAGATCTCCCGTAGCCAGGATGGAAAGACGCTGGGCGCCGCCACAAATCTGGCTGCTATTACCCGGACAGAGGCCCTCGCAAGAAGTCGAGACAACAGGCACGGTCTCCCGTCCAAGGGCGTTGCCGCAATAGCAGTAGGTGCCGCTCATGCCGGCGATGCGGTAGCCGCCCTGCACGCAGGCATTGCTGCAATACGAGCGGGAGTTGAGAGTCCCGACGTAGGGCCGCGCGGGCAGCGAGCCGACCGACTGCGCGTTGTCCACGTCGGTGAAGCAGCCACGGTCCGTCATCCCGCCGGCGTACGTCTCGTGGTTCGTGTGGATCAGCGGCTCGTCGGCGCGCGCCGGGTCCGGGTGCGGGTTGTCCCATTCGGACCACCGCGGATACCCGAAGTCGTAGGCACGCGACCCGTCGCCATCCCAGTTGTCCTTGAACAGGCGCGCCTGTCCCGCGGCCGCCCTGAACATGGTCGGCGCGTCGTGCGTCGACTCCACGATGTCCAGCGTGTGGCAGCCGTCGGCCGCGGGGTCCGGGCACGAGGGCGGGAACGCCTTGACAAACTCGAAGAACCGCTCGCTGCGGTCCTTGCCCGTCGTATACACGGCGCAGTCGTTCGCACCACGGTAATCGCCCTTGTCCCGCGTCGCGCGGCCGTAGGCCATCGTCTTGCTGTTATAGTTGGCGAGGAGGGCTTCGCGACCGGAACGGACCAGCTCCGTGTTATACGTCATGTTGCCCGCATACTGGGAGCCGAAGGTGAGGTAGTTCGAGAAGCCTTCGCGGTAGTTGTCGTACGTCGCGCACTTGCTCGTTGACAGGGGCCGCGTCGTCTCGAACCAGATCATGCTGTTGGGGTCGCCGACATAGTAGCTGACGGGCGTCGTGATGCCCAGTTGCTCCGGGGTCTTGCCGACGGCGGCGTACCGCTGGGCCATTTGGGCCCCCATCGAGTGTCCGCCGACGACGATCTGGTTGATGTTAGGGAACCGCGTCTTGTCTCCGTAGTACTGCACGAGCTGGTCGAGCACGTCAAAGGCCGACACGGTGCCCCACGTCGACTCCGGGAGCAGGTTGTTGGCGCCGCCCGCCCAGTGGTCGCCGTGCCAGACCAGGGCGCGCGAACCCGCAGCGTACCCCCTGCCCGCGTCATCCCGGTTGACGAAGTACGGCGCCAGGATCGAAACGGTGTCCGGGCTGATGTCGTCGTTGTCGTTCACCGCTAGGAGGGCGAGGATCATGCCGGCGTGGTAGTTTTCAGGGTCCCGCCGCGCGCCGTGGATCACGATGACGGCGCGCTTGAGGTCCTCGTTCCGGGGGCGCTGTCTCGTCGTGTTGAGGCTCGAGTACGTCAGGAAGCTGAGGTCGCTCTCCAGGTCGTCCGCGCACACGTGCCGCCCGGACGGGTCCTTGATTCTGAAAAACGCCTTCTCCGAGTAGGAGTGCGTCACCGGCATGCTGTTGGCGTACTCCGTGCCCAAGTATTGACCGGGGACCACTTCCTGGCACTGGGCTCGGGCGGCACCGGAGAATGCGGCGGCAGCCAGCGCTGCCACGCCGCGGCTTGAGATGCGCATTTGGGGGGCTGGCGGTTGGAGATAGGAAAGAAAATTCCAGAACGAGGCCACAAGCGGGTGGACGGCGTGGAGGTGGCAGGGGAGGGAGGCCTAGAGGGGGAACGGGCATCCATTGTGGACAAAGGGGGATGGTTCCCAGGAGAAGATATACTAGAGCTAGTTACGGGGCAATAGACGGAGGGATTGCAGGAGGCGCAGCCCCGGTGCACATGCGGCGTAACGATCATTGTCTATTTTCCTACCGTACCTCTGTAGATCTTGATTTGTGGATACGACGTCAACATGGCAATCTCTGGAGTAGGTCTGCTTGGCCATATCCAGGTCCAACCAGACCTCCTCGGCGGAGAAGTCACCTGCCCCTTTGAACATCAAATATCACCAGCGGCATGCAGGTCGTTTTGCTGTCATGGCGCCAACTGCTGGGCGAGATTTTGCCATAAAAATTGGGGGACGCCGAGGGCTCGTCTATTTACACGATTTGACCTATTCCCCCCTCATGCGGGCGGTCTGACGGTACTTCTCAGCTTGATCAATATAGAAAATGATCGGCATCGGACTGCGGCTCCCTAATCTAGAACACGAGCCGCGTGTCCCGGCTGCTAGTCTAGGCAACGAGGGAATTGATGAACGAGCTTACAAGAGGCGTTACGGTGACCGATCACTGGCAGCTCGGCCTGCAGGAAGAAGGAAGAATAGACGACAGTGAGCGTGCATGATTGATGCGGGCGCGGCGGAGCTGAGGACAGTTCCCTTGGGAGACCATTGACGAACCTGCAGGTCATCCAGGAAATGCAACGCTGGATGCATAAGAAATCTGTTCCCCTACGACCGAGCGGAAGTAAACTCGCGCCCCCTCCTCGAAGGCAGACGGGGTTTGACGGTTGCAGTTGCAATAGTGTTCTCGAGCGCGTGTTTAATTAATTTATCGGGTCAATTTACCTGGGCGCCAACCAGGTCCTCGGGTGGCAAGGTGGTCGGCAACTCATTCGCTTGTACACGGACCAGCGCGGCCGGACTCCGGATCTGCACGTCTTGATGAAGTCTTCATTGAATTGGCACCGATCATTTTCGATGATGGTGCAATGTTTTCAGATGTAGGGGGGCGTCGGGAGAATTAATAAGCTATCGGGATGCTGCTGTAGAGGCGGGTAGTAACGGATATTATACCAGATCTTATTAACGTTAGGGCATTGTGGGGGCGGCAAGAGATAGAGTTAAAAATAGGAATTAAACGACAAGATGCTCTCCGCCCCCCAAGCCCTCGGTCCAAGGCGGCTTATTATGCGCTCTAGTGCGATCTCCAAGTAGACCAAGACTCGAGACCTCGACAGCCTTCGGCGGCGTAGCCCGAACAAGTATGCTGGTGCATCCGGAAGACTCGGCGGCTAATGCAGCTAACCAGATCACCAATAGCGCACGTACAGCGCTCTGGTCAGACTCAACAATGCTCGGGTGGTTGAAAGCACCGGTAGTCCTGACGATGCTGGACGACCCACGGGTGGCGGTTGCCCAGAAAATCGTGGCTTACCTACATACGCGACGGGGATCTCAAAGCCTTGGGAAGTTGGAAGATGGCTACGGCTATTGGGATATGTCCCGAGACCCGGAAGTGAAGACTCCTTCCCGCCGTCGCACTGCTCGTTATCGCGGGGCCGAGGAAGTCGTCTTCGCCAAGCAGGTGGCAAATTCCGACTGTCCTTTGCAACCGTAGAAGTTCTGACCTTCCAAATACGATGGCCGACATCGAAAAGTCTGTGGAAAGCTCATCGGACCCCTGGACTTAGAAAACCCTACGCAAGTAATGGCCACTTACTGGAGTGGAAGCCTACGAGTCAGGAAGAGCACAGAGCCTTCCAAGATATGCGTCTTGGCCATTGTTAGGTAGCCAAGGTCCAAACTCTGGTCCAAGTCAATAGTCTCACAGCGCACAGACTCCAATTGGCTTATATCAATAAGGGGTAGTATCACGATATTTCTTATCATCACAGAAACGAAACCTCTTTGGCTAGTTTGACAGCTGCAGAATCCCAGTTTCGCAGATACAATAGATATCGGAAGGGCCGAACGGTCCCTGGTCGATGGCCAATCTGGCCTGAGGGGAATCTTCGTATTCTTTGGTATACTCATGAGGATCCGGACACAGCATTAGACATGATACCCGATATCTGAATCCCTTCATCAAAGCCGCGTCCCTTTCTGTTCCGTGCATTATACAGTTAGCCCCTTGGTCTGGTCGTCTGCTCTATGCTCAAGCCCTCCGTATCCTACAACCTTTGTTATGCACCAGTGACTCAAAAATGCAGCTCAACCTCCGAATCCAAAGCCACCCCCAGGACCTCTTTGTTGTGATTCTTGTTGCAGTAGCTCGGAGACCTTCATGTGCACATCGAAGAACTTGGCTGCACATCGGTCGAGGCAGACACTCTCGCCCTTGTTAAGTTCGCTTTCCCGGTAATCGCTCGGGATACACTTCTTCTGGCACGCCTTCGTAAGACTGATCACATTCATCTATATTAGCGTGGAGTGTCGCAGAGGGAATGATCGCATCGTATATCTCGTTGAGTGAGAGAGAAGCTTACCGGTTCATCATCTCGGTCAAGAGCTTCATCTCGGCCTCGACAGCAGCGATCTTCTCCGCAGACGTAGGCTGGGGCCTTCCAAATCCGAGAAACGACATGTTGACAGAATTTCCTTATGCAGGATTGTAATACTCTCGGTCGCGTGCTTGACGTCAAGTTCGAAGTTTTTCGTAAGTATCAATCAGCTTGTATCGGTTTTATCAATTGAACCGCTATCTAAAAGCTTGGGCATTCCGCTATCAAGCTACTTTGAGTAGGCGGTGAGCGAAGCTCCCCTTCAGAACCTTGCTATTCTGTAATTCCCCCGCCGAGTTGGAATTTGACCGGCAGAAAAAGAATTGGAACCAAAGAGCACCATCTTCCCACTTACGACTTCCATCACCAGCAAATAAAGGACTACCTGAAAGAATAAATTCCGTTAGGATGAATTAGGTCCCTATGAATTGCATGGTATAAGGGTTTGGATTGAATAAAAAGTAAGTTGAAGTTTGTATCCCAATGCCTGCACACCATCATGATGATACTGCTTTATAGAACCGTTGCGACTGACACCGCCATGTGGTGCTTGATCACAATAAGCCAGCATATCTGAACTACCTGCATTTCCTCATTATAATGTGTTCCAGTGATATATTGGTTCTTAACAAAACTGACAATTCATAAGTAGCGGAAATGAGTAGCAGGAAGGGCCTATACTTTTTGCGCCCATTCATTTTCAGCCCTCTCACCAAAAAGGAGACTGCATATGCCAGATTCTTCTCCGCTGCCCGCAGTATATCTAGGCGGGAGGTCATACGCGTAACAGCGCGTAGTAGACATCCGCATAATGCGGCAGTCAAAGCACAACCTAAGATTGAGAATGATTATGATGCGGCCGTAGCAGAGCTGAGTCATTCAGCCGCTAATGAAGGCCGCATACAAAAGCTAAAGGAATACAATGCGCTGCGATATCCTAGAGTCTCACGCCACGGTAATCGAATGAGTATACCGAAGTTCCGCCATACGTTCGAAAACGTGACGACTTCGGCGCCAGCTTCTGAAGAGGTCCTCCTTCAAGGCAGGATCATGTCAATACGAGCGTCGGGGTACAAGCTCGTCTTTATGGACATTTCGGGCGATTTTGAGAAGGTCCAAGTCATGATCAGCCTCAACAATGTTCCCGTAGACAACCCGGAGGAATTCAAGCGAACTCTACATCCCCTGCTCCGTGGTGATATCGTCTCAGTGACCGGTACTGCCATGCGGACCTCAAGTGGCGAGTTGTCTCTAAAGGCGACCACTCTTCCCAGCCTCCTAAGCCCCTGTGTAGCACCCCTGCCGAAGAAACTGATCAACGAAGAGACGAGGATCTTGAAACGGCACGTCGACTTACTAGTGAACCGGGAAACGGCTGACGTCCTCCGGCTACGCTCTTATATCATTAAATACCTACGAGACTTCTTCCACGAACGCGACTTCACGGAGGTGCAAACCCCACTACTAGCGGATTACGCGGGGGGTGCTGCGGCCCGTCCGTTCTTGACATCGGCCACCGAGTTCCCAAACAAGGAGTTGGCGCTAAGGATCGCACCCGAGCTTTGGCTCAAGCGCCTAGTCGTGGGTGGCATGAACAAGGTCTTCGAGATCGGTCCGGCCTTTCGGAATGAGGGCCTCGACGCTACGCATAACCCCGAGTTCACCATATGCGAATTTTACTCGGCCTACTCTAACCTGCAAGAGCTGATGGCAATGACCGAAACTCTGATCAGGGGCTTATTAGAACACACGAAGCTGCTCAAAGAAAGCAAATTACCGACCCTCGACATCGCGGAACTGGCGGAGCCGAGCGAAGACAACTGGAGGCAAGTCGAGTTCGTCCCGGCGCTCGAAGACGCGCTCGGCATCAAGCTCCCCAACCTGTCGGACCCGGATGCGCACGAGCAGCTGATCAATCTCCTGGAGGGGAAATCACGGCTACCGCCCGTCGAACTCGAGGGCGCGTCCCTGAACAGACTGCTCGACCACCTCGCGAGTACGCATCTCGAAGGCGACTCCCTCACGGCGCCCCTCTTCATCACGCACCACCCGGCCTGCATGGCGCCGCTCGCCAAGTCCTTCGCTTGCCCGCGCACGGGGCAGCTTGTGTCGGCGCGCGCCGAGCTCTTCGTCGCCGGCCGCGAGATCGCCAATATGTACGAGGAGGAGAACGACCCGTTCGAGCAGCGCCGCAAGTTCGAGCTGCAGGTCCTGTCGCGGCGCGGGAGCGGAGAGGAAGGGGATGGCGGGGAGGAGGGCCAGGCCCGCGTCGACGAAAGCTACGTCCGCGCCCTCGAGCACGGCCTCCCGCCCACGGGGGGCTGGGGCTGCGGCGTCGACAGGCTCGTCATGCTGCTCTCCGGGACCCCGAGGATCGCCGACGTCTTGAGCTTCGGCAGCTTGAGGAACGTGGTCTCGCTGTCGCAGGTCGCCAAAAAGTGATGCTGGTTGGCTGGTTGTCTTGTGCAGGGTGTTGGGCTGGGTTGTGCGGGAGGAGGGGTGATACTCCTGGTACATGTATCTATGGAGGGCCACGGAAGTCTCCCTTAGCTGATCACGGATTGCAGAGTTGAAGTTCCACGAGACTTACACCGGGAAGGTGATCACGACAATCGGACCTCTAACCAAAGAGGTCCGTCATAGTTAAACTATATACCCTAGAACTGAACTTGATCGTACTTCCCTACCGCCATCCCATCTCGTCTCTTCCGCTTACCGACGAATCAGCGCGGGGGCTCAGGACCACTGGAACGACGAGCCCCTCTCCTGCCGCGACCGCCGCAAGGTCGATGCGGCTTCGTCTGAGAAATCGGCGTCTCCACGGGAGCTGCGGTTTCCGTGCTGTCGGGGGCGGAGGTTACGGTAGGGGCGGCCGAGGAGGTAGTAGGCTCATCTACCTCTGGCAAGTCAGCAGATTCTACAGGGGTGGTCGCAGTTGAGGGTGCCTCGGACTCGGTTCGGACAGAGGTCAGAAGAGTGGACGTCGGAGGCGTGGTACTGGTAGTCGCCTCGACGTTCGTCGGCCCGACGGCGGAAGAGGTCTCGGGGACGCCAGCAGTCCTTGGAACAGCGGTCGTGCTCGGAACATCATCAGTAGCTTCTTCCGGGGAAGGAGCCGCGGAAGTCGTCGGGTTTGCACCCGGCTGTAGATCCTGGGAGGCGCTGCCGCCAAGGTTCATGCAGGCGAACGACATCTTGGTGGTCGTGGCCTTGGAGCCGCCGTAGGGGACGGGCTGGCTGAGATCCCAGTCCATGGCGACGTAGGGCCAGCAGACGCGGCCCTCGGACATGGTGACCATGTCGCCGGCGACGAAGGTGTCCATGGCGCGCACGGGCTCGCCGACCTTCTTGCCGTTTGTCACGAGCTGGTAGTACGCGCCCGTGAAGGCGCCCCGGCAGCCCATGGCGACGAAGTCGCACTGCGGCTCCGCTATCTCCTCCCACGTCACCAGTACGCTCTCGCTGTTGAAGGCGGCCACGTGCGCGTTGGAGTTGTCCGCCGTGCCTGGGTGATTTAGAGTTAGCTGTATCCCGACTAAGTCAGAAGACAAGCTCATGACTTACCTTGAGTGATCCAGTTGACCTGCGAGTCACCGTCGGCGGCATCAACTTGCGAAGTGGCTTCCTCCCCGTCGAGGGTGCTCTTGTTGGTCAACTGCGCAATCGCGACGTTACGGCCGTTGGTTCTGTTGATAGAGTGCGTGAAACCGTCACCGAGCCAGTCGTTCACGGTGAGGTCCTTCGCGCCCCTGGAGACCCACGCGAAGACGTACGAGTCGGTACCCGTCAGGCGGGCCAGGCCGCTGTACGAGCCGCTCATGCCGCCCATGGGCTCGCCGCTGCCACCGTTGGTGGTGTTCTCGTTGGAGATCTTGACGCCGTTCATGGTCTGGGTCTGGGTGTTGAGCCAGATGGCGCCCTGGTCCTCGGCGCAGATGGAGGCGAAGGGCGCGGCGTCGGCCGCCTCGAAGGCGATTCCCGTGTTGTGCGAGCAGCCCCAGCTCGACGACGCGCCCCTGATGTCCTGCAGGCTGCCGTCCTTCGCGACGTATTGGATGCTGTCACCGAAGTGGCCCGCCGCGCTTCCCGAGTAGGCCGTCACGACGAAGTAAGCGCCGTAGAGGCCGGCCTCTTCAGAGAATACGAGGTCTCCGTTCAGGTCCGGGGAGGCCACGAGACCGAAGTCCTCGTGTACCCCGGGACCCCCGAGGTAGGTCTTCCAGCTCTGCTGCCCGTCGGTGTATCTGTAGAGGACGGGCACGGGCGTGGCGTCGGCCGGGGCGTTGGAGGTCCCCGAGGGCAGAGCCTCGTTTGTCAGCAGGGCGAAGCCGTCATTGTGGGCAACCAGCCCGCCGGCTTCCTTCCCCCCGGCCACGGTGACTGCGGAGCCGACGGCGGCGAAAGTCTTGGGGTCGACTTGCTGAACGTGGACGTCAGTCTCGCTGGCGTCCAGGTAAGCCAGGTAGGCGGCGCTGCCGTCCGGGGATACGGCGAACGGCGTGCGTCGGTGGTGGGGATATCCGGTCCAGTAGGCGTCCTTGACGGGGCCGAAGGAGAAGTCAAGCGCCAGGCTGTCGACGTGCTTCTCCAGGGAGCTCTCGGTGAGCCCCTGGGCGAAGACCGAAGTGATGATGCATGGGAGCAACGCAGCAAAGGAGAGGCGCAGCATGTTTGCTGAATGGGATAAAACGAATGACACGACCAGCGGCCGAATGTGGAGAAGCTAATGAACGAAAGATGTTGGGTGGTGAAGAGAAACCCGGATGGAATATAACAGGTTGAACTATACCGGTAGGACTGCGAGCTTTATAGATGGCGTTGCAGCCGCTAGTATAGAAGGGGCGGGAAGACCCTTCGTGCTCTCCCGCTGCGCATCACCATGGTGTGAATTAGATGAACGACCCCACGATGCCAAGCTTCGAGTTGTAGTAGTTATGTTAGCAACAACGGCCCCTAAGCCAGTCCCGGGAGCTTGGAATATCTATGAACAGGGATTATGCTGTTAACTAAGTAAATGAGATGTTTCAAGCCTTTAGTCTATAGTGTGGGGACAACAAGGGGCTATAGCCATTGAATTCCCCGGTCCCCTGGACTGACCCACGGAAGATATAGGACAAATCATTTCCGCCTGTTTCATCAACTCGGAGCCGAGCCACCGTGGAAATTCGCGCTGGCTTCTTTCTTTCTTTCACCGGATCTTTGCTTTCTTTTCTGGGAGCCTTCTAAAACTGCATTAGATACCCCAGCATTCTCGGGTATGTGCTCTGTTAGCTCGAGTAACTCCGAAATCGCCGCGAAGGTGGATCGATCGACTTCAACACGAGGCTGGCTCCCGGGTATGCCGTGGTTTGATGCTAGAAACTCGTTCCATAAACAGCTGGTGAAATGATTCGAACACGGCGGCAATATCCCCTTGCTGTGGTTACGTAATTACAGGCAGGTGCGAATACCAGGGTGAAGACCCAATGAGGCATTTCATTGTAATTCTCCGGGGCCGGGGAAACATCGTCGACTGCTATTATACGTATTTATCCTCCAACAGTGAATTTGGTTTCGGCCACATGCAGAACCCCAACACCTTGAAAGTCTTTTCTATAGCCCCAGCCCATCTACCTTCCTGAGATTCATGACCTTCGGCGCACATTGATCCAGTGCGTGATTTAGATCAACTGCACCATTTTTTAATCAACCCCCTATCATCTCTCGTCGATGTTGCGGGGAGAGGTAGACGCCACCGATCTATCCTGCTGTTTATCAATGGTATCTTCGGTTTCGCCGCAGAAATCGGGGCCGGGTTTGGATGCAGAGCAATCAACCTCTTCCCCACCCGTTCCGTCGGAGAATCAGGGAATAGATCTGGACGCGGAACGGTCAACCTCTTGCGCGTCTCCACCACAGCAGCGATCACCTTGGGATCGCAGTCGCCTTTCTCTTCTATCGCCTTAAGCCTTTCGGCCCATAAAAGCCACTTCTCCAGGCCCGTCTGGTAGCTTCCTCCTTGCCCGTGGATAGGCGTCAGGCGATATATCTCTGAAGTGCGCAGCCGGCAAGGAGGATGTACTGCGCCACAACCATGACCTTGCAGTCCCGTTCAACCTGCAAGAATACTCTTCTTCGAGGTCGTTGGGGATTTCGTAGCTGGGATGCTTGCAGAGGGGCTCGGTGTCGATGCCAGCCTCAGTGCACCGCGCTGTGAAAGCCTGGTGATACACCTACTCATAGCACCGTCGCCGGAACTCCGCTACAGCGGCAGGTCCGCCCTTGAAAATGGTGGGCTTCAGTGACAACGATCGGTTAACTTAATTCGTCTTGGTATGCTGGTAGAGACTCACGAAAACTGCCGTTCCATCGGTCTTCCTGCACCATGAAGAAAACCTGTTCTTTGGTGTACACCAAGCAATTTTCCTGTAACCCGGCCCAGGTCAGTAAAGAATTTGAAAAGTTCCAAAATGCGGTATAAGTCGCCAAACAGCAGACGCTCCTGAGTAGAATGACATACCTGCCAGATATTGAACGACTTGGGCGGGAGTTAGCGTAGCTCTAAGATCACTTCAAGGAGTCTATTCTGACGATAATCAAGGTCGCCACGCGACAGAAATCCTACGAATCTTAATCGCTGGTCTATCTGCTGCCTCAGGTAGGGTTCTGTGTATTTGACACTGAGCGGTAATTACGGCACGGTATCATACACGTATTATACTGCACTTTTAGGCGCGAGGGAAAGCAAACAGATTTGCTGTGTGGTAATAGTTGACTGGCAGCCCCATGGTGCCCATGATTCATTCCTCAACTCGGTTCTTAACTCGGTCCTGAAGTCGGGGCCCCATGCTTAAGTGGTGCTCAGAATTCTTAGTTAAGCATCAATTATTCGATGTCTAGGTCTTACCCTACTCGAAATTGGCAGATTCTACTTGTAGGACGAAACTCACGACCAAAAGCAAATTTCATGAAGCAGGTCGGCGTCGATTCGGTGCCGATAATTTATAAGGACAGATTGCTTTTGTTGCAAGGCGAGGCCCACCATCGAGATATGTTGGATTAAAGTAGAAGCGCCCTTCCTCATCACATTAATCTGCCAGCGACTTACGAAGGGTACTTCCAGAATAGTTTGGTATTTGCGATGGCAATCATGAAAAGTTTACCCCTTCAAAGACATCCCATCAAGGTGTGGCAGTCGCTGGCGAAAAACCTGCGTCCTCGAGATCGGAATGTCGACTTTTGATGGCAGCTCACAGGTTATCAGATGGCCGTTATGGTCGAGGCGGCCGGCTACTCCGTCGAGGAGCAATACGAGATCCTATTGTTTCACTACACTGGGTTATAAGCACCCCTGTTCCGCATAGCAGAGGATCGGTGTCAGCCAACTCCCCTGGAAGGTTCCTCGGCTGGGCCTGGCACCGGGGCCAGACGGCCGTACAAAATGGAAGTCCCTCGTGGCTATTGACGGCTCCCCAATAAAGTATTCGTGGAAATGGAATAACACTAGTTCGGAGCCCGACGTCCGCTATTCGCACAGAGCCGAGCAACCAGATTTCGGGGACGGCTCTGGACCCTCCGAACCATGCACTCTTGCTAGAGTAGATGTATCAAGTCCCAACTGTCGTTCCGGATGCCGGCTTTACTTGGGTGCATCACTTCCTCGCACATCTCTTTGATCATGGTATGTCCGAATACGCAAATGAGTTCGAGGAAGGAGTCCAACCGGCAACAGCCTTCCTCCATGCGGTCGAGTGCGTCTGTACTGGCTTGGGTCTTAAGACATATTTCATACCGCGCAAGCTGCGCCAGAGAAACCCCTTGAAGATGAAGCAGTGGGATGAAGCGATCGTGAAGCTCAACGCCGACAATGCCGGCCGGGATACCTTGATGGAATTTCTCACGAACGATCCTGAAGGGCAGCTTTTCATGCCGGTGTAAGTGAAATCATCACCTCAGTGTTAGCCTAGGCATTCGTGCAAATTGAATGCCATCAATGCCTCGCATAAAAGGCGAATGTCAAACAATCCCTTCGTCATTCCCGCCCGCCACCTTTTCCCATTGGAACAGTTCGGACCAAATCTTATATCCTAATGCTTATTGCAGCATATTGGCCATGGACGACGTGGCACCAAGTAAGTCACGGCTGAAGCTCTACTTCACGACCCTCCACACAAGCTTCGCGTCGGTGTGCGAGATCATGACAAGGGGGGACTCATCAAAGTTCCAGAGTCCAGCATGCAGGATCTGCGTTCCTTCATTTCCGCCACGCTAGGGCTCCCGGATGACTACCCCGAAGAGGCTGAGATTCCTAGCGAGCCTCCGGGCGGAAAGAAATGGGCTTTATCTGAAGCTCTAGTCGACGGCTACGTCTATTATTTTGACGTCGCGCCACACAACAGTGTCCCGGGAGTCATGTTCTATAACCCCACCCGCAGGTACGGGCCGGACGATCTCACCATCGCCAGGGGCCTAATAGATTGGATGAAGACACGCGGCCGCGGCGCTTACGGTGACAGGTACTTGCGGATGATGGAGTCCATGTCCGAACACCGCGGTTTGGAGAATGGGAAGGGAATGCACACCTATATAAGCTACATGTTCAGCAAGGATAGCGAGCTGGATATCAAGTCGTATTTTGGCCCGGAGGCCTACCATCCTGCCCGATTCGCAGCACCAAAATAGGTAAAGTCCATTCTATGGCAGAGTCCAATATGTTTTAGCGCTCATCAGATGCTAACCTTTTCTGCCGCATCAAGCTATATATTATTTTTAGTATGGGCGTAGCCTGGTGCTGGAAGCTTTGTGCAGTATTATGTGAATATGTCAGCAGTCACAGTGATCAAATGCAGGAATCTGGCGTAACTCTCTGTGTGTTCTCTAAAGGCGTTCTAGGAAAGGATTAATCTAGTCCGTGGGCAATCGCCCTTACATATACGATTAGGTGACAATGGATCATTAGTGGACAAAGGCTGTCCCAGGCAGCATTCTGCTGCCTGTCCCATAAAGCCTGGGCCACAAAGCCCACCAGCCGGCAACACCTGAAAGCATTAATTACCGACACGCCCTTTTACGTCAGGTAACTATGGCTGAAAAGTTCGAAAAATCCAAAATTAAATCTAAAAATAATTAATTTATATAAAAATTAAATCTTAATTTTTATATATTAATTTCGAATAAAGGGATTATATATTAACCGTTATATTAATTACCCGGCTTTTTTATTTTATTAAATTTAATATAAAAAACGTTAATTTTTATTAATATTTTACGTTATAAGTTTTTTAATTTTAAATAAATATTTTATTTTTTATTAATAAATTAATAAATAATTAAGATTATTACTTTTTAAATTTTTTTATTTTTGGGCGATTAAAAAATAAAAATTTTAATTTAATAAATTTAAAAACGTTTATTAATTATAAGTTATATATCGTAATTAATTATTACCGGATTATTAAATTTTAATTTAATACGTAAATTAAAAAGATATAAAACTTTTAAAAAATTTACGAAAAATTAAAGTTTTAAAATTAATAAATAAACGGATACTTTCGGATAATCGTAAAAAAAATACCGTAATTATCGTTATTTATAACGAAAAATAATTTTTAATAAAAAAACGCCTTTTTTTTCGTATAAAGGAAATTTAATAAAATTATTTTTTTACTTATTATTTTAACCAAATTTTAAATATTTTTTGATTTATTTTATATTTTTTTAAATTTTAAATTTCGTATAAACCGTTTAAAATCCGTTTTATTAAATAATTTTATAAATTTTTTTATAATTTTTTTTTTTTTTACGTATTCGAAATTAATATTTTTTTTGGCATTTTTTAAGGTACATAATAATATTTAATTTTAATATAATACTTTTTTCGTAATATTTATATTTTTTCTTATTTATTTAAACGTATTCGTATTATTTTTTAAAATAAAAATAAAACCTTTAAATATAAGCCTTAATTTTATTAAAAAAAAATTATTTTTATTACCTTAATTATAACCGTTTTTATTTTTACATATTTTATTTCCGTAATATATTTTATAATAACGCCTTATAATTTTAAAATTTAAAATACGGACGTTTTAATTATAAAAAATATATATTTTATTATAAATTTTATTAATTCGTAATTATTTATAAAGTTTATATTTATTATTTCGAATAATTTTAAATTATTATATTTTCGATATGGATAATTTCGTTTTAATTTTTTATATTAAAAAAATAAATTTACCGTACCGTTTAAATAACGTAATAATTTTTTAATATAATTTTAATATTTAAATAACGAATTATTTATAATTTAGCTTAAATTAAAATTATAAACGTTATATCCGGTTTATTAATATAATTTAAAAAGTTAAATTTTTTTTAAGTTTATATATTTAAATATATTTTTTTATTAATTTTATTTTTATATCGTATTATATATTTTAAATAATTTTTAATAAATAATATAAGTTTTTTTCGTATTTCGTTTAATTTAATTAATTTTAACGATTTTTTAATATATTATTATTAATTTAACTTAATATTATTAATCGGTAAAAAACGGATAATTGTTACAGTACAGGAACAGGGGTTCCTGTCTTGGAGAAACCAGCCTCCGGAGCCTGGTATGGGCTCCTTACGGCTGATTCTCGGATAAGGAAAGCTTGGCTTTCCCCGCGCCAAAATATGGTAATTTGGTAAATTTAGTAAATCTGGGGGCAAATTTAATAAATCCTATAAATTCCCGACATACTTATTAAATCCAGAATAGATATATAACGATCAATTTTTTATATAAATAATATTTATTTAATTTCGCTTTTTAATTATTAATTTAAGCTTTTAACTAAAAGTAATTATACCGTTTTTTAATTAAGAAAAAAATCCGTTAATTTTTTTAACGAATATTTTATTTATTATACTATTATTACTTATAAATTAAAAACCCTTATTTCGGATATTACTTATACTTCCAGGTAAATATATAATAAGTTCGTTATATTTTAATAATTTTTTAATTAATAATTAACGAATAATTTAAGGCTTAATTAAATATAAACGTTTTTAAATTCGGTAAAAACGATATTATAAAACTACGTTTAATAAATAAACAATATATTCGATTCCCGTTATTAACCAATAAAAGATTAATAACCGGATTAGATAATTTACCCCTTATTAAAATTTTTTTTTAATTAATCGATAACATATTACTAAAGGTTACCAGAATTAAAAGCCAGGAAAAGTTTTCCTTTTTTTAATAATAACTAATTTTTACCCTTAAAAAGGTAAAGGAAATTATTAAAATGCGGCCTAAAAAGTTAAACCATAAAAAAGAAATTAAGGAAATCCTTATTACAAATATAAGAAAAAAAAAATTTACGATTAACTAACGACTAGACCTTATAGCCGAAAAAATCGTAAAACTTCAAAAAAAAAACGCCAAATTCGCTTAATAGTTAAAAAGGGCTTCCGCGGCCTTAAAAACTATTTCCTATCCGAAAACGCCAGCCCCTTTTTTTAAGATACCTGCCTTTCGCTTACAAACTTCTACCTTTTTATTATTTGGTCGAAAACGAAAAGGAATTATACCCCTTCCTGCCTACCATAAAATGTCCGATATTAAAGGTTATAAGTTAATTACTTCCAAACCTTATAATGGATCCATAAATATAAAAAGATTCCTAATTAAAGCCAGACTTTACCTTAAGTAATATAAAAGTTTTTTAACGGAAAATTACCAGAAAATTATGGCCATTTTTTAGTTACTTATTAAAAAAGTATTCGATTAATTTAAACCTATCCTTAATAATTATTTGATATATTTTCCCGATAATTGCTTAAATATTACCAATTATATTTTTGGCAACTATAAATATTTTAAAAAACGGATGCGAACTTTATACGGAAATACCGATAAATAATAATATGCGGTTAAGAAAATGCATAATTTAAAGCAAATTACGTTTATTATAAAATACGTAACCAAATTTAATCGATTAATAATTATTTTTAAGTTATTAAAAAAAGCATTATTTTTCCCTTTTTATAACGGCTTAAAGGAATAAATTAAGGATAAAATGTTTAAAATCTTTAAGGAAAGATTTTTTAAGGAGTACGTCGATAAAGCTATTATTTCCGACCGACGCATTTTTGATCGATACCTTAAAAGGAAAAATACTGGCAGACGAAATGGTAACAAACGTTCCGACAGCAAGAAAACGAAGGACAGATCCCAGAAGGAAGCTAATGCTGTTTTAGCGGAGTCCAAAAAAAACAAATCCAAAGTTAAATGTTTTAACTGCGGCAAGAAGGGTTATTTCAAAAGCAAATATCGCTTTTTAACGAAAAAGGGAAATCCCCAGAAAAGTTCTTAAAGGGATAGGATTCCCCAGCTTAAAAAGAAGGTCCGTGCGGTCGAACGAAATATAGATAGCGAAAAAAAGGATAAGAAGGAAATAAGCGTTACTTTCGCTAATTAGGAATTTATTATTATTACGATTAGTAGGGTTAAAAATAACGACCCAGACGGTAAAGATTATTGTAACGAACCTGTTATACATCCATCTGGAGGTATGAGCAGTATCCGTAATTGGGGGTTTTTGATTTGCAGGTAATAATAGTATAATGAATAGGGTGTTCGTTAAAGAGGTTTGCGGATTTTTTCCTTAACCGGAGAACGATGTTTTTGATTGAAGATTTAGATTGATAATTAAAGAGCGAGATTAAATAGGTGCTATTTAAAAAGGAAATGTAATCGTTATATATTTATCCTGGATTTAATGAGTATGTCGTGGATTTGTAGGATTTGTTGGATCTGCTTTTAGATTTACCAGATTTACTAGATCCTTAAGTTTTGGCACGAGGAGAGTTAAGTTTTCCTTACCCGAAGATAAGCCGTAAGGAGCCCATATTAGGTTCCGGAGGCCGGTTTCCTTAAGATAGGAACCTTTGTTTTTGTATTGTAATATTATTTTCCCTTTTTAAGGATTTTTGTTTTAAAGATAAGAACCGTAAGTGGCTTTTTTTGTTTTGTTAAAAGGGTTTTTCCGTAGTTTTTTAATTAACTTTATTATGATAGGTAAAAAAAAAAAGCGAAAAAGATAATGTAATAATTAGCGCGATATCCGTAATATTCGCGTTAATTTAATTAGGATTTTTGAAATTAAAGTTTTTTTTTATTTTAATTATATTCGGTTTAATTAAACCGATTATTTTTTTTCCTTAGAATATTTAAGTTATGATTAATATATACGTTATTAACGTTTTTTTTATAACGCGGAGATTATAAATTCGTTAAAAAAAATAAACGAAATTTAATAATAATTATAATAAAAATAACGGGAGGTTAAGGATAGTTTTTTAAAATATTAAAAAGTTGCAAAAAGGGAATTAAATAAATTGCAATACCGGTAAGAGGAAAAATAAAAAGAATTTATTGGAAGGTTAAAACGTTTACGTTTTTAATAAAACCTTTTTAAGAAAAAAGTTTTAAAGATGTTAAAGGAAAGTTTAGAACTGGATTAATTAGAAAAAAGGGAAAGGTTAGAGGAAAAGTAACGTCGCGTAAAAATGGAGCAAGTACGCTTTATTTTTAAGATAGACGTTACGGTAAAAGCGTTTATTTTTTTTAGCTGGAACGATGAGGGTTTGGATTTGGACGGGAGGCCGTTATCGCCTGCGACCTTGGCCGCGTTAAAAACGGTCGGTTAGGATTTTGTCGATAAAAATCCTTAATTAGGTTTATCGTATTCGTTAGGTACTTGAATGGTTTTTATGTGTTATCTTTAAGTGGGCAATTTATCTATTTAATTAAGTACTGGATATTATTTTTGATTACCTTAAAATCCAGTATTTTTTCGATTTTATATTCGGTATCGGTTTTAATTTCGAGGTTTTTTTTAAGTAGGACGTTTTTTGGGGCTGGTTTTAATAAGGAAATATGGAATATAAGGTATATTTTTATAATCTTAGGTAATAATAATTTGTAATTAGTTTTTAAAATAATTTTTTTAATTTTAAACGGATTAAATTTTTTAAAATTAAATTTATTACTAGGCCTTTTTGTTTTGATTTGGGAAAGGTTTAACGTTACGTTTTATTTTTGGCGTAATAAATAGATTTTATTTCCTTTCGTTAAAATTAGTTCCTTAATTTTTTTTTATTATAATATTAGGCCATTTTTTATTACAAAAATTATAATTTAATTTAAAATTTAACTTATATTATCTTAATTTTTATTACCATTAGTTTTGTTCGTAAAATTATGGCGGTAATAATAAGAACCTTATGTATTAATTACTTTGGTCGTTAGGTTGTTATATTATGTTTATATACCGCTATATGGAATAATATGCCTATATTTTCGTTAACGGATATATTATAAGTTATTTATGTAAGTAATAAAAGTTTAACTTAATTATCCTGTTAATAATTAACGTAATTTCGAAAATATTATTTTAAAGTTTAATTTAATCGTTTTATTTAACCGTTTATTTAAAGGTAATAAGTTATTAAAAATTTAAACTTAATACCGATTTGTTTAAAAAAGTTAATACCGAATTTCGATATAAAAAGTTTATTTTAATTAAAGATAATTTTTTCTGGCATTTTATATTTATCGAAATAATAACGAATAAAGGTATAAGTTAATTATTTTACCGTTATTATTCTTTTAAAAGGTAAAAAATACTTATATTTGGTAAATTTATTAATAATTACCCATATTATATCATATTTAATTTTAATAACGGAATTTTTCGATATAAGGAAATTAATAATAAAATCTTAAATTATAATATTTTATATTTTATTAAGTATATTTGTAGGTTATAATAAATTATACGGCTTATAACAAGTTACCTTTATTTTATTACAAATATTATAATCCTTAATTACTTATTTAATTATTTGGCAAAGTTTTAAAAAATCGTATTTTTTTTAAAATCGTTTAATAATTTTAAATATTCTTTAATATTTATATAAAAAAGCTTCGTAAAATTTTTTAACAAATTCCTTTTGTTGCTAACGGGAGATATAAATTTTGCCGCGAAATATTAGTTAATTTTTATCGTTTTTTTTTAACTATTTAATTTCCTTTCGTTCTTTTAAATTATAAAAGTTTTTAAATTAGGCCAACTTTTTTAAAATTGGCTGTTTTAAGGTTACATATAACTATATTATCTTATTATTTTTACGATATAATACCTGCATATATCGCTTGGAAATTTTAAATTCGTAATTTTTTTTTCGGCTTAAAATATCCGCTTAAATATTTTCTTTTCCTTTAATATAATAAATCTTAAAATTAAATTTGGATAAAAAAATTATTTAATTTTCATAACGTTTATTTAATTCTTAAATCGTTATAAAGTAAGTAAAATTTTTATAATCGGAATAAATATCGAATAATTTTTTAACCTTATTAAAGAAAAATTTTTATTCCTTTAAAACGTAAATAATAACAAATAACTTTTTATTATAAATCGGATATTTAAATTTTATATTTCGTAATATTTTAAAATAATACGTTATAAAGTACCATTTATTATCTTTTTGTTATTTTAGGATAATACCTAATGCATAATTCGACGTATTTATTTTTAAGCGTTTCTTTTTATCTAAATCCGGTAATCGTATAATAAATTTGTTAATAATTACATCCTTTAACGTTTAAAACGTTTTTTTAACCTTTTAAAAAAATTTAATTTTTTTTTTAACGTATTCTTTCGTAATAAGTTTGGTTAAAAGATTAACAAACTTACCGTAATTCTTTACCAAATATCGTACGTAACCAATAAATCCCAAAAATTAACGGATATTAATAACGGTAACTTTATCGGAAATAAGCTACTTTTTAACTACCTTCAATTTAAAATTTTGGATTTAAATCTATCTAAAGGTAAAAATAAAACCTAAAAAATTTAACTTTTAAATATACCAAACGTTCTTTTTAACGTTTACTAACAGATTAACTTTTTTAAAAGCTTCCAAAATTTAAATAACGTATTTTTTATATTCCTTCAGAATTTCTGAATATATAAAAATATTATCCAAATAAACGAAAACAAATTTATTTAAAAACTTCCATAAAATAATTATAAATATATATTAAAAATTAACTAAGGCATTAATTAACCCAAAAGGCATAACCCGGTATTCGTAATATCCGTAAATTATTCTAAAAGCAGTTTTCTATTTTTCGCCTTTAACCATTCAAATCAAGTAATAACCGTTTAACAAATTTAACGCCGTAAATTATTTAACTTTATTAATATTTTTCCTTATAATATTTATCAATATCAAAAAATATCCATTTTTTACGGTAATATCGTTCAATTAACGGTAATCATAAACTCGTCGGTATACTAAATCTTTATCTTTATCGATCCTAATTTTGCCGTCTTTTATCTTTAATACTATAATAATTAAATATCTTACAAATAATTCGGACTTTTAAATATAACCTTTTTCAAAATTTCGTTAAAAATTTTTCCAAAAAATTTTAACTTTTTTAAAATTTATATAATAAATTTAATAAAATTTTAGGTAATATTCTTCCTTAATAAAAATCCTATAATCCTATTAATTATAATTAAATAACTTTTTTCGAATTCGTTCTTTAAATAACTTTTTAAACCGTCAGTATTTAAAAAATACGGTTAATATTAAATTAAAGGCCTTAACTTTTCTGATTATATAACAAATTTTATAAAATTTTTCCTTAAAATTATCTCATAAAAATATTTACTTTCTTCAGTTAATATAAGGATTACTGGAACGAAATTACGGTATTTCCAAAATAATATTATATCCTAAAATGTCGGCAACGTTAAAAATAATTCGTTCTAAATATCCCTATATCTAAACCTCGAATTCTTTTATTTTTCGAAAAACTCGTCCGTTATCATAAATAAATAAGTTTCCATTAATTATTCGTAACTTATAAAACTACTATTTATATTTTTAAAGAACCTGGTACCTTTTTATTATTTTAAGGAAAATAAATTTTTTTTCTGTTCCGGAATCGATTATAACGTTAAATATTTTACTTTTATAATAAATAAAAATCTCGATCTAATTCCGTATTTTTTTTTTTACTTTATATAAGGTCTTATATATAAAGGCTCCTCGGTACCTTACTTTCGAAAACTTTTACCGTTTTTTAACTAATATACTTTAAGGGCTAAAAAGCATCTTTATTCGCGTACCTTCCGGGTTACGTATTTAATATAATAATTATTTATATATTTAAACCATTTTCTGTTACCAAACTGGTATTTAAAGATAACTATTTTCCTCTAGCTTTTTCTTAAATCTTATATTTCGCGAATTATTAAGTTAAAAAAATAAAGTTCCGAAAAAGGTATTCCCATAACTAGGAAATCGTATTTATCGTATAATACCGGCGCATAACATAAATATCCTTACGTTATAACCCTTTAGCTTTACTTTAATTCGGGATATAAATAACAAAACTTAAAGTAATCTGGCTATTAAAGGGTTTTTGTATATCTGCACTTATCGTTTAATTTTATAAGTATTTCTTCGTTATATCCTGGCCAAAAGTCGTTATTTTCCTTAGCTCGTTAATAAATAAGGCAATTATAATTATAATAAGCAATAAAATACAAAAACCTATAATTATTTACTGGTTTAAGGTATATTATATATTTTGGAAAAATGCAATATTCGAAGGATAATTATCCATAACTATCGAAATCTTTTCGTAACTAACCGTCTTAATCGTATATCTTACATTCCTATATATTAAGATAACAAATGTATCCTAACATAATAACTACTTTAAAACTCGCTCGTTCTGAATAATATTTGCAAACTTTAACCATAACATTCTTATAAATAACGTAATCTTTATTATCTGGATCATTATTTCTAACCCTATTAGTCGTAATAATAATAAATTCCTAATTGGCAGAAATAACGCTTACTTCCTTTTTATCCTCTTCCTCGTTATCTATATCTCGTTCGGCCGTACGAACCTTTTTTTTAAACTAAAGAATCCTATCCCTTTAGGAATTTTTTTAAGGATTTCCTTTTTTCGCTAAAAAATAACATTCGTTTTTAAAATAACCCTTTTTGCTATAATTAAAACATTTAATTTTAAACTTATTTTTTTTGGATTCCGTTAAAACAATATTAACTTCCTTTTAAAATCTATCCTTTATTTTTTTGTTACTGCTAAAACGTTTATTACCACTTCGTCTGCCGGTACCTTTTTTTTTAAAATATCGATCGAAAATACGTCGGTCGGAAATAATAACTTTATCGACGTATTTTTTAAAAGATCCCATCTTAAATACTCTAAATATCTTATCCTTAACTTACTTTTTTAAGCCGTTATAAAAGGGGAAAAATAAAACCTTTTCTGGTAACTTAAAAACGGCTATTAATTAATTAAATTTAATTACGTATTTAACGGCTAACGTAATTTATTTTAGGTTATATATTTTTTTAACCGCGTATTATTATTTATCTATATTTTTATATAAGGTTCGTATCCGTTTTTTAAAATATTTATAATCGCTAAAAACATAATTAATAACGTCCAGATAATTATCGGAAAAATTTGTTAAATAATTACTAAAAATAAATTCGAACCAATCGAATATTTTTTTAACAAATAACTAGAAAATAACCATAACCTTTTAATAATTTTCCGTTAAAAAACTTTTATACCACTTAAAATAAAGCCTAATTTTAACCAAGAATCTTTTTACATCCGTAATTTTATCATAAAGTTTGGAAATAATAAGCTTATAACCCTTAATATTAAGTATTCCATAATAAGCAGAAAAAAATATAATTCCTTTTCGTTCGCGGTTAAATAATAAAGGGGCAAAAGTTCGCGGATAAAGGGCAGGTATTTCAAAAAAGGGCATAAAAATTTTTAAATAAAAAATAATTTTTGGTATAACGGAAACCCTTTTTAATTATTAAGCTAATTTAATATTTTCCTTTTAAAACTTTACGACTTTTTTAACCATAAGATCCAATCGTTAATTAATCGTAAATTCTTTTTCTTTTTTTATTTCTATAACGGAAATTTCCTTAACTTTTTCTTCATAATTTAATTCCTTAAGTCGTATTTCGATAATTTCTTTTATCTCCCTAAAAGCAGGAATTAATTACTATTAAAAAAAAAAAACTCTTTTTAACCTTTAACTTTAATAACCTTAAGTAACATATTATCGATTAACTAAAAAAATTTTTTAATAAGGGGTAAGTTATATAATCCGGTTATTAATCTTTTATTAACTAATAATAAAAATCGAATATATTATTTATTTATTAAACGTCGTTTTATAATATCGTCTTTATTAAATTCAAAAAAGCTTATACCTAATTAAGCCTTAAATTATTCGTTAACTATTAATTAAGGAATTATCAAAATATAACGAACTTATTATATATCCACCTGGAAATATAAGCAATATCCGTAATTAAAAGTTTTTAATTTATAAATAACAATAACATAATAAATAAAGTATTCGTTAAAAAAATTTACGGACTTTTCCTTTAACCGGAAAACGATACCTTTAATTAAAAACTTAAATTAATAACTAAAAAGCGAAACTAAATAAGTACTATCTAAAAAGGAAATATAATCGTTATATATCCATCCTGGATTTAATAAATATATCGTAAATCTGTAAGATCTGTTAAATCTACCTCCAGATCTACCAAATCCACCAGATCCCTAAGTCTTGGCGCAAAAAAAGCCAAGCTTTCCTTACCCGAAGATAAGCCGTAAGGAGCCCACACTAGGCTCCGGAGGCCGGTTTCCCCAAGACAGGAACCCCTATCTCTGTACTGTAACAATTATACTATTTGCAAAAGTATTATAATTAAAGCTTGCAAATATTATCCAGGACGAACAAGCTCTAAAATAGTTATTACGTTAGGATATATTTGCTACCTTAATATATAGGAATGTAAAATATACGACCAAGATGGTTAGTTACGAAAAGATTTTAATAATTATGGATAATTATTTTCCGAATACTGCATTTTGCCGGAATATATAATATACCTTAAACCAGCAGATAATTATAAGCTTTTATATTTTATTATTTATTACGATTATTATTACCTTATTTATTAACGAGCTAAAAAAGATAATAACTTTTGGCTAAAATATATCGAAAAAATATTTACAAAATTAAACGAAAAGTGCAGATATATAAAAATTCCTTAATGGCCAAATTACTTTAAGTTTTGTTACTTATACCCCGAATTAAAATAAAGCCAAAAGGTTATAACGTAAAAATGTTTATGTTACGCGCTAATACCATACGATAAGTACGATTTCTTAGCTATAGGAATACCCCTTTCGGAAATTTACCTTTTTAACCCCAAAATTCGCAAAAAACGAAACCCAAAACAGAACCAGAAAAAAATAGTTGTTTTTAAATGCCAATTCGGTAACAAAAAATGGTTTAAATGCATAAATAATTATTATACTAAATATACAGTCCGGAAAGTACGTAAATGGAAACGCCTTTTAGCCCCTAAAATATATTAGTTAAAAAACGGCAAAGGTTTTCGAAAGTAAGGTACCGAAAAGCCCCTATATATAAAACCTTATACGAAATATAAAAAGGAATACGGAATTAAATCGAAATTTTTATATATTATGGAAATAAGATATTTAACGTTATAATTAATTCCGGAATAAAAAGAAACTTTATTTCCTTTAAAGTAACCGAAAAATACCGGATCTTTTAAAAATATAAGTAATAATTTTATAAATTACGGATAATAAATAAAAATTTATTTATTTACGATAACGGATAAATTTTTCGAAAAATAAAAAAATTTAAGGTTTAAATATAAAAATATTTAAAACGAATTATTTTTAATATCGCCGATATTTTAAGATATAATATTATTTTAAAAATACCGTAATTTCGTTTTAATAATTTACGAATTAATTGGAAAAAATAAACGTTTTTATGGAACGATTTTAAGGAAAAATTTTATAAAATTTATTATATAATTAAAAAAATCCGGGTTTTTAATTTAATATTAATAATATCCCTTAAATATTAACGGTTTAAAAAATTATTTAAAAAACGGATTAAAAAAAAATTACTTAATTATAATTGATAAAATTATAAAATTTTTATTAAAAAAGGATATTATTTAAAACTTTATTAAATTTATTATATAAACTTTAAAAAAATTAAAACTTTTTAAAAAAAATTTTAACGAAATCTAAAAAAAGATTATATTTAAAAATCCGAATTATTTGCGGAATATTTAATTATAATAATATTAAAAATAAAAAATGGTAAAATTAAAATCGATAAAAATAAAGATTTAATATATCGACGAATTTACGATTATAAATAATTTAACGATATTATTATTAAAAATAAATATTTTTTAACGTTAATAAATATTATAAAAAAAAATATTAATAAAGTTAAATAATTTATAACTTTAAACTTACTAAACGGTTATTATTTAATTCGAATAATTAAAGGCAAAAAATAAAAAATTACCTTTAAAATTATTTATAAATATTACGAATATAAAATTATATTATAAGGCTTAATTAATACCTTAGCCAGCTTTTAATATATGCTTATTATTATTTTACGGAAGTTTTTAAATAAATTCGTTTTCGTTTATTTAAACGATATTTTTATTTATTCAAAAACTTTAAAAAAGTATAAGAAATATATTATTTAAGTACTAAAAATCCTTAAAAAAGCTAACTTATTAATAAACGTAAAAAAAAACGTTTAATATATCCAAAAATTGGATTTTTTAAGCTTTATTATTATCCCAGGATAAATTTAAATCCAAAATTTTAAATTAAAAGTTATTAAAAATTGGCTAATTTTTAATAAAGTTATTATTATTAATATCTGTTAATTTTTGGGATTTACCGGTTACGTACGACCCTTAATTTAAAATTACGGCAAACTTGTTAACCCCTTAATTAAACTTATTACCAAAAAATACGTTAAAAAAGAATTCGAATTTTTAAAAAAAATAAAAAAAGTTTTCCAAAAAATTAAAGATAAAATTATTAATACCCCGGTAATTAAGTTACCAAACCTTAACAAAAAAAAACGATTTAAAATAAACGTTTTAAATTATACCTTTAAAATAATTTTAAAATAACAAAAAAATAATAAAAAATGGTATTTAATAACGTACCTTTTTAAAACTTTTAAAAACGTAAAATTTAAATATCTTATTTATAATAAAAAGTTATTAACGATTATTTTAATATTTAAGGAACAAAAATTATTCCTTAATAAAATTAAGGAATTATTTAATATTTATTTAAATTATAACAATTTTATTCGATTTATAATTACTTAAGAATTAAATAAACGTTATAAAAATTAAATGGTTTTTTTATTCAAATTTAATTTTAAAATTTATTATATTAAAAGAAAAGAAAATATCTAAGCGGATATTTTAAGCCGAAAAAAAAATTACGATTCCAAAATTTCCAAACGATATATATAAATATTATATCGAAAGGACGATAAAATAGTATAATTATATATAACCTTAAAATAACTTATTTTAAAGGAATTAACTTAATTTAAAAACTTTTACGATTTAAAGGAACGAAAAAAAAAAATAATTAAAAAAAAATAATAAGGACCATTTATTATTTTGCGGTAAGATTTATATTTTTTGTTAATAATAAAAAGAATTCGTTTAAAAATTTTATAAAGATCCTTTATATAAATATTAAAAGGTATTTAAAATTATTAAATAATTTTAAAAAAAATACGATTTCCCAAAATTCCGAAAAATAATTAAATAAGTAATTAAGGATTATAATATTTATAATAAAATAAAAATAACCTGCTATAAGCCGTATAGTTTATTACAACTTATAAATATATTTAATAAAATATAAAATACTATAATTTAAGATTTTATTATTAGCCTTTTTATATTAAAAGATTCCGTTACCGGAATTAAATACGATACGGTATGGGTAATTATTAATAAACTTATTAAATATAAATACTTTTTACCTTTTAAAAAAATTATAATAATAAAATAATTAACTTACGTTTTTATTCGATATTATTTCGATAAATATAAAATACTAAAAAAAATCGTTTTTAACCGAAATAAACTTTTTATATCCAAATTCGGTATTAACTTTTTTAAGCAAATTAATATTAAATTTAAATTTTTAATAATTTATTATCCCCAAATAAATAATTAAATAAAACGATTAAATTAAACCTTAAAATAATATTTTCGAAATTATGTTAATTATTAACAAAATAATTAAGTTAAACTTTTACCATTTACATAAATAACTTATAATACGTCCGTTAATAAGAATATAAATATATTACCTTATATAATTATATATGGATATAATATAATAATTTAACGATTAAAGTAATTAATACGTAAGGTATTAATTATTATTATAATAATTTTACGAATAAAAATAATGGTAACAAAAATTAAAATAATATAAGCCAGATTTTAAATTAAGTTATAATTTTTATAATAAAAAATAACTTAATATTATAATAATAAAAAATTAAGGAATTAATTTTAACAAAAGGAAACAAAATTTATTTATTATACTAAAAATAAAACGCGACGTTAAATTTTTTTTAAATTAAAATAAAAAGGTTTAATAATAAACTTAAATTTAAAAAACTTAATCCGTTTAAAATCGAAAAAGTTATTTCAAAAACTAATTATAAACTGTTATTACTTAAAACTATAAAAATATACCTTATATTCCATATTTCCTTATTAAAACTAGCCCTAAAAAACGTTCCGTTTAAGAAAAATTTTAAAATCGAAAAAAACGATACCGAATATAAAGTCGAAAGAATATTAAATTTTAAAATAATTAAAAATAATATCTAGTATTTAATTAAATAAATAAATTACTTACTTAAAGATAATATATGGGAACTATTTAAATACTTAACGAATACGATAGGTCTGGTTAAGGACTTTTATCGATAAAATCCTAACCGACCGTTTTTAATATAGCCAAGGTTACGGGCGATAACGGTCCCCCGCCTAAATCTAGGCCTTCGGCGTTCCAGCCGAAAAAAATAAATACCTTTATTATAACGTCTATTTTAAAAGCAAAGCGTACTTATTCCGTTTTTATACGACGCTGCTTTTTTTTTAACCTTTCCCGTTTTTCCAGTTAATTTAATTTTAACTTTTTTTTTAGCATTTTTAAAGCCTTTTTTTTAAAAAGATCCTGCTAAAAACGTAAACGTTTTAACCTACCAATAAATTCCTTTTACTTTTTTTCCTACCGGCGTTATAATTTATTTAATTCCTTTTTTGCAACTTTTTAATACTTCAGGAAGTTATTTTTAACTTCCCGCTATTTCTATTATAATCGTTATTAAGTTTCGTTCATTTTTTTTAACGAATTTATAATTTCCGCGTTATAAAAAAAATATTAATAACGCGTATATTAATTATAACTTAAATATTTTAAAAAAAAATAATTAATTTAATTAAATCGAATATAATTAAAATAAGGAAAAACTTTAATTCCAAAAATTTTAATTAAGTTAATACGAATATTACGGATATCGCGTTAATTATTACGTTATCTTTTTCGCTTTTTTTTTTTACCTGTTATAATAAAGTTAACTAAAAAGCTATAAAAAAACCCTTTTAACAAAACAAAAAAACTATTTACGGTTCTTATCTTTAGAACAAAGATCCTTAGAAAAGGGAAATAATGTTATAATATAGGAACAGGGATTCCTGTTTTAAAAAAATCAACCTCCGGAACCTGGTATGGGCTCCTTACGGCTGATTTTCGGGTAAAGAAAGCTTAGCTTTCCCCGTGCCAAGATATGGTAATCTAGTAAATTTGGTAAATCTGGAAGCAGATTTAATAGATCCTATAAATCCCCGATATATTTATTAAGTTCAAGATGGATATATAACGATCGGTTTTTTATGTAAATAATATTTATTTAATTTCGCTTTTTAATTATTAATTTAAGCTTTTAACTAAAGGTAACTATACCGTTTTTTAATTAAGGAAAAAGTCCGTTAATTTTTTTAACGAACATTTTATTTATTATGTTATTATTACCTGCAAATCAAGAACCCCTATTTCGGATACTGCTTATACCTCCAGGTGGATGTATGATAGGTTCGTTATAATAATTTGTATATTTAAGTACCAGTTGACATTTTTTTAGTTTTTAATAAGGACGTTTTTAACGATTTTTTTAATAATATCCTTAAATTATTATTTATTAGTTCCGAAAAAAAAAGTTATTAACGTATAAAACGATAACGTATTCCGTTTTAAGGTTATAATAAATCGTATTATCCGAAATTAATAAATAAAAACTTAATTTTATAAATATTTTTTTTAATTTTTTCTTATTAAATAATTCCGGTTTATTTTAAGCCGTATAAAGGATTTATTAATTTAATAACTTTTTTAAGGAAAAACCGGTACGTTTTTTTATTTTTTAAGTACGTATCGAAATATTTTTTTAATATCGGAAATTATTTTATATAAATATTTTTTTTAGCTTATTATTTAAGTACGTAATAATAAAATTAATTTGGAGTATATATTAATTTAAATAGGTAATTAAGGTTATTAAGATTTTCCAGTATATAATTTTTGCGGTATTTATTACGGTTTCGTTATAGTTTATTCCTTTTTGTTATATAAATCCTTTTGCGTAAATACGTATTTTATATTTTTTTAAACTTTTTTATAAATATATATTTTTTTCTTAATACTTATTTGGTATTAATAAGGTACCCGTAAGTTTTTTCGTTAAAGGGCATAAACTTAAAGGTTTTATGTAAAAGGTTTTTTTTAATTTCCGTAAAAATTATTTTAAATTATATTTTTCGTTTTGGGCCCTTTATAACTTTTTTTAAAAACGGGCTGTTATCCGTTATTATAAATAGTTTATAAATAATGGATAACTTATTTAAGTTAATTTTTTTTAAATTCTTAAAGATATTATCGTACTTATGCTTTAATATATTAATTATCTATTAATACTTATAAATATTCCGGATAACCTGCTTTATATTACTATAACCTTTAAAAATTTTTTATCGTTTTTATTTATTAATAAGTTAAAATTAAAGGTATATAGGCCCTTATCGCCCTTTTAGGTTAAAGTTAGCTTTAATTTGCTTAGTTTCCTAGTCCGTATCGTCTTTTAAAATAACGTTATTATTCTTATTTTTTATTCCGATACCTTTCTGCCTTTAACAGTACCTTAAACGTTTTTATATAGGCTATAGAAACGATCGAATAATATTTTTAAGGTCGGAAAGCTTCCTTAATTTTTTTAAGTTCTTGTAAATTATAATATATAATATTATAAGTAACCTACTGCTTTTTAAAAGTTATACCTTATAATTATAAATCCCTTAATAACCTAATAGTATTTTTTTAACTTTTTGCGCTGTTAATTTCTTTAATTTAATTCTATAATTTTTATTTATTAAAATTATATACTTGTTACTGAAAATTCGAAAATAACTATTATTAGGTTTATATAATTTTTTAGGATTAAATACGTTTTCGAAGTATTTAGTTAATATTATATTTTTTATTATAAACTATTTAATTTTATTAATTACATACGTTATAACTTTTATTATTAAATTCTAGAAATATATCGAAATCCTTATTTATACGGAAATTATACGTATTTCGTTTTATAAGAATTAGATACTTTTTTTCGTAATTCCGTTTTGGTATTAATTATAAAAGTTAAAAATTATTAATTTAATGCTTTCGGTTACGTAAAACTTTTTAATTATGCTTATACCGAATTCCTTATTATTATTCAAACGTAAAATTTATAATTTTTTATTTTTAATCGCCTTTAAACGCTTAATTATCCGTATAATATATATGTATAAGTTTTATTATATTTCGTTTTTGGTTTTAAACGAATAATATTTTTTATAATACAAAAGATCGTTTATAATAAAACTAAAATAATTATTATTTTCGATATTAACGGGCTTTATTATACTTACGTCGTACTAAATTTTTTTTCCATATATTACCTCCGTTTTTAAAAGTTTATAAATAAAGTTTTCCGTATCTTTCCTTCGTTATATACTGTATAAAGAAATGTTTCCATTTTATTAAAATCTAGGTTTATTTCCGTAAACCTTTTAATGGTCCAAATTAATCGTTTTATATTAAGGTAATAAAAACGGTAATACCAAAAGATATTTTTTTTTTCGTTCGTTATACGGACCTTATTATCTGTAAAAACGTTTATAAGCATTTTTTACAGATTACCGTTATTATTTTTACCGAATTCCTTCCCTAATGCGTATTTTTATTAATAATTTTTATCGTTCGCATATTCCGGCGCCTAAATAATAAGTTCCGGTTTCCTATAAAACTATAAAAAAAAACTTTTTCGAACTACGTTAATAATTATTAACTAAAACCCATTAAAGTTTATTAAAGTATTCCGACTTAAATAACCTCCCTTCTTATAATATATTTTCCCAAAAAATACCTTTAAGGGAAAATTATTAATATATAACGTATACTTTACCGTAATTTCGGTATTTTTTTTACGTAAACCCTTTAAAAATTACTTTATTATTTTAATAAAGGTAATTATAATAAGTTTTATATTTATTATAATATATATACTTTTAAACCTAATATTTAATACGGTATTTTTTTTCGAAATCTATAATATTATTCGTAATATTAATATTCGTTCCTAAATCCTAAAACAACTTATTTCTATCGCCTTTCATAAAAGAATAAACGTACAGAAATATAGCACTTTTTATGGCAGTTATTTTAAAGTATTTAATTACTGTAGCTTTAAGGTATTTAATTATTATAACCGCCTTTTAAATCGTTATGTTAATGTTATTTATAACGGTTGCTTTAAGGCCTTCGGTTACTATAATTTTAATACAGTTAGTTATTATAGCTTCAGCGTTTTTAACGTTTTTAGCCATTATAGCTGGTTCCTTAATTATCTTATTATATTATTGCATAAAATCTTAAAGCTGTTATTTATTAATATAGGCGCTAAATATTCCTTTATTGGAACGGTATAAATTTTCCAGGCTTTTAAGAATAAATTACTTTTTACCTTAGTTATTATTACGGGCCTTTTAAAAACTGTTATTTTGGTTATTATTATTCCTTTAATATTAACCTTACTTTTTTTTTTCCTTTACCTTTTTTTTTTATAATTTAAGGTAATCTTTTACCAAATATCCGTATTTACCATAATTAAAATAAAATAACTTTTCATTTTTATTTTATACGGGTTTATTATTTCGGGAATTATTATTAGTATTTCCTTTACCTTTATTTTTTTAAGTATTATAAAACTTCCCATTTTTTATTATTATTAATACGGTTATGGAATTTGTTATTAAAGTCGTCGATCAGTTACTAGAAGAAATAATCCGTTTATTTAAGCATTAATTATATCGTTTTATACCAGCTGCTAACGCGGTTTTTTATAATAATAAGAAATATCGTAATATATTCCTCGGTTTTAAGCTTTATTTTATAACCTTTTATTTTTTTGCAAAAGTTTCTAGAACTTAATAATAAATTATATAAAATTTTTTCTGTCGTATATAATTTTACTAAATTCCTTTTAAAACGACCTTTACCGGACCTTACTTATTATTATATAAATCTTCCGTAAGGCTTTTAATATTTTCGTTTTTTTTTATATTTATAATTAATTTAAAAAGTACTTTTTTATATATTTTAATAATAACTTTCGTAAAACGTAACTAATTAATCTATTTTAATTTTATATTATTCTTATAACCAATTTTTTTAAATTTAAAATTTAAAATATTACTTTAAAATTTTTAATTAATTTAATTTATTAAATAATTCTCCTTATTTAAAAAAAAATTAAAACGTTTTTAACGAAACTTTAAATTATTATTAAAATTTTTTTAAAAAAAATTCCGTTCTTTTAAACGGATACTTAATTCGCTTAAGCCGTTTAAATTATTAAAACTAAAAAAATTATTAAAAGAATTATAATATTTTTTTATCGTTTCGGAAAATTATTATAGAGTTAAAATAAAAAGATAAAAAAAATTATTTAAATTATTAAAGTTTTTACGTATTAATTTTTTTTCCTTAAACGGTAATTTTACCTTTTTACTTTTTTTTTTTAATAAGTTAATTTTTTTTATTTCGTTTTTTTTATTACGATAGATATTATAACGAAAATTATTTTCTAATTACTTATTCGAATTATAAATTCAACGTTTTTAATTATTTTTATATTTATATTTTTTTTTATATTTATAATTTTTTTTTTTAATTTCGTAACATTTTATTTTCGAACGAATTTAAAAATTTCGTTATAATATCGTTTAATCGTATCATTATTTCGTTAATTTATTAATTTTAAAACCTTATATTTTTAACCTTATTTTCGACTTTTTAATATTTATTTTTCCGTATTTTAACGTTTTATTTAATCCCGTTTATGTTAATACTTAAGAACGTATAAAATTTATCTAAATTTATTTCGGTATATTATTTTAAAATAAAAGTTTTAAATTTATTTATTTTTAATCGTTATTATTAAAGTAATAAATTATTTCCTATTAAAAATAACTTTTATTCTTTTTTTTATTTTTTTTCGTTATAAAATTTTTCGTTTTAAAAAACTTTCCGATTAAAAAATCCGGATTAAAGAAAAAGGAAAAATTATTATTTAAATATTTCCGGTTTTTAAGAATAAAGCTATTATCGGATAAATTATTAATTTATTTATTAAAATATTTTTTAAAAATTTTACGTTCGTTTATTATAATTAATTATTAAACTTTTTTTTAAATCGTTAATTAAGCAACCTTTTTTTTAATTTTTTGTTTTTTTATTAATTTAATTATTAATTTATAATTAACTATTTTGTATAACATATTATAATTACCAATTAATCAAAAAATATTACCATATTAGCAGTTATAATAATTAAATGTAAAAATCTGGCGTAACTTTCTATATATTCTTTAAAGGTGTTCTAGGAAAGGATTAATATAGTCCGTGGGCAATCGCCCTTACATATACGATTAGGTGACAATGGATCATCAGTGGACAAAGGCTGTCCCAGGCAGCATTCTGCTGCCTGTCCCACAAAGCCCACCAGCTGGCAACACCTGAAAGCACCAATTGCCGACAGAATGGGAATAAATCCAAAGCAAGTCTCCACCGGCACTCAACTCGTTGACATCCCGGTTCAAACCGTCGTCTATTGGCTCATGTAGATCAGAAAACTAGCTGCATATTAAGTCCTTCTCAATTGAGACGAACATACAACTGCCTCCTTATGTACAATCCCCTCTAACATAATTGATTTCTGAATTTATCATGATCGCAACATATAATAGCACTTCCACCAATCTATCAATGCCCTCTATTAAGCCTAGTTTGGTGCTCAGTTTTCTCCAGCCTATGACACTCTTTTATGATGTGAATCAATACGCCCCGTCTGGTTTATCCCTTTCTTCTTGAACCAGTCGGTTACGACGTCCTTAGATAATGTGTGGCCTTTGGCCTGATGTACCTTTTGTCTTTCCGTGGAGATTATGAATGCTTCTCGTTTCGACCCTGTTGCAGAGCCACCTGTGGCCTCGCTCCCAGTACGGGCATTGTTACCTCTGATAAATCGACTAATAGATCTTGTCAGCTAATGCTTGCTACATAGCTACTGTGGACCTTTGCAGATCTGTTGGATCTACAGTTCAGTGGAAAAGTGTGAGGCCCCACACTAAGGCGGGACATTATTAGATCTTATAAGATTCTTGAAGAACATTGTTCGAGTTGTGGCCGTCGGGACTGCAACTTGGGTCCCAATGTGCCGCCTACATGCCTCACATCCTGGTTATCCTAGGACAATCGAGGTGTGCCGTATAGTGTCAACTTTTACCATAATATCCTATAATCCGGAGTACCAGTCTCCAAGATGTACTGCTTTAAAAGGGAGCTGAAGATCTGGCAGGGCTCTATTACGTAAGCCAAGTGACGCTTGGGAAGCTTCTTACTCCGAGCACAGGCCGTTAATGATAAGAGAGCTAGTGGCTGGAAAGGCTTTAACAGGAACCCCTTAAACGTCCTAGTTGAAGTCTACAAGTGTAACATGTGTGAGGTCCAGAGTGTCTGGCCGCCACGTTGAGTAACGGCAAAGCGGAGTCTGGAAATAAATTAGAAGTTTAGCAGGTGATATGACGGGCAGAAACGCTGGGGAGGACGGGAGGCTATCGTTGCGACCTCGTATAGCCAGCCTTCAAGTCGTAATAGGGGTCTGAATGAATACTACTTCTTAATGGCTCCAAGGCAGATTCCTGACTCGGAAAAATCAGCTCCTCCCTATCTCCGGTGGTATCTACCGATATCCTTACTATTTACCAGTCGGAAATACTAAGTCCGAATTAAGCCCAAAACCGAGCGGGTGCCGAGTTACGAAGCACAATGTACCAAGTACGTACGGACAGGGGTATGTGGAGTCTGGACTATTCCTTAGACGTGTATCTCCGAACCTAAGTGACGTCCCTGGAAGATCCATTGAGCGGAAAGAAGACATAGCGAGTATGCGTTCCTCAGTGGACTAATGAAGCCGTGTCTCCCCTCACACTTCACATTCGAATGTCTATTGACGCCGCCACAATCAACTGGACCATGAATCCTTCACGCATGGGTATGGTTTTCACCTCGAAAACGCACCACGACACATATGCGGAGATCAACCCTGCCGTCAATCCTGCTCCTTGTGCCGGCAAGACGGTTCTTGTCACTGGAGCTGCGAAGGGAATTGCCAGGCTATCGTTGCCTCGTATGCTAGTGCAGGTGCAAGTCGCATTGCGATCGCGGCCCGCGGAGATGCCTCTGCTACTCGCGCTAGGGCTTTGCAGGCCGCTGCCGATGCAGGCAGGCAAGGCTTAGGAATTCTTGTCCTTCGACTCGACGTCTGTGACTACGCAAGCATAACAGCCTGCGTCGCAGAGGTAAACAGCAAGTGGGGCCTCGTCGATATACTGATCAACAGTGCCGGCTACCTGGCACCTTTCGAGCCTCTGGGAGTTAGCGACATGGACGAGTGGTGGAGGACTTGGGAGGTTAACGTTCGAGGAGTCTACTGGGTTGTTCGGGCCCTGCTGCCTTTACTGCTGCGAAGCGCAGATAAAACCATTGTCAATCTGACCTCCGTGGGCGCCCTGGCGTTGACGCCGGGAGCCAGTGCTTACCAGCCCTCTAAGATGGCCGTTATGCGTCTTACCGAGTATCTGATGGTGGATTACATGAAGCAGGTAAGTCCTGCTAGCATGGCGTTTTCAGGTTGGATGATGCTAACGTGGTTTTGGAAGGGACTTCTGGCTTATTCGGTGCACCCCGCGTCGGTACCGACGGACCTTGCCAGTAGAATGCCAGATGCCATCGTCAAAGGTATGTTATAGCCACTGTAGTACTAGTTATTGGAGCGCTTTTTCTCACCGGTTTTGACGGAGCAGCTGTGTGCAATGATACGCCGGAGTTGGCCGGCGGTACAATTGTTTATCTGACGAGCAAGCGGCGTGAATGGTTAGCTGGAAGGTACCTGAGCTGTACATGGGATATGCCAGAGTTCATTGCTAGAGAGCCTGAGATCGTTGAAAACGACCTGCTCAAGCTGCAAGTAACCTTCGATGCGGGACAGGCAAAGTCATGAAGGACAAAGCAGAGCCCATGTCCTCGCAGCACCTACTAGACGGTTCAATAGAGAACCAATACACAGGCATTGCCATCAGGTTGTGGGTGTCAAAGGTCTCTTCTCAGCTCTTAATGGTCCGAACCCCGGCTAAATATTGGCGCCCACCACCCAGAAGGCAGTATATCAAACCCACTGAAAATTTTACATCGGTTGTTGCCCCCCTATAATCCGTAAACTCGCTAGGAGAGTAACACCTCTGGCAGGAAATGGGGTTAAATTTATAGATAGGTGTGGTACAGAGTGGGAGACAGAGGAAACAGCCTTGCAAGTAGTTCGTACTATAGGTAGTGAATAAAGCAACCATTAATGCCAATCTCTCTTTAAGTATCCGGGAGACTCGCTCCTCTATATATATAAAAAGGACCTCGGAATTGGGTCGATAACCCCCTAGCAAATGGTGCCCCGACTATTCCCCTGATAATTACCATGGAAGCGAAGCAATCATAGGAAGGACGTTTCCAGGTAGCATCCGAGTAAGACAACTTCATTCGTCCTCAATTTTATAACCTGTCATCACTACGCATTAATAAGCTGGAACGATGCTGTGATGATACGACTCGAGTCCATCTTCGGCTAAGAACGCCCAGCTCTTCCGAATGGAAAGATACGATCCTCTTCCTTGGACTAGGAAACGCAGTCCTCAACTTTTGCTTTTAGGGATCAATTTGCCACATGAGGCCGTGTTTCTGTTGCTGCTGGGAGAACTAGATGCAATTGGATTTTGTTGCCGAGTAAGCTGGTCTTTTTCGTCTCAGACAAGACACCACCGAAGTTCTTAGAATGATGAAGCGTATACTATTTGCACAGAAATGCCAACAAACTCACTGCAAAGGTCTTTCAGAGGGCTATTTTAACGCGGGAGCCAATACCCACTCCTCGAGTTCTTCTCTGTATTCCAAGACTTTCAGCACTTTATACCCAGCTCCGTCGGCTAGAGTTCGCCATTCAGCTTCCGTTCGCTCCATTGCAGCTAAGCATACGGCCATGGTCATATCCCCGAGAGTCGTCCTCCGCGGCACATCAACTTCACGAACGACTGTCTCATCAATTAAAACAACCGATTCCTCGGTGGGACCGGCCTTAAGATTCTCGAGAATAGCCTTGCATTTATCATCTGGCCAGTCGTGAAAGACGTGGCGGAAATAGTATGCTCGGGACCCTGTAATGCGAATCAGATGAAGGCCTAAGTGTATATACTCGGCCCAAGGAATTCATTCCCTTTGATGTTTTGCAGCGCATGAACATATCGTGGGCATCTGTTTCGATCCTCTCGAACCCAGACAGTGGATCTGCCATCCTGTGTGATAACAATTCTTAACAGGTTGGTCAAGAATTCTACTGGCCATCAGAAAATCCGCCAATCAACAGCACTGCTAACCACCTTGACTTACTATTTCAGGCAACGCGCCGGTTAGCAGTTCTAAAAAATTTGGTGGTGCTGACGTCTTGTGGCCATCTAGATGATAATTTCAATCCGAGCCGTTGTGGTGAGCAATGAGACACTTTGTGCCGGAGTGTCAAATGCTGCATTGTGTAATTCAATTCGTTCATATTCACCCACATCTACGAAGTATCACCTAACTGACCGATCTTTGCTGCTTAATAAGGCTTGTGATGTCACCTAAAATGGACCACCAGCTGGTAAAAGGGTTGTGGGCGAAAGGACTCGGTAAGTTATAGGTATCTAATGGAAAGGTGCGAGAGAGTGTCAGAACTCCTATGATTCTCAGCAGCTCTTACTTACACTCTTGCCGCAAACAAAACAAGCTTTACTTAGTCCTTAGTATCCAAACGTGGCTGAGTTTATTCTTTTGCGTTAAGCAGGTGTTATTCTAACTGGTCCGTTATTTTATATTGTGGGTGGGTTTCATTTGTGGGCGCTACGATTGAGCTGATTCCGAACGATTTAGTTCGAATGCAATTCCTTGTCTCGCCTAGCCGCAGAGCCTTGTTTACGAAGCATATATACATGAATAGCCTATCTACCAATTGGATTACGATTTGCAGCTATCATCCATTAGATGTTGAAGTTATGTGTATATAAATAGTAGATAAGACTCGCCCGAATCAGGGACAGTTGCCAAGCAATCCGAGCAAAGGAAAAAGGTTAATTAGGGGATAGGGGTCCAAGGGTGATAGAGTAGCCACTGAATAGAAGGGAACTCGGCGAAAGAGTATATATATGGGTAAGATTCGAGAACGTCCTGACGCCTGGCTTCCTCGAACCCAGAAGTAAGAGGAAAGGCACCTATATAGACCATTCTTTAGAGGCATACCTGTAAGGGTGGCTACAACGGAAGCATCTAACCAAAAAGGGGGTGCCGTTATTCCAAGCCTGATTAGATCATCTTCCCGAAAACAAAGATACTAACTGAAAGGCCTAAATATCAAAGATAGGTTGAATACCCGTTGGATTCCATACTAGATGACCAGCCTTAAGGCTTGGGGAACTACACATATATATATACGCAAGTGGTATGGGTCGTCATACCCCTTGATTCAACACACTCTCTCGGACTATACCACTGGGCGTAAGGTCGTATAGGTATAACTCCCTTTGAGGGTAATCTAGCTAACTTCCTCGGGTAAAAATAAAACGAACAAAGAAAGATGATACACAGAAACGAAAAAGGAAAAATAACATGAATATAAATATAAATCCGATTCTCCCTTTTCGCTCGAAATCACCTCTTTTTGTTTTAAATCCAACGCTACTTGCTGCCCCGTTAAAACCTCTTAAAAAACTGTCGCAGAAAAGGGCGCCCCTATCTAGAGCTTCAGGGATCATTCGGAACAACGTTGATCCTTCCGGAGCCCTAGAGCCCCTGTATCAGTGGATCACCCACAACTAGTGGGATCACCGTTTTCTAGATTCATCAATATCAATTATCTCCTCATGAGCTGTGCAGCTGCTCCCTACTAAGTGACAAAAACCCTGTGGGAAAAATATGTAAAAAAGGGTCATAGCAGCAGGTGTAAGGAAGTACCTCATGTAGCCCTAAGCTTTATACACCGATAAAGTCGCCCATCATCTGGTCCAAGGTAAGCCAGGTTTTGTATGGGGTGGTAAATCAGCCTTAAAGCCAAACAGGTCTAGGCTACTGGCTGGTGAAGGTCGTGGCGAGACCGCTGAAGAAGTCGGTAAGGGGTAGTACTTTGGTAATGATATAGGGCTGAAGTTCGAGTCTGAGAAGTTTTTAGAGATGCGTTCTAACTATTTGTTTTCGAAAATTCTTTTGCAAGGTAGGGGAAACGGTGTTTATTAAGAAAACGAATGGTATTATGGCTCGAAACTTAAGCGATGCGTAAATCGGTACGGGTGCCCATTTAGAAAACGAGCCAGAGAGGCCCGAGCTAGCTGAGGTAACTCGTTAGGCGCATTTTCCGCATAGAAAACTACCAGGTACCGTAGTTAGATCGTCAGGGAACATCTTATCCAGGCCAATGTTATGATGGTTCAAGCACATTTCATCTCGTTTCTAAATTTACATAGAAATTTGCAGCTTTATGCGGCTGTGATTTATGCAGATTTAATGCATCAATGATCTTAAATATAGTAACGATTGTGTTCCTTTGGCCGTCGCTCAGCGGAATTACAGCGGAATTACAGGCAGTACGGAGTAGCCAATCATGCTTTCTAGAGGGAGGAGATGAGCACCTGGTTTTATGGGTCGTTGATGCCGAACTGCCAGACTGCCAATTAGAACCCTGAATTATTTTTAGTGCACACCAAGCCACCTCCAGCTGGGGGAGATCGGCAGTCATCATCCGCCGCCACGAGGCTGACTGGATAGGGGCGCTAAATGCGGGAGCGGGATGCGGCTATTGTAATATCTCTCGACGGCTTCTCGCTGCAGGTTGGAAAACTTCACTTTATTTTTGAAGCCAGTGCCTATTTGGCGGAAGGAAACCTTCTGCGACCAATGTATCGAGCCCTTTGATACAATATTTGCCCTCGGGTGTTGAATTAGTGAAGACGAGGATTTATAGAACCAATAGATGTGAACCCTTCCATGCCCCAAAAGTTGCGGTTTTCCTCCGTCTTTGCCGCGCCCTAAGTGTTATCGACTCCCACAAGTACGCCTGGGAATGGCATAGTCCTAAGATAGGGATCAACATACATCCACTTTTAGAACAGCCAACCAAAGCATCCTCTCAAAGTTTGTGATACCTTGAGTTACATTCAAACCATCAGCTCTGCCTCACCCGAAACAAAAAGGGCGACTTCAAACATCATGATCATCAGAGTAAGCTAGAGTTAACAGTAAAGACGGAGAGACTTTCGACCGTCCATTACGTCCTGGTGTGTCTATTACCTGTCTTAGATTTTATTTCGAGATGAACCTATCCCAGACAATGCAAGACTGCCTTGAGTTCAGCTGTAACGTGGATCGACCATCACATCGCTATGCTATCTAGAGGAAGCTTCTTCACAAAGCTTCACTAGAACAGTCGGGTCAGACCACGCCGTCTTACCTTTGCTACAGACAGACTTGCATTTCTGAAAATGGAATCACTTGATGGGTCCAAGAGAGAGAAACCGAATATAAATACCGGACGAGATCTCTGCTCGAATGCGATTCTTTTGTCACTATCATCAACGCAAACAAACGAAAACAACAACACTCATCCAACAATAACAGCCTGACGCCACGATCGCATCCATATCAATCCTCTTCCACATTGTGTCGAACAGTTAGTTCTGGTCCTCTTCTTCCACTCTTCTCCGGCGATGAGAATCAGCCTGCTAACCAGTAACAACATCGATAGAAATACTCCAAAATGCAAATCTTCCGCAGCGTTCTGGCGACCTTCGCCCTCTACACTGCCTTGGCTGAAGGCTTTTGCCGCCCCTCGATTTCCTGCGTGATCGGTGGCGACAGCGTTTGCAACAATGTCTGCATCCGACAAGGCAACCCGAGCGGCGGTCGCTGCTTGCCTCGTGACGGCTGCCCTGGCCACGACATCTGCGCCTGCTACCCTCGCAGCAAGGATAAGAGGGATGACGCCGTCATTGACGGCGATGAGGTCATCAACCAGGTCCTGAAAGACGTGGGCCTTACCGACCTGCCTGACAAGGCCGAGACCAGGGATGTGTCCGGCGTCGAGGCCGAGGCCGGGGACGTGTCCGGCGTCGAGGCCGAGACCAGGGACGTGTCCGGCGTCGAGAAGCGGAGCATTTGCTGCAGCCTATTGCCCCCGTTCAAGGGCCTCTGCTGCGAAAACCACTGTGCCTGGATTGGCAAGCCTGGCGGCCAGTGCTCCTCCAAGGACATTTGCACTTGCAACTAAGCGATCACTACATCTTTACTTTCACTGCTGCTACGCTGGCAAGCCGGGCTGCCAGTGCTCCACCAAGGACGTGTTCTCTTTCAACTAAATGGTCGCTACATCTTACCTTTTATGTTGCACTTAATGGATGGATACTAGGGGGGAGAGGATGCGAGGGCAGGCAAGGATAATTCAACATTGTCCTTCTTGCATAGAGTTGATTGTATTTGTAGTTGAGACAATATCACAGGGAGTTACCACACCGACATCTATTTCAGCTGTATGATGCGTCATGAAGTGATAACAGGCTGACCAACCACGAAAAGACACCTGTGGTCGTACCTGACGCAATCCACAGACACACAATACCCCATGCTCCCTCCATATATGCTTTGGAATGTATAAAGTCTTGGCGTATTTGCTCCGCGTCGAAGCTGACCGAACATCCCGACATACTGATATCAAGCAGGCGGCCGAGCCTCTTGGCATTCTCCCCAGCCGAGCAAGAACCATCGAATCTGTATTGCCATGGGTCCAAGTCTCCGTCAGGCCCAGTGAAGTGGCAAATGCTGCAGAGAAGTGTTATGTCGTGTATCTCGTATGCTTCCTCCTCTGACGGGCATGCCAACTTGTCCCCCCGCACTGGATCAAAGTGGATCAGCCAAACCTCTATATCCCCCTGGAGGATGTCCTCCTTCGAGACCTCTCGCGCAATGCCCCCGACGTTCTGGAGCAGAAGTAGGCCCAATGCTACGCAGCACTGACAAATCGACGAAAAACCCGAGCATTAGATTTCTAGCCAGTATTAGCAATGTGTAGTTACCATGAACCGGAAGGGCGGCAACGAACTATCACGCATTATTATGATGCATTCGAGTGCACTGGTACCTTACGAGCCACGAAGTGTCAGTAGAACAAATCCATCCTTGGCCGCGTCCAGTGAGGAGAACTTCAGCTGCGGATTCGACGTAACGTTTCGCACTATCTGTGGCCCTTATTCGTGCGCGGATCACCCCGTGAACGCGGACTACTCCTGCGCTTGGGCCCGTGAAGTCGGGTTGGAAAACTGTTGAGGGCAACAGGTTGAACCCGCGGAACGGAAGCCAACGCCGATACGACTCGCAGAAAGCAACTTCAAGGTATATTGAGTTACCCAAGAGGCTTCCGTAAATGTTTCCTCGAAATTCCCAACAACGTCGACTCCACGCAGATTTTGCATTTGCACCCAGTCGGGAAAGTCTGTCTGGATCTCAGATGACGCGACCCAGAAATAATGCCATCTCTGGTCGTCAAGGGACATCTTACGCAGTTCGTCGTAACTAAATGAAGGAGCCTCGTTGATAGATCATCTGATATCCCGCTGTGGATGCACCAAGAAGCCGCGGGACTTCTTACCTGCGTCAGCCGGCATAGCACAATGACATGCTTTGTTGAACTTATCATGAGGATGCGAGCTGCCGGTGGCGACAAGGAGCTGAGGAGAAGGCAGAAGGGAGGAGGGTTTTGTCAAGTTTAAGTAGTTCGAAGGCTGGGGCAAAAGTCCAAATTCTGTCGACCAGCTGAGAAAGGGGCAAAGGAGGTGTCAGGAGGGCATTGGCTGAGGAACAGGGTATGAATTGCTGACCGCTAGTTCATGATGGCGTCTGGCAGCTTCCTTCCGGCCGTGTCGTTTCTTCTCCGATAAGAAGAGCCATTGCTCGCTACCAAGAGCCCATTATCAACGCCGACGCGAGCCAGCGCCACCTGCATTGGCTATCAAATAGTCATTCTGTGTTCTCTGGGAAAGGAAGGTCATGAAGTTTACTGAAAAAGCGATCCTGTGAATGGATCAGTCCGCACTTCCATAGCGATGCTTAGTTTCCGTCCCGCATCGCGCAGTCTGCGTCGGATAGCATCATCTTGAATAGTCATAATGCTCCGTGGGTTGCTGATGATGGCATCAATTTTGTCTGCAAGGGCATTCGCCTCGCCTAGCTTGAGGGCCATCTTTGGATTAATGGCAGTCCTCCCTGAGGGTCTCTGAAGCCAGCTGGAAAAAAAAAGAGTTCAAGGCCCCTCAGCCTAGGTGTCCTACCAAGGACTAACTTTAAGTGCAGCAGAGAATGTCCTCCATGCTGGAAGTGAATGGTGAAGTTATATGCATCGGATGAATCCTGTAACCTAGGCCTGGGATGGACCCAGCACTCTACTCCACGGAGACGGCCTCGGACCGCACCGGAGATAATGCTTCGCGCCCAAGCATCTGTGCCCAACAATTCGTGCGTATTCGTTACACTTCATGTCGCTGAGTAGAGCGGCGCCTCCATGCCAGTCCCTTCATTAAATCTAGATCGATGACTATCTCCGCCTAAAGTCTAGGCCAAGAAGCTACACTCGGGATAGGATAAGTCCGCTACGTAACCTGACCAGATTTAGAGACGAATAAACTGCGAGGATTATCTCAAACAGCATCATTTATCTCTTTTTATAAAGGGCTGCCCTTTCACCTACGTGCTGAGTCGCAGGCCCAACAACCCATTAACCAAAAGGTTGAGAATAGATCGGTCTTAAACACGGCAACCATCTTATCCACGATCTCTGCGTTCGACTCCGTCTCGTCTCCTAATTGTCAGCCAGCAGACCCAACCACATGCTGTGACGAGATACCTATAGCATGCCCCTCAAGAAGCCCCTCCCTGCTACTGGCTTGGGCCTCCTAGGCATAACCTGGCGCGAAAAGGTCACGCCCGATGAGCAGGCTTTCGCGGCCATGAAGGCAGCCATCGCCAACGGCGCCACTATCTGGTCATTTTCTTCGATTTACGGCTCACCTCCGAACCCACCTACTGCTGGGCTTTGGCTGCTGCGTCGCTACTTTAAGAAGTATCCGGAAGATGCCGACAAGGTAATGACATTGTCCTTTAATCCTTTCCTTGAGTCATTCCATTGCTTTATGCTATCCCTTCAGCTGTATGAAGTCGAAATCAAAGAGTACAGTGCGGACAGGAAACATTATCAGACATCTAACCTCTGACAGGTAACGCTCTTTATCCGGGCATGCTCAGATGCTGCCACCCTGACTGCAACCAACACACGGGAAGGCGTACGAGCTACCGCCGCCGAATGTAACTCTATCTTGGGCCCGTTTAAGAAGATGGACGTATTTGGCCCGGCGCGGATGGACCCAGCAGTGCCCATAGAAGAGACAATGGGCGCTCTTAGGGAGCTTTTAGAGGAAGGAGCTTTCGGCGCCGTGGGGCTTTCCGAAGTTCAGGCCGAAATTATTCGCAAAGCTAACGCGTTGTGCCCCATTAGCGTCGTCGAAATCGAGTTTTCTCTCTGGAGCACCGAGATCTTAACCAATGGAGTTGCCGAAACGTGCATGGAACTTGATATTCCCATGTTGACTTATGCGCCTCTGGGCTACGGATTTCTGACGGGCCGGTTCCGCAAGCTCGAAGACGTCCCGAAAGGCGACCTCCGGCTCATGACCGGTCGTTTCCAACCAGAAGTAAGCAGCTTCCAAGGCCCGACGGTTAGGCAGCTAGAAGTTACTAACATGTGCGGCGTACAGAATTTCTACAAAAATCTGGCTCTTGTTGACAAGCTAACTGAGATGGCTGAAAAGAAAGGCGCAATGGTGGCGCAACTTGCACTGGCCTGGATCCGTTCGCATTTTAATAATCCCGAGACCAACTGTGGAACCATCATCCCCATCCCTGGCGGAACTGCCGCCGAAAGGGTCAACGAGAATTGCAAGATAGTGGAGCTGACGCCGGAGGAGAAAGCCAAACTTGATGAGATCTTGAAGACGACTCCAGTCTCAAGGGAAAGGCAGATTCCTGGCATGGATTACATCCTGTGGACATAGAGTATACAATTACTAGTGGCATGTTCAGTAAAAGAACCTTAGCTATCGCTTCCGCTCAAGTAAGGTCGGTGGTCAAGTTCCTGTAATTGCTGGAGGGAAGCAGGAGTCTGAATATTATTATAAGGACGGTGCATGTTTATAGCCTTAGCCACAGCTGCACCGCAAGGCGCAGCCACAACCTCAAAATTAGGGCCTGATCTCGATGAGGTAAACCGAAGCTACAGTTCTTTCCAAAGCCTGAGCCACAGCTGCGCCGCCAGCGCAGCCATACCTCAAAATGGAAACCGGAAAACACCACCTGCAAGGATACAGTAAGCGCCATCAAACGGACCCCCTTCCTGGCACAACTACAACTCAGGCCTCGTTTCGAGGTTACGGGGATTTGCATTTTGATTGGCTCAAAGAAATGAAAGTGGGAACGGTACTTGGAGTACCCCGAGTGCTCGAAACGGGGTGTGAACTCGCTGAGGTAAGATTTATACCATAATGGTAAAACCTTGGGGACTTAGGAGGCAGCCCCGAAATTCAGTGTCTAGAGCGATAATAGTCCAGGAGTTCTGTATCATCGATGCATGTTCAGCCGCAAAACCGTAACATCTTTCCGTCATGTTTCAGTCCCCACTCTCATAGATCCGACCTCTCGAGACATGAGCCGACAAAATGGCTCGATATCAGCTGGCCCTCTCTTCATTCGCTTTCATACTGTTTCAGTTGCTCCTGTTTGCCTCCGGAATTGGGGCATTTCAGAAGCCTACGTCGCACGATGGCATGGCATCGCAAGCGCAAGAATGTCAGATCTTCTTCGCCGGCTCAGAGCCGTGCGATCTAGTTATCCCGGAAAGCTTCCTGCCGCCCGATGTGGCGGCCGTTCTAAAGAGCAATGGGCATCATGAACCAGACTTTGACGTGCTGGGCGAGATGCTGGGTGCCATGAACGTCTTGCAGGATGAATTTTACGAACTTTGGCTAGGCACGTGGCCGAGCGGGATTGACTGGACTAGAGCCGTTTTGGGAACTCATGTCTCAGGAGGCATTCGCACTCTGTCCGAATCATTGGCGTCTATGAAGTTTGATAAAGACGATGCCCTGGATTGGAAACTCAAGTCCAGCATGATCGATTCTTTCTTCACCCAGCTCACGGCCTACTACTTCGGGGAGGATGCCTTCGCTATCCGGAACGAGGCGTATGATGACATACTCTGGGTAGTCCTGGGCTGGCTTGAAGCCGTCCGCTTCCTCAATACCCACACGGACTTGCATTACAAATTCAAATCGCAGGGCATGGCGGTAGGACTAGATACAGAGGGCACTAGTCACGGCTTCGACAGTATATTATCTAACTTGACTTACCATGGCAATCTCTGGATTCCAGCGTTCTCGCATCGTGCGCGCATTTTCTGGGACCTCTCCCGTAAAGGCTGGGATACGGAGCTGTGCGACGGTGGCATGATCTGGAACCCTCGTTTGCTTCCGTACAAGAACGCCATTACAAACGAACTGTTCATAGCCGCCTCGATTTCCATGTACTTGTACTTTCCAGGCGATGACAACGGGTCTCCCTTCTCTGACAAGCAAGATCCAGCCGGGGCCGGCCCTCAAGTCTCGGCTTCTGGCACTTATAGCGGGCCAAGGGACCCGAAGTATTTGAAAGCAGCCATCGACGGCTACAGGTGGCTGTCTAGTTCTAACATGACCGACGCACAGGGCCTGTACACGGACGGCTTCCATATCAGCGGGTACAGGGACATCGACAGCAACAACACGAAGTGCGACGAGCGCGAGGACACCGTCTTGACGTACAACCAGGGCGTGCTCCTCACGGGCCTCCGGGGCCTCTGGGACGCCACCGGCGCGCCGTCCTACCTGTCGGACGGGCACGCGCTCGTTCAGAACGTGATCAGGGCGACGGGGTACGACCTCGGCAAGGACACGCCCGTCGAGGACGTCTCCGCCCTGTGGCCCGGCAGGCTCCCGCGCTGGCACGGCCTCGGCCGAGCCGGCGTCCTCGAGGACCCGTGCGACGCCGCGGGGGTCTGCAACCAGGACGCCACGACGTTCAAGGGCATCTACTTCCACCACCTGACGGCGTTCTGCGCGCCGCTCGCCGCGCCGGAGAACGTCCGCGCCGAGGAGGTCTTCAACGCCACCCGGCGGTCCCACGCCGATGCCTGCGCCTCGTACCGCGGCTGGCTCGCGCATAACGCGCGCGCGGCCCTCGCCACGCGCGACGGGCGCGGCAGGTTCGGCCAGTGGTGGACCGCGGGCCTGCTGGCGGGGAACTGGAGCGGCCGGCCGTGGCCCACCGTCGCCGACGACGGCGTGCCGCACGATTTCGCCAGTGACGCGGACTACGCGCTCTGGCGCGGGCCCTACGATCTCGATCTGATTCATTCCGATCCCGACGCCAAAGAAGAAGACGACGCCAAAGAAGAAGACGACGCCCCGCTACCGGCGCCGGGCAGACCCGAAGGCCAGCAGCCGCTGCTGCACCGGTCGACGGAACAACAGCAGGCCCCGGCAGGCGGGCCGGAGAAGAAACGCGGCCGCGTTTCTTCGACGACGGCGTGGCCGGGTGGGGACCCGAACCTGCGCGGGCGCGGCCGCACCGTCGAGACGCATAGCGGGGGTCTGGCACTCCTGAGGGCGTACTGGAAGATCGGGCAACGGGCGCCGTAGCTGTCCGTGGATTAGACGCCGGCCGGACCGGGTGTTTCGGCTACTGCGTACGATACGATAATGATTCACACAGGTTATGATGACAGTGGAATGTATAGATGCGGGTTATGAGGTGTGGGCAAGACACGGGTGCGCACAGGATATTGGGCATTCGCGAGTGCTGCAACCTGGTTACGGTCTCAGGGTAGTCCTACTGGCCGTTTCGCCGCGGCGATGGGTCGTCTGGTCCCGGATGAACGGACGGGCGGTGCACCCTCGGGGAAATCTCGACGAATATGAATCACGGGCAGGGGGCAACCTCCTTGGAAGCCACAAGGAGCAGGTCCTCGCGCTTTTACACATCGGGTATGACGGGTGGGTATTCTGACTCTGAAAGGAGACATTTACCTAGGTCCATGGGGTGGGTGGACCTATATTAACTAAAGGCTATGGGAGAAATTACAATGGATATGTAGTTAGGTAGACTTGATATCCTCTTGTGTGGGCTAGATCAATCAGATGCCTTGCTCGTACTTCAAGAGCTACCTCTCTTCCCCCCGTGTTAGTGTCCCGTGCTCACTTGTAGTAGTACTTTAGCATGAAGAAAGCAAATCTGTATGCCGTCGTCTACCTCGTGATAAATAGCGCCACTCCCTCCCATTGCACCGCAACATGACCGTGATTCATGATCTCGTAATGTCAAGGAGCATACTCAAATAACCCGGCCAGTCGTCTCGCGTCATTCGACTACATCACTAGGTTTAGTGTTCCAAGGTAGGCGAAGAGATAGATAGGGCCGGCCCGCTACGGCAGTGACTCGACCTTCGCGTACAATGCAAGCATCCATCCACCCATCCGTTCGTCCTATATGAAATCCCTCCTGTCGTCGCGTTTGTAATAAAAACATCAACTAGAGCGTCCTAGTCCCGCCACTCGCTCCCGTTGTTGACCCCGCTCGAGGCCGCCCCGTTATTACCACCACCACTGCGCGCCGTCCGCAACGCCGCGTCCTCCGCGTCGTCGTCGTCGTCATCGTCATCATCGTCATCGTCATCGAGGGCGCGCGCCAGCTCGTCGGGATCCTTCATCCTGGCGTCCGGGTCCACGGTATCACTGAACTCGTCGCGGCTCCGGCCCGCCTGCGCCTGCGCCTGGTCCCGGTCCCGGTCCTGCTCGTAGACGCCGTCGTCGGCGCTGACGGAGATGCCCCTGGCGCCCCACTTGTTGGAGGGCCGTCCGGCATTCCTGCCACCGCCAACAGCGCCAGCGCCAGCGCCGAGGGCGGGCGCGCTCTCCTCGTCATCAGCGCCGTCAACCTCAGCGGCGAAGCGGCGGTGGCCAAAGATGCGGCCGAGCAGCCAGCCACGGCGGATGTCGTCGGCGTCGACGATACCGCCGTTGCGCAGCTTGACGCGCTGGCGCGTATAGTAGACCCAGAAGAAGTCGGCGTAGAGGGCCGTCTGCACGATGCCGAAGATGACCGACACGGTGTTGGGGGGGCGGTCGTTGGCGTCGGTCGCCCGCCACACCCAGTTGAGGATGTACAGCGCCCGGTACGCGCCCAGCGTCAGCAGGTAGAACGAGTCGATGACCGTCGGCACCGTCGTCTGGCGCAGGAGCAGCAGCTGTGGGAGTACGCACACGGACTCGAGGATCACCGAGAAGTCCCAGGCCCACTGTGGTTTTTCCGTCAGTATCCGTTCCTTACTCTCTAGTTTATATATGCGCGAGCGGTTGCTAGGGGAGGGGCTCTAGTTTGCTCTAGTCTCGGGCATGTCGCGGGAAGCTTACCGTGAACAGATTCCACGTATCCTCGAATATCATCATGGCGAAGGGAGCGATCAGTAGCGATCCGCCGAGGGCCGCGGCTCCCAGTTTCCAGGCGACCTCGCGCTCCCTCGTGCGCGGGAACGTCCACCGCATGATGACGATGATGTAGATGGACGATAGTATGTAGAATACCTTGAAGAATAGGTTCCAGGCGTAAGTCTCTCTAAAGAGGTCGGTGTATCGCGAGCAGAAGACGACGGCGTATAGTATCTGGGTTATCATGGAGACGCCTATAGGGAGGAGGAAGTTAGTTAATTTGGATGCACGATGGCTGGAGAGACACAGAGAGCACTTACCCTCGGCGCTCCTATTCCGGTGGATGGCGAAGATCAGGATACATTTCGAAACGATATGGGAGATGTCTCCCAAGATTCGGAATATCTGTCGAAGAAGTCAATCTCAAGCTTCTTGGGAAAGCTGTTTCCGGGGGATAGCTCAGGTCATGACGAACATTCCATCCGGGAGCCATTTTCTAGTGAGTGTATCGATGGCTCTAACAAGAGCTTCCACCGGAGTTTGGGTTCGCCCGCTCTAGACGAAGAAATTCACATAGAAGTAAAGTATCATAGATGGATGAATTTGGGGCGCTTAGACAAGCTTCAAACAGCTGTCTACAAAAGGAGGAAAAGGTGGGATGGGCAAGGTCGTGGCTTTCAGGAAGCTCCAGCTAAACTTCGGTCTTCAGCTTCCCCCAACATGTACGTGGAGCCTCTAACGTTAGAGGACGGAGTGATTACAATTGGTAGGATGCAGGCTCTTCTGCGAGCAAAACAGATGCAACGGCTGATCCCGGTAGTTACAGTACGTGGTAGCACTAAGTTAGTAAGAACCGACCTATGCCACAGTACGAGTTACCTGTGCTATTCACACTGTATTTCCCCCGAGTCATCGTCCTTGGTAATATGAATATCCGTTGTTACTCTTGCTTCCACAAAGTCCCTACCAGCGCATGCAGCACTCCAAGGGTTGATTTTCTTGTGTTTTTATTTGAGAAGTTAATGTGAACTTCTGTGCTCGGGGTATGAGTTTATCTAACAACAATAGGTACAGCAATACAACGAAATAGGCCTCTTAGCTTGTGCCTTCGCCCTTCATGATCGGTCGGCACGATCTTGAACCCCTTCCGGGTTGCCTTGGCCTACCCTGCGGGAATGCGGCGACGAGACTGTTTATCCTGACTCGACCTGCCTACTTTTGTAGGTACCTAGCTACCCTACTTGTCTCCGTAGTCAAACCACCTTTTTTCTTTCTTTCTCTTTGCTCAAGCTCCCTCTGTTTTTGGGGATACTGCTCGTGCTTTTCTCGTGAAAGTTGATGACTCGCATAACTAGCGACTGTCGTGATCGATTCCCCTCGGTGCTGATGGCTATGGCGGCGAATTCAGCCACGGTCCGTACCATGGTTGGCTTCGGCGTATGCTCAGACGTCCTCTTCATCGCCCTTGACACCCAAGTCCAGACTCCATCTATCTCGTGGGGACATGCCATTATTGAGATGGTAGAAGCCATGCGCGCATGATGTGAAAACGCCCTCGGAAGGATCTTGGGCCTCGGGCTCGGATGGGCTGGCGGCTGACTCGGCGACGCTATCCATAAACTGCCTGTCACCAAAGAGGTCGTCGTCATCCTTTTCAAGGCTGCTTGAGGACTGACGAGCACTGGCCTTCTCGTTGTTAGGATGCGGCGAATCGCCATGAGTACCGGACTTGGGTGGGCTCGCATAGCCGTTCGGCGTGGCATTCTCAAAGCAGACCCGTTTTGCTTCAGCATTCGATGCGGCATCGCTTACGCGACGTTTCCGAGACGGCGTTGCATCGCCGGCAGGATCTCCATTCACCACGGGCATCTGGTTGAGACCACCCGCCTGTTGTTGCACGATGCCAGCAGTATGTTCATTTAACAAGGGCGTCTGGCTGACAACTGCGTCCTGTTGTGGCCTGGGGGAAGCACGCGCTCGGTTTATGGCCTTTACTGCACGACCTTGTTCGTCGATCATAGCTCCCGTCACGGTAAGGTACCTCTTCTTCCCGTACCAATCAAGCCAGCCGGGGACGTCGGGCAGCGTGCCAGCCTGCCACATTGTCCACTGTCGCCGAGTGCGGACCCGCACGGTAAGTTTGCCGGAGCGCTTCCGTGTGGAAGCGGCAGGCATGGCGTTGGCCCCGGCCGGTGCCGGTGCTGGTGCTGGTGCAGGTGTCGGTGCAGGTGCAGGTGCAGGTGCCGGTGCCGGGGGCGGTTCGGGGGCTACTGGATCAGGCCGTCCCACAACACCAGCCAGCTTGTTCCACTGCGAGAGGCGCAGCAACGGTGTCTCATGCACGTTCATGGCAACCGTGCAAGAGACCGGCGGGTCGAGCTCGACCGTGTCTTCCCATGGAAGACCACTCTTGGCCTTCCAGCCCTCCGCCATGAGCCGCATGAAGTATTTCTGCGGATAGGGCTCCGCATCAGGCAAGCCAACATTGGTCGACTCATGGTTCCAGAAGTCGACCCAGCCGGTTCCCCGCATCATCAGCCAGTTCCAGACGGCCCAGGCCTCGATGTTCCCACACGCGCCCACGTAATCCGACACCTTTTGCCGCAACTCAAACTCGAGATTGACACAAGTCTCGCAAGGCTTGTGGATGAACCCGGTCCTGAGGCGGGTGGCGATCATCTTCTCGCCCTGCAGGCGGCAGAGCCACTTCCAGAAGATCGCGCTCGGCTCGAACTCGACGCCATCGATGCCGCCGTCGGGGGTGAACGACGGCTTCTTGCATATGGTGCAGCACGGGATCCACAGCGTGAGTTCACGGTATGGCTCGTCGGCGAGCCGGGGCTGCCAGTGATTCTCAAAAGATTTGTCTTTGTCGACGGGGTACCAGTGGTTGACTCCCGACTGCTGGAGCTCGTCTTTGTCCCGACAGTACCTGCGAACGATCAGGGCCTTGAAGCGGGGGTTGACCTCGTCCCAGTTTGGAGGGAAACGACCCTTTATCTCGGACGCATGCGGGAACAGGCGCGGTGCCTTCGGCACGTGCGGCGTGTTCGTTGTTTCAGGTTCTGCACCCTTGTGTCCATCTTTTCCGATGTCGACCTCCTTAACGCCGTCCCCCTTGATGAAGATCTCCTGGATCCCGACCCCCTTGACCCAGATCTTCTGGATGCCGACCTCGTTAGCGCCGAGACCCTTGACAAAGACCTCCTGGTAGCCCCCCTTAAGATAAAGGTTCATGACGCCGCCGTGCTTCTTGACGCCGGCCTCTTTGGCGTCAACCACCGGGATGCCGACCCCCTTGATGGAAGCCTTCTGGACGCCGACCTCCTGGACGCCGTTCTCCTCTGCGTCGACGTCCTCATAATCTGAATCCTCGTCATCCACGCCGACCCCCTTGACGCCGGCCTCCTGGTCGCCGACTTCCTCAAAATCGGGGTCCTCTGCCTCCTCAGCGGAACCTTCCCGGGTAGGGTGGTACAAGAGCTCGTGGTGTCTCTCGTTGAACACGGTGTCCTGCTCGATTGCCACGGTGCGCTGGTAGTACAGCACGCCGTTGCGGAGGCAGAAGTCGCATATGTGGTGGCTCGTGCCCTCAGGCTCCTCGGGCAGCGGCCACTCCAGCTCCGGGCAGTGGAAGTGCTTTCCCTGCGGCAGCGGGGCCTGATCCGCTAGGTTCACCTCCGTCTCCAGCAGCGACGCGCACGGGTGGAAGAGGTATTTGTCCTTGGCCTTGCAGACCTGGCACGCCAGGCGCGTGACGAAGCACATGGTGAGTTGAGTTTGATTGGGGAGAAGCTCTCAGTGGCTCATGCGATGATGGGTAGGTAAGTGTGGAGGACTGTGACATCCCGGGTTAGTGTCACTTTCTCATCGTATCTTCATTACCGCTCGGGCTGGGACTTACTTGGCCCAAGAAATCTAGCAGGTATGGATACGATGCTATGTGGGTGATCGAGACATAAATCTCCCTTAGCCTGCTCAAGTGTATCGAGTTGCACTGTCGACGATAGCGCAGGGCTCGTGGAGTTGGCAAGAATACTTGAGTCCAAGTCAGTAGGTAATCCTTCACCATATTTTTTTTTAGCTCTACGGAGAAGCGCTCTCTGTGGTCTGAACCCTTGGGATGTAATGTTTATGTGTTCTGATTTATGGGATGCGGGTTGTGATGCGGTCTGGTCGATGGGGCGCCTACCTCTGAGGATGAAAAGCGGGAGATGAGGTGCGAGTGATTGACGGGGCAGCTTACCTCTGAAAATGAAGAGCGGGACGCCGAGAGTGAGTAAACAAAATGAAGCTTCCTCGCCTGATGCGTGCGAGGCGGAGATGTACAATTGCTGACTGCTAAGCAGAGATCAAATTGCGGAGAGGAAATGACTTCTCTCAGTGTGTGCAGAAAAATAGAATCCTATACGCGAGGCTGAGGGGATTCCAGAGATTTTCTTGCGGAGAAGCTACTCGTTGACGAAGACAGCGTCAAGGAAGAACTGGTAGTATCGCGAGGGTGTCTCTTTCTCTAGTCGTGCGAAGGGAGTACTCATGTGAAATGCTTGCTTGATCGTAAAGGAGTAGGAATGCTTAAGGTACAGGATTGCTGACAAGATGCGTACGGAAAGCAACTCAAAATGGATTTGCCAATTGGCGATGGAAAAAAGGAAGAAAAAGTGTGGAAGTCTTCCTTCTTGCTTCACCGAGCACTGAGGAAGTAGTGAACACGAAGAGCCGTTACAGAAGAGTTTGCGTTCTCAAGGTGTTGTTCACTCTCGAGATGCGCATGCAAAGGAGTTGAAGATGGATCTTGCGATTGGGCAAGGAAAAGAAAGAAAGGGTGCTCGATTCCTCGTTCTCGCTTCACTAAGTGCTGAGGAAGCTTGGTGGAGAGGGAGAAAATTAAAGAGAGGGAAGAATCGGGTGGAGGGACCCGCAAATATCCTATAGTAACCAGCGTCGACGAGGTAAGGTATGCCTAAGGTATCCCCCACACGTACTTAACAGGTCACTTGCGTTCTTTGGGCGGATATCAGGTCGTGTTTACAGCTTCAGTATACGCGTTGTCTTAGCTTGGAACGGGGCATAAGGAGAACAAGCTGGCCTAAGGCATTGGGGCTACGGGCACGTCGACCCTTGACTGCCAAGTTCCTGCCACCTGGTTGCTGTGGGAGGGACATGTCGACGAATACTCATATTGGATCGTCCCGGTGATGGGAGAACAACAGAGGGGCTGTGCTTATAACTGCAGTAACAAGCAATAACGGACGCCGGAGCTAAGGCGTGCCCAAGTCATTGACACGTTGGAATTATAAGCCATGGAAGAATGTGTGTTATAGCTGAAGAAGCTGCCATCTTAATATCAACTTGATGCGTGCGAGAGGGTATCACATGACATGGGCGGTCGCTCTAGGGGTTCATAAGGAGCTAAAGCGGGCCATTCTGGCATACCATTCTTATTTATCAGATACAAGTGCTGGTTAAACATGGAAGGAGCTTGACGTTGACGAGTGGCTCGTCGTACCATCAGGCCATGAAGCACGCCTGGTTATACCAATCACTGTCTTAAGTGATAAGGCTTAGTAGAGTATACTTGAGAAATGTGGCCCTATGCTAAATACCTAGGAACGACTGCGAGCAAGAGAGCAACTCCTTACCTGTGGCGGGCATTGTCAAACATGGTGTGAGCAACATCCTCTTATATTCGGGTTGTTGAGTGGTTGATTTACTGTATATCTTGCAGCTCATAAGGTTCACAGAACCCCGAATCCCTAAGAACCCTATTACTGCGTGGTGATAGTGAATCTACTAAGTGATTGAAGTCCAATGACATGTTATTTAGTTGCATCCAGCTTCAAGCGCGCTTTCCTTGGCCGGGACTGGGGTCAAGAATACTGGGCGGGCTAGGAAACGCGCACGAGAGTAATTGGCTCCCCTTCCCCTTCATGTTAACCACTCCTTACCCGATGTGTTGCCTTTTCTGCCCGCTCCCAATGACACTATCGTATTAGCGGGTTCTTAAATCTGTCTGGTTAACCAGTATTTTCCTGATATATTTTTGGTCTATGTCATTCAACTGACGCTGAGACGCCCTTTCTACTTGACGTCCGTAGAATTACCTGGCCAATCAGCGTCTCAGTTGCCCGGATCTTCTAGACGGCCGGTCTCCATATTGGACGTCGATGTCGGAGGCGCTAGGATCGTCAGAGGTGTGGGACTCGGGAGCTTGTGGAGACAACTGGTAATTACGTAATTGCCCGTGCCAGCTGCCAAAGACAATGGCAGCTGAAGTGCTTGGGACCTCTAGCGCCCATCATCTTCAATTGAAGCGGCGCGTCAAGGCGCGTCAACTTCACTAATTAATTACGCTCATTAAACACAGGCGGCTGCTTTTTACAATTTCTCAATTTTGATAGACTTGTAGGAACAAATGGCTGCCAGTAAGCTCACATCGTCCCATCCTGTGATTGTCAGCGTACTGAAAGTTGCCAGGTCGTGAAGAGCGCATGCAACAGCGCATGCGTGGGGCAGGGTATGGACGTCCCTCCGCCAAGCAAGAAAGCAGGCATACTAACTATATTCCTGTAGACGTCATGAAGTAGCAGACGATTCTTTCAATTTCGTCCTCCCCGTAGCCGAAGAATCGCCCCAGGTATCCCCCCAAGCATCGCCCCCCGCGCCTGCTTACCGGACCGAGCCCAACACCTCTGCGAAGCGACGACGGTTAAATCCCGAGGACGCCCCGGCAAGCGCGGTGAAGGGCTCAAGTGTCTCTAGGGTCTCAGCGCGACTGAGTGCTCTGAGAGTACAAAGCAGCCCGGTTCCTACTCCATTCCAGTCCTTAGAAAGCCTGCAAATACGATCGAGTGCTTCGAGGGCCTCAGCAAGGCTCAACCCGTCAAGGTCAGATCCCTATGATATAGTACAACAAGCTCCCAGCGTCGACGATGTGCTCCAAGATGCCGATGTGCCAACAGTGGGAGAAGAAGGGGAAGGAGATGGAGAGGGGCAAGGCGAAGGAGAGGAAGAGGGGGGAGAGGAGATTCAGGCTGAGGATGATGAACTAGAATCCCTCCCGGCGGCTGTGCCGGTACCGGGATCGCATAGCTCGCTAGTCTCCAGGCTATCCGCAGGGCTGGGCATAACGGAGGAAGTTACCGAGAGTCCAGCCGAAGCTCCCGGAAGTGGCCGTAGACGGCGAATCAGACTCAGCAATGCGGCGGCGACCCAGAGCGCGCGGCTGCAGAGGGCAGTCATGGAAGAGGAGCTCAGGACCACGAGGGAGATGACTACCTCCTCGCCCCTTGCACGGAAGGCGAGGAAGAGCGCCGCGACGCCCGCTGATCTGCCATCACGTCCTCCACGGGCAAGCTCTAGGTTGGCATCAAGCCCGGCGATCCAAGCAGGCGAGGCTTCATCACCAATGACGCGGCCGCCACGGAAGACCAATAGCATGGCCGCGAGCGGATCCACTCGTTCTGTCCGGAGCCAACCCCGACGGAGCACGCTTAGTACAATTGCCGACGAGGAAGACGAGCTCTCTTCGCCCCTGGCTGCGAGCACTAGTAGTGCCAGGAAGCCGCAGCCAAAGGCACAGAGAAAGTCACCGCCCCAGTCTCCCGACCATGTTGGGGAGGTCCCACGGCCGGATGCGGACGGCGAGCAGGCAGAGGAGATAGACGCTCACGAGGCCGCACGCCGAATCGGCCGCAAGCGACCTCGGGCGAGTCCGGCACGGGAAGAATCGCCCGAGCTGGCTTTGGAACGGGTCGAAGATGTCGAGCCGGCTAAGAAGAGGCGGCAGAAGCGCGCACAGCAGAGCCCAGCAAAGCAGGCACAACCAAAGACCCAGAAGCCAAAGAGGAAACCTTCCGTACGGAGGCGAAACGACGGAGAAGCCATCCCTATCACGGTCCAGCGATACACGAAACACACGCACCTGAACGAGGACGACACTGACGCGGATATACTCAACTCCGATATCCCATTCGCGAACCGCGGCGGAGTCAATGTGATTGATGTCCTCGCCCAGATGTGTGATGAGGTCATCGAGTCCAGTCTGGAAACGCTACATCAGGCTGCCGCCCAAGCCGCGGACTCGGCTGCGAAGAAGGAATTCAGGACCAAGCTTCGGGCGATCGAGGCGTTTCAGGAGGAGTTGCGGACGCGGCTTTTGGAGCACGTGAGTTTCTCTACGCTATTGGGACGAGACCCGGTATTCTAACCCATAGATGATAGACTATTGCTCTGGATACAATGCATGCGCTTAAGAAGCGGGTACGGTCAGTCCAGAAGGAGAAGCTGGCGCTACGCTCCGAAATCCTGCGCATCCGTGCCGAGAGGGAGCAAGTCGCTCTGAAAATGGATGCAGTGAGGATCCGACACGAGAGGGAGGACAGAGAGTCATTGGTACGTCTCATCCAGCTGGTCCTAAACAGCCACCCCAATCTCGCACATTCACTGACCGAATTCCAGCACCTGCTGAACCTCTCGTCCGCCATGCACGACATCGAGCTGGCAGTCGACAACGGGAGATCCGCGCCGGAGCTCGGGCCCAAGGACAAGAAGGCCGCTGACCTCGCGAACCTCGAACTCCTGATCTCTAGAGTAGCTGGCGAGGCCACCCCTGATAGCGACGGAGGCGGAAACCTCCAGCAGATCAAGGACTTCAACGCCTTCCTCGAGCGCGCGGCTGCCGCGCTCGAGGGCAGATGAAGGACCCGATAGCAGACCGTAACAACTGATGACCTAACGAGAGACCCACCAGCCATGACCGGAATATACATACATAGCTATAGAATAGAGCGGGGAAAGGCGTCTGGCTGGGGTCCGACGCCACAAAACCCAGGCCAGAATACAGCCATTATGGCGGGACAGAACTGGCGACCCCATGGCCAACCGTGAATGTACGTGGCGGCCTAGCAGCTAAAGAAGGCGTCCCAGACCTCTTCATTCTTGCCAGTATCAGCCCTGTGAGCCCAGTCCGCCCCGCGCCAATTACGCCCACCTCGCCGAATCGTTCATCGATCTGAACTAAACGCTCTCTGGCAACCCCGCCGCTTATCGCCCTCGGCCCCATACAGACTAAGTAGTGGCTTGGACAGGGCTGGTACTTCTGCCATAACACCAACACCTCCCCTAACATCACCGTCACCGCGAATATGAAAGCCATAGAGCTAAATGAGAGGGCCTCTCGCCGGTCTCCCAAATTCCCCCCGGGCCCTAACCCTGACCTTACGGCTAACCCTAGGAGTAACCTTGACCCTAACCATTTACCCGCTAGCGACAATTCGCTGTGTTAAGTAAGACTTAGAGTACCACCTTTCATATCTTGGTATGGATGATCGCTGGTGGGACTGCTGAAAGGTGTTTAGCTCGGGTCGATTAAAATTCGATGTTCTATAATTAATTGCGGCTGTACCGCAAGGCCAAATCGTTTGGGATCGCAGTTCGCAGTTTATTGGTCAACCAAGTGCCGTATTTTCTCGCGAAATTGATCCAAAGCCAATGCAGGCTAATGGGCCCACTGTCGCGCTTCCCCAGACAGAATAATTTCGCCAGGTAACACTAGGGAAGTACGGTATTCACCCATAGATCGATTACTGCCTGTTTAAATTGGCTTTTGCGTCCTTCTGATCTGGTTGTACCTGAAGTTGGAATTGCAGCCCTGCCTATATGCAGGTGCAGGAATCGAATACCGTATGTTCTCGATAGATTTGACCAAAGCTAATACGGGCCTACCATTACAAAAGGTTAAACGGTGTAAATCCCCATAACCTAGGTAATTCCACATATCTTATGTTAGATTGCAGGTACTTCAGAAGGAACGAGCCCATACAGCGTGAGGGGTATTTCAACTGGGGCTCAGGGCTTGGCGTGTGCCTAACATCTTCATCACCCTTGTTAAGGCCACCCCAAAAGATCTCTCGTTTTCTACATAGTACGTTTTCCCGAAATTCGCTTGCGGCCGCTTCCTATGAACTATAAAAAGAATGCCCTAAGGGGTAAAACCGGGGCATAGTGATAACGTTATATTAGCTTTGAACGAGTTTATCGAGAAACTATGGTATTCGGCCGCAATTTCGACGCCGCCCTACCACTGATACCGGGAAGAGCTATGTAAGGGCACAACTGAGAGAGTCAGAGATCATCCCGGACCTTACTCTCCGCACATTTTCTGTGCGACTACAAAAGGCTATCTTGTATAACGTAAAGAAGGGAGACACGGCACTCTCCTTTGTACTGTAATCGAGCTATCTAGCCCCTTGTGGAACTTGCCTCCCAGGACCCAACATGCGATACTATGTACATAGTAAGCGATGGCCCTTTGAGCCAAGACCCTGGAGTTACTCAGGGCCCACCAAGCTGAAATGTCACCCCGCAGAAGAAAATAATTCAGCCCAACCTCGCGTCCATCTAGCTGCAGGCTGGACTGTCTTGGCGGTTGATCTTGTGGCTGACACAGCCCGAGTGTCCGGCCGGTATACGATAAGTTGTCCCTGCAATTTTATTTATTTGTGCACTGTAGTTTCCCTTGCAGTTCACGGAATCTGGAATAAATCGCTTCAACGTCGCGTTAGAAAATTACTCGGTCCACAAAGAGCCAGCGCGACTAGACGGAGAGAATAAACCCGCGAGAACATCAAACGATAGCACGATCTACGCTACAAACAGATAAGAGCCACCGCCCAACATGGCAGTCTTCGACTATCCGTACCGGAAGAGCGTCAACATCACGGCATGGGTGCTCCAGATCATCGTGTGCCTGGTCTACATCGGCGTGTCGGCGCTCGTGCTGGCGTTAGCGGACGACGTTGGCCAATACCAGGGTATCTTCGCGTACGTGTGATGTTTCCGCAATCCGGCCCACGCGCCTGAAGGAGGGGAAAGCGAGGGCACTACGTGATCTCGTACAGAAACAAGCTCACCTCTCGGCAGAATCTCCGGCGGCGTCCACATCGCGATCGCGGGGCTAACCATAGTCCTCGACATCGCGGAGATGATCCTCATCGGCCGCAAGCGCATGCATCCGGCGCTGTACCTCACCTCCGCCTGCATCAAGACGCTCATCTGGACGATCATGTTCATCCTGAACCTTATCGTGCAGTCGCCGCTGGCGATCGTGCTCTGCGCCGTCGCAGCGTACGTTCCCATCCCTCTATCCGTCTCCCTGCTCCGCGCAGAGCGAAACGAATTCTCCGAAAAGCTCATGCTAACTTTTGATCCCATCGCATAGCGGCACGGCCATCGCCCAACTTGTCTACGGCGCGAGGCTCGTCCACCGCAAGCGCCGCGGCACCCTGCGGGGCGGCGGTTACGCGCCGGCCGCCAACGGGGGGCCGGCTAACGTGGAGTTAGGCTACGGCCAGCAGCCGACCGTGTACGCCAACAACACCAACACGGCATATGACGCCGGGTACGGCAACCCCCCGGCCGCCGGGTATTACTCGACCTACCAGGGCACCGAGTACAAGCCCCCAACGTCCCCTGCTCCTCCGCAGCACCAGTACTACGGCCAGCAACAGATCCCGGGCTCGTACGAGCTCGGCAGCCATCCTCGCGCATAAGGTCGGGATACGTATTTAGCGAAGCGCCACGTGTAACGGGATTAGATTGGACGGGGCGGGATTGAAATGTGATTAATGACGTGCTTGGAATTGCGAGATGTGGATACTGAATAGGGCTGCGTGGTCTGCTTAAGGGACGTTTTGTGATACCCCTCGTACATGAATACCGGATTTATGCTCATTATTACGATATGTTTCTCTTGGGCCGTCTCGAATCCCTTCACGGGACTACTTGACTGAGATGCCTTATGTGCTTACACCGGTCCGCGTGTAGGAGACGCAGCTCGCGCCCGTCTTGGAAGTTTGCATCGCGGTGGCTCATTCGCCGTCGTAGGACTGCACGGCCTGATATTTCAGCGGGCCCCAGATTGGCCAGCGATTCGCAGCAGCCCTTCTCCGTCCCCACTGCCTGGCTCGCCTACGCCTGGTGACGACAATCTACAGTAGGCGCTCTTGCCGCAGCCGCGCGGGTAACCGCCCGGGCGAGGACGTGGTGGTACGGCGTCGCTGGGCTCTTGGGGTTCGAGGCCTTGGCGGGAATTCCGGGATCGCGGCTTCATCCTCTACCGCTGCCACCTCCTCCTCATGAGACACGTTTGCAGATGAGGCTCGCCGCACCATTTTTCCCGGTAGGCTCCCGCTCATAGTCCTAAACCCTTCCCTGCGATGCAGCGTCGCGGTCAAGGCCAGGGCACGCTAGCCGACCCCTGAGCTTCGCGGTCATTGAGGTCCAGAATCCTTGTGACCCTCGTAGTCGGAGACCGGCACTAGCCTGCGTCACGCCTAAGGCCAAGAAGGAGCTGCCGTCACGTTCTAAAGGCCTCGAGGCTTCTACCAGTTGGTTATAATAGGTAAATGATTTAACAGTGGGTAAACGCTCGGGGAATCTGCTCAGCTCGAGCCACTGCGTGTCTGTTTCCCGGGGCCACTTGAATATGTCCAAATTACAGAGCAGCTAAGGCCCGGCACCCCTTAGATTTGGGAAAATATGCGAGAGGTCGCCGCTCGGGGCATCGGATTTCATAGTAGGGCCGAGCCGTTGTTTCGGTCCGAGAACGTTCGCTATAAGCAAATCCGCGAAATGCCGCCTGGCCCGAAGGGCCCCGCTACACCGCCGTTGACGGGCTTCCGGCGCCCTCAGACTATCATTGCGGCTCCGGGTCTTGGCGGCGGGTCTGCATCAGGCCGTCCGCTCCCGCGCGGCGGGGTGCCACTGCTCAGCAGGAGTTGCGGCACGTGGTCGGCGTCGACTGCGTCGGCCGCCACGAGGCCACCGGCAGGCTCTACTACGTCCTGAGCTTCGAGTCGGGCACCTTCGCCGAGTAGGGCAACGTCGAGAAGGCCAACGCGTACCCCCCTGCCGGAGGGCGCCGACCCAGTGGCCTTCGCCGCCGGCGTCAACCCCGCTATGAGCCGTTGGACGGCCATCACGCCGCGCACGTCCGACCTAGCGCGGGGGTTCACGGCCCCTGATCCTCGACGCCACCGACGAGAGCGGCGGGCTGGCTGGCCGCCTACGCCGCGAGGGAGGCTCGGGGTGGGGCAAGGTTCGTCGGCGTTTCCCCGCGACGCCGCCGCTCTCGAAAGTCTCGAGGGGTTCGACGAGCGCAGCGTGCTCCGGGACCTGGTGTAGGAGACCGATTTTCTCGAAGGCGGGACAGGAGCGCGACGCGATACTCGACTAAGTGGACGGCGACGCGGCCCTGCTTCTCCTGTCCTCGCTCGGGGGTTGGCAAGCCCGTGCAGTACGTCAGCATCGGAAGCCTAGCCCAGCAGACCGTCGCCATCCCGTCCGCCCCTGCTCAGGTCTTGTGACCTGACCGCGAGAGGCGCCGGCGCCGGCGCTCGGATGTTGCCGACGTCGGAGAGGGAGATGCCAACGTTGGTGGAGAAGATGGCTACCTGGAAGCTGCTAGATGCCCGGACGATGCTGCTAAAGGACATCGAACAGGTGTGGAACGACAAGGAGCTCGGCGGAAAGGAAGGGGGGGGGGGCGGTTGTCTCTCGTCCCATGAACTGGGATGCACGCATATCTCGATTACGACAACGAAAAGAGCATCTGGCCTATCATGGATAGGTCGTTGGGATTGCAACTCACTGGCGGTCTGGTTTATCAATTTCTCCAGGTATAGACTCTGAATTAACGGACGGGGTGCTCTCGCCTTGTCCTAGTCCTAGAGTTATAACTAATTAAATGGCATGTAGCATTTGCAATATTCCCGCTGCATCAAGCTTCCTATTGTTCCAGGAGAGAAGGGTGCTGCGTCGGCTATAGTGGAAGCTGATGTTTCAGCTTCCTGGTTAGTTGCAGGACAGTTCATCGAATCGACAGGAAATGCGTAGGTGTAAGCTGGGTCACGTTCTGGTTATAGTAACATATCAACATATCACAGAATGAAACACCACCGTCCCTAAGCATTGATATCTGGCCTCACGATATTATCTTCTTCGCAGCTTGAGGGCGAACTTCAGTCTGGGATAAGGAGAACAAAAAATTTAAATGTGTCGGCAGTTGAGGTGATTTGTTGAAAGGGCTTTGAGAAGCTTTGTTGTGGCTCTAGGATTGCAAGGACAAAGGGGTCTAGGCTATATTAGCCAAGGAGATTCCACCCATCTAGCTAGTCAGAGAAATCAATCAACCCAGTTCCCCCCAGCCTGAAGAACTGCAACACTTTGCCGACAAAATGAATAAAAAGGGGGGTTTGTGGGCACCCCTGGAAGCAGTGTAATACCAGGGTGAACCGGCATAGGCTGGTCACACGAGCAATGAAACTCCCCAACGCCTAAACTCCAAACCGCCCCTACCGAAAACAACCGAAACGCCACCCCTCACGCCAGACTCCCGATCGGAAAAGAAACCGGAACGCCACCGAAACCTACTTGTAAAATATATTAAGTCTCGTATAGAATACTCAAACAGAAGACCGACGACAGGGTAAAAACAGAGATAGGAGGGAAGGGGCGCAGGGGAAGGGCGAACAACTTAGCTGAGTGAAGTGTCAGTTAGGGTCGAGCTGTCATTAGTAAGTCTAGCAGCGCCCTGGTGGACGATGCCCTTGATGGGCCTCGGCGCCTCGTGTTCCTTAATATGCCTCGATGACGTCTCGATGGGGATTCCTTTGATTGGCCTCGTTGTTCTCAACATCCCGTCAGCATCATAGTGAGTTGAAAAGAGTGGAGACGAGAGAGTAGAAGTACAGTAGTAGGGCATCCAAAAGAGAATGAATGTACCCTTCGAAATAAAACGTGGCTAGGAAATGGAAGGTGGAAAGGCGGCTGCGGGAGGGTAGGGACTTATGTGACTGGGTGCAGTGAAGGGTGATTTACTGACGCAATTCTATCATTTCGGTCGATCGAAAGCAGAGGGGAGGAAGTGATACTTACGTACCATTTTGGTTATTGTTGACAGGCAGCAAGGTTCGTGCTGTTAACTGTACCCCTTGACTTGGGTTAAGGGGGAATGGCACCGTGGTACAAGGATACGTATTGGAGACCACTTGTTTTATTGGCCGCCCATCAAACTCTATATGCCTTGATTTCGTACCTAGGCAATATGTTCGTAGCGGTCAAGAAACCGTGAAAAAGAAACGAAACACGAAGGACTACCAGCACGTATAGAGCATCACCTGCCCGATCTGGAAAAAACTTCAAGGTGAGGCCTAGGCTTGCGGGCGTTGTCAGTCGATAGTCTCGACTTCAGTGAATGCGAATACGTTTGATGACAGCTCGTTAGGTTGGAAGAAGTCTAACACACGGTAGTCATCATCCTAAACGTTTAGCACTTTAGGTGTGAAGACATGTCTTGAATGGTCCTATTCGACATGGTAGTCTTATTTTGGTTGGGGGCTGGTGTTTCTCGCCCATGGTACGTGATTGAGACTCGCTCTATGACCACGACTGTGGAACCGGGTGATTTATACACTGTAATACCCAAGCTCAACTCTTCTGCGCATGAGTCTAGGCGTACTAGGACACTTATTACCGGTTTCTCTTTCATGGATCTGGATTTCGCGCTGCTAGTAACATTCTGAAAAGACTCTATATGGCATCTATCAATGTCAGGATCACTAATTCGACACGTCAGTGAAAACTAGGGGCTAGGTGGTGGAAGCTCTCTACATGGGTGCCACGGTGCACGACGACTTTTCAGACATCCCTCCAGAAATGACGTGTGTATAGATCCAGGCTATCTCTAATCCTCCGTCTCTTCTTGACGTGCCACGTTTCTCTAGGGAGAGAACTCCGATGCCAGCACACTCCCGACGAACATACATGGTAAAATAAAGAACTTGTTTTAAACAGAATTATACTGGAACTCCCTTTTCTTTGTCCTCTTGCCAGAAATCGAGACATTGAGATTCCACCTAGTGTTCATCGTTCAGTGCTGGGCTATACTTATAGTCTGTTCTTGAACTCGTACGCTGTTTTGCACAGTAACTGTTTTCAAAGAGGATCAACGACCATGTTTTCTTGCTATTTTCCGTGTCCCCGATGCCTATATATATCAGACCATTATCCGTTGTAGCTATTTCAATTTTCTCTATCCGAACTCATACAGCCATCTAATCTTGCTCCGTCATCAAAGTTCCGAGTACTCTCCTCATCGCCACGACTGACGAACCTATCCTATTATTACTATACTATATCGACTAGCCAAACAGCAGCGATGTGGGACCAGTATGACATCGGGTTCGGCAACTGCAGAGGTGAGTCTACTGACGATTCTTCTTCGGTCAAGTCCCTGCCTGCCCCTCAGTCAAATCCCCAATCAACCAGCCCATTGGTCCCTCAGTCAGTAACCCAACTAATCCCACAGCCAACCCCTCAGCCAGTTTCCCGGCCAGTGTCCCCATCAGTATCCCGATCAGCGTCCGGGACAGCGTCCAGGTCGGCGTCTTCTTCAGTTTCCCGGTCAAGGTCCCGACGAACCTCCCGGTCAAGACCGTTAAGCAGGCCCGCAGGTATCCGAAAAGTGAAAGGTACGTCTCGGCAACGCCTCCCCTCCGGGGGCCCTGGCGTCCGCTTGCCTGGCGGCGGATCTGCTACATCCAGTGCAGCTAAATGGGCTGCATCGTATGTTGTTGGCGCAGCCAAAAAACATTTCGAGAAGAAGGGTGCGTCTTTCCTCCACAAGGCCTACAAGGCATACGAAAAGGCCCAGAATGCCGCTGATGTGGTGAGCTTAGTAACAGACATTTTCGAGAGGGTGGAGGAGGGAAGGAAGGCTAAAAATCAAATAGAGCGACCGGAATTCAACGACATCGATGCCGCCCGCGGTGTGCACCCTCAAGACATCCTCAGACAGGCAGCCACGAACACCGGTGGCCTCGTCCCGACCGCTGTGACTGGCGAGGCCCTCGACACCATACTGGAAAACTTCCGACAGGTCGAGGCCCAGAATGTCGAGTTGGAGGACCGGCTCGCGGCGCTGGAGAACCAACAGGAGGAAAACTTCCAGACTACCGGCGGCATCGAGGAGGAATTCGAAGATGTTCAAGAGCGACTCAGGGAGCTCGAGCGGCAGGACGTGAGGACGCCCGGAAATACCGGGATATGGCCAGGCTTCTATGCGAAGTGCTGGAACCGAATTCACGAGGAGCCGTGGCAGTGCGTGGAGGGTGTCTGCTATTTGATATGCAACCTCTGCCGCACGGCCATGCCGAAGCGGGGCGACAGCGGCAAGGCCCCGGTTTGCCGGACTTGTAAGAATAAAGCCGCGAGAAGGAGAAAACCCACGGAGGCCGACTTTAATAGGTTTGCCGAAGAGGTTAAGGCGCGCAGTAACGGCGTGCTTAGGCCGGCGGGCGAGATTGCGCCCGTCCGGAAGCGTCGAGCCGAGGAGCTCGAAGACGAGCCGGACGTCCCTGGGCAGGATACTGCAAACTCAACAGGATCGTGGCACTCCTCTAAACCTGACACCGAGCAAGAGGGGCAGAGCACGCGACAGAAGCGACGCAGAGTTAGCGATGCCGACGTCGATGAGGCTGATTCGGACTCGGCCTACCGAGGCAGGCGCCCAACGAGGACGCAGGAGGGGTTCAAGAAGCGGCGGCAGGCCAAAGAGAACAACGGACCGATCTCTAAACCGACTCGGAGATCGCCGAGGATCGCCGCCCGACGGACCCCGTAGTGGTCAGGGAAACTCGTCTCACTTATCCGAACCTCAGTTGTCGGAATCTCAGTTCTCGGGATCATGTCTACGCTGCTGCTGCTGCCACGACCAAGCCGGCCTGTGGGGAAGTTATAGAAGCACATACCGAGGGCAGCCATCAAAGAGAGAAAACGGAAGTCAGAATGATATTGATTTACTAAGGGAAGGCCACTGGTTGATACGATGGCAACGTACAGCGACGGCTTCAGGACTAAGGGGGTGGCATGGCACTTTCAAGAACTCGACGGTCTCTTCTCCACGAAGCACGACTTCCAACGGAGAAAATTCGCCGTCTGGGGACAGGTAAGGGCCGCCGCCCGTTCTTCGTGGCCAAATTCCCAGTCCACGCCTGCGAATGCCCACTCAGCCCACGTCTGGCGTTGCTTGCCAACAATCCCATGGGGGAGTGAAGGAGAATGGCCGCGCACATCACGACCAGGGCGGCTGTCTCGCTTCTTTGTTCGAGCCCTTTTCGGCTCGCGTTGTTTCGTCTGTTTAACGGTTTATTGCAGTTTGCTCATTGTTTCGACTATCTGGTGTCTTGCCACGCTTTATCTATTGTTCAGCTGTTTACTGTTTCAGCACGTTCTGTGTATTGTTTATAGTTTATGGTTCTCAGGCGAAACCACAGTTGTCGACCGAATGCTCGAATGATCATCCGTGATAGCGGGTAGGTCGAGTGAAGGCGCTCGAGGATTTGTCCCATATCGGGACCGAGGTGACAATTGACTATCTTGGTCTCGACGGTTGGGGATATTCGACACGTTTATTGTTTATTGTTTATAGTTCTCAGGTTAGCTGGAGTACCAAGCAACGTTTCGAATAGGTCATTGGCAGGTACATGGCTATGCCGAGATCGCTTATGCCAATCTAGAGGTTGATGAATACAGGTATTATAACTCAAGCTAGCGGAGTGCCCTATGTAGTAGTGATTTCCGTAATGGCAGATTCCGGCATACAGTAACCGGGACTTCTACTCGTAATGCAGTCTGTGGACATCTTGAGAGTACGCATGATGTTACGACCACTTGTGGAATGCATCGAAGGGAACTACCTGCGCACCCGCTGTTGAATATTCGACTAATCAAAGGCAGTCTCTTCATGTGTGAGTCGCACATTGCCGAGCCCGTGGCATCCCGGTGCGCTCATCTTGTGATGAGCCCCAAGGGCCACGTAAGCCTAGTGGTGTATGTGGGGTAGCCCTGCAGGCCGAGCGTGAAGCGCGGTTGGTAAGAGACTCGACCAATCCAGGCCGAGCAACTCCATATACCCATGAGCTTAGGGAAAACTGCGCTATATGTCCGGCATTTCTGAGCCGAGAGGGATCCACATACGAACGGTTTGAGACGCCGGCGTCCATGTACAACGCCTCCATCCTGCGATTACAGGTAACTAGGCGTCTCAAGCATTGCGGCTTGCGGTAGTCTGCTTTTCCACGCTGGTCCAGGTCGACATGGGTCGGTCCTGGAAAGTTTTGAGGCCGCCTGCTTGCTGACTTTGGATGAGGCGGTCATTCGAGTAGATAAATGGGAGGGACTGTCCGAACGAGGTCCTTCCCCAAGGCCTTCCTACTTTGCTCCAGCGTAACGCAGGAAACCATTTCCCCTCTTTCCTCCCTATCCTTTGTCCGTTCATTCATTCAACAGCGGCTGAATTTACGGTCAAGCTTGCCAACATGCCCGGCACCGAAGAGCCTCAGCAACAAGCTCCGATGGAGATGGCTCCCGCCAACGGGATCGTCACCCAGCAGCCCGTGAGTATCGTTTGGCAGAGTCCTAATTACCTAGCGCCATTAACCTTAGAGCGAGGCTGACATCTATCGCTCACTCTCTTAGACGGCGGAGCCCCAGCCCGATATGACCCTTCGAGGAGGCGAGGAGGCGGGCTGTGAAGTTTGCTGTGGTCTCTGCGCTTGTGAAGAGTCTTGCTGCTAGGCATGTCGATCTAGCGGCCTCGGTGGACGCTTATGGAACCAGTAAGGATACCTCAATTCCACCCCGCGCATGACCGCCCCTTCTGACATGGATCGCAAGCACGCGCATGGGGATGTGTCAGCGCCATTGAATCGGTTGGCACCACGTCGCTTTGAGCTGACTGAGGGAATTTTGGGAGGTTTTGATATGCATGTTTGTGGGTCTGAATTGAACTTTGAACACCATGCATAACTGTTTTGATTGACCTCGCCTGCTTTTCGTCAATATCGTGACCGGCTACCTACTCGGGAGTCAGGCTTAGACGCCCAGGGAAGGGGGGTTTCTCATTCGATACATAGATATCTTAGGCATTTTGTCTCTGAGCCGCGTTCTTGACAGCTGTTAACCGGAGGTGCAGACCTGATTGCCCATTTATAAGTTCACGATCCAGAAGTCTCGTTTGCTTAGGTAGAGAGAGAACCAAGATTCAATCTATTGACGTCGGAATTCAGGGCTCCATCTCGAATTAAGCTTCTGTCACCCGTCTTGGCGATCTCTTGGCATGCCGGCTGGATCGACGTGACGTGTGTGTGGGTTCCATCTCATTGAGAGCATCTGAGGAATACTCGATGATATTGTGATGCATCAAGACTAAGACGGTGAATGATCTATCTTTACGATCGTTTTACATAGAGGCATCGCCAAACCACCCTATCACACGTTACTTACACTAGAATGCGGAGAGCTGCGTCGCTCGCCTGGTATTTTGAATTGCCTAGATTCCGTCATGGTATCGAATGGCAATCGCTAGCCACGCCTTCGGTTCACGTACGAATTAGCCGGAGCATAGTGTTACCGCCATCCAACCATGGGAGTCATTCGTGCTCAAGGCGGAGAAGAAGTTTGTTTGTTTACTTGTAGAGTACACGCGCCCGACTTGCCTAAATGACGAAAATCGCGCAGGGCCATAAGGGGTCCTCGAACGTGGCAGCAGGATCCTTACCTAACTTACGTTACTCGGCGCGACGCCGGGAGCGAAAGCCTCACTACCGGAGTTTTACGGAACCTGCATCGGCCCTGTTTTGCGCTCGCTTAGTTCGAAATTTCCGCAGCAACCAACAGGAAGGAAGCGGTTTGGGAAAACGATGATGGAATTGATTCTAGGTCCATGTACATAAACTTGGCAGATTTGCTCTGATTCCGGTCGGATGCCTTTCCGACTTTTGGTGCAGCTCTCCTAATTACGTAGATACTGCTAATGGGCATGGCCTTCCTGCCGTCCGTATAATATCCGCACACAGCTGGCAACTCCGCCTTCAGGTCTTCACGACCCCACATGAATAAGAGTAGTATTCTAGTCGCCCGGAGCTGCCGGGCTGCCAACGGCATTTGATCGCTTCCTCCAACTCTGACTTCAATAACCGGTTTTATCTACCTTGACCCTTTGGTAGGGATCATTGGAGGGCGAAGCTAAACTGTCAAGAATTATGTGCTACTCTCTTCCATATTTGCCAAGCTGCTCGTATAGTCAACGGATATGTGCTGAGGCCGGTTGGACGTATGTACGAATTAATGGATATATGGCGACAGTCTGTTCCCAATGTTATGAGACGTGATTAGATCATGCACCAATCTGCTTAGTTACGCAGTCAAAATGCTCGGGCGCTGTAGTCCCATTTCATCAGTTCGTAGGCATTCGTTACAGATATAGTACACTCGTACAGAATATATGTACACTGTCAGTCTCTCTAATGACTGGGGACACTTCGTACCTAGCCACTGAGAGCAGTAGTCATCGGAGGCCATCCCGGGTACGTACAGATGGCCCGAAACGACGTCACGGCCATCATCCAACACCGCTTTAACCCCAACTCCTGAGAACCAAGAAGAGGCTTGTGCAGTGCTGCGTGGAGCGAGCGAGCGCTCACTTCTTCCCCTCGCCATCGCCGCTGCCGCCGCCGCCGCCACCACCACCGAAGGCCGCCGCGACCTTGTCCCACATGGTCTGCTCGCCCCTCTCCTTCCTGGCGCGGCGGTCCTCCTCCTGTTGCCTCCAGAGGCCCTGGACGCGGGACGCGACCTCGGCCTTGGCGCGCCACTCGCCCTTGATGGCCTCGGCCTCGGCGGCGCGGTCCTCCTCGGGCACCTTCTCGAGGCGCGCGCGAAGCGTCTCCTGCTGCTCCGGCGTCAGTTCCAGGTCTGCCGTCGTCGTCGCGGCCGCCGCCACGGGTCTCCGGGGTGGTATTAGTGATGTGAACTTCGGGATCGGCCGCCCCTCGGCCTTCGCCTTCTCGACCTCGGCCTCCTGCTCCAGCATCCGGTGGTACAGCTTGTCGGCGTGCAGCTGGATCTCCTCCTCGACCTCGGGCGAGCGGTCGTAACTCGAGAGGTAGCCTAGGGCTTTCAGGAATCTCTGCGGGGGAGGGGATAGCGAGTTAGCGGTAGAACAGATGGGTAGATAAGTAGGTAGGTAGTGTAAACCCCAGAAAAAAATAGACGAAGGATATTACATAGGCGTACGTACCGTCTGCATCATGTAGCACCGCTCGAACTTCCGGACCTGGGCCCGGCACATGGTCATGCGGTCCGCCAGGCTCGGATTCGTCATGCACGAGCGCCAGTCGACCTGCTCGAGGGCGCAGTTCTCGAGCGCCGCCTTGCCGATCTGGTTCTTGCGCTCCTTGTAGGCCTCGAGCACGTCCATCAGCCGCTCGTGGTCGCTCTTAGTCTCGGCCTCCACCTCGGCCAGCGGCCGGTACGTCTTCCACAGGTGCGCGTACCGTCCATCCTGGAACTGGCTCTCCTTGGGCACCACCGGCTTACTCTTGTCGTCTTCTCGACTCGTCTCCGCGGCGGGGGATTTCGCTTGCGATTGCGCCGCGGTCGGCTGTGTCTGCGTTTTCGTCGTCGTCGTCGGCTGTGGGTGGGCGGGGACGTTGTATTTTACGGGGGATTCCTTCTCGAGGAATTCCCGGAGCTTTGGGTCGAGCTTTCCCAGCGGGTCATCGGCGCCCGAACTCGAGGGCCAGAGACTGTCCCACCAGCCCATCGCAGTCTCAATGGGGATGATACCACTCTGTTAAGGAGAGTATAGATTGACAACAGCTCTTCGACCAGTTCGCAACAGAAATTTGAGATCCGAATGCATTTGAAAATTGGATTGATCGAAGTAGATATGCATTTATTAGACTCAATGTAGCTATCGGAGCTCTAGCGTAGTTCCAACTGCGTGGGAAAAGATGCCGGCCCGGACTACTTCCATGGTAGGTGTTGAAATTTGGTATGAGAAACGCCTTCTCGGTAACTACTTAAGTATGTACCATACTCTAGCTATTCTGTTCTTTCTTCCTGACATCTTAAAAGAAAAGTGCCAAGTCAATATCTACGGCGACAGTAGCGTTTATGCATTTATCAAGAAAGAGTATGCAACTAGGGGCATTGGTGATAACGCAGCATAGAAAGTTTCGCGATACAGTCTATGTAACCTCTTGAGGCCGAAAGGAATAGCATAACTACTCGCTCCTGGGAATCGCAGTATTTAGGGAAAATTCACTTAATGGTGGCTTCATTGAAAATATTCGGGGATAAGAAACAGGAGGGTACGCTGCCCGCATAGATAGGGGCGTAGATCGTGGGCTCGAGTAAATGATTTCACCATCATATACTCATGATTAAGAATTCGGGCATCTGGTGGAGTATATAACACCTCTGGAAATCTAGTGATGAACCATCCCAAGCTTTCTGGCTGCTGACCTGCCCAGAAACCAAGGACTGGGAAGGTTAGGCAGAACTCGATCCCATCCGAGCTCCCTGTCTAACGCTCATCATCGTATTGAACTTCCCACTGTCCTCGAATAGGTACACATGGAATCGGTCACGTCGAGAAGATTCAACACGGTCGAAACGTGTGCGGTATCCTTTTTATTTCAGAATCGCCGATAAAGCGATTCTGTTCCGTAGCATGAGCCTATGAACGAACCACCCGTTCCAAATCTCAGATCATGAAGAACCCTCATGCGACAACGCCATTGATGCCAAGGAAATCATCCCCAACTTAGAACTTGCTGAACTTCTTGACAGCCTTGCCAGTTCGGGGCAGTACGCGGAGAACATTGAATCGGACCTATTATGTCGGGTTCAGTCAGTAAGCTTAGACGGATCGTCGAGAGCAGAGCAGGACTATTGCTTGATATAGCGAAGGGGGAATATCGGTGTCGAGATAAAGCTGATGGGAAAGACGTACAGTCTTGCTGAGAGGTCTGCACTGGCCGACGGTGACCTGGTCGCCCTCCTCAACACGGAAAGCCGGCGAAACGTGCGCGGCCAGGTTCTTGTGTCGCTTCTCGTAACGGGCGTACTTGGGGATGAAGTGAAGGTATTCGCGGCGGATGATGAGAGTTCGGTGCATCTTAGTGGAAACGACGGTGCCGGTTAGGATTCTGCCACGGATCGAGACCAGACCGGTGAAGGGGCACTTCTTGTCTGAAATCGCACGATGTTAGCTCCCGTATTCCCGTCGCTGTAAATCGACCATGTCCCGAGTCGTAGGTATCGCGCGCCCTCTGGATATACCAGAACGCCTAGTATTATCGAGCTCGTGGGGTGGATGTCGCAAATCTCGCCGTCGATAAGATAATTTCACATACCGATGTAGCTGCCTTCAATGGCGTTCTTGGGGGTCTTGAAGCCCAGACCGACATCCTTGTACCATCTTCGGCCGTTCTTTAATCGAGGGATTAGTTTCTGAATACGGCCTCGGATGACCAGCAGCAATGAGAGCCTACCTTGCCAGGCCTCGAGGTCTTGGCCTTGACCTTAGAGTTGAGGAAGATATGGGGCTGCTTCTGGAAAGCACGCTCCGACTGAACAGTCAATTCCGTGGCCATGTTTGCGATTTGTCGTCGGTATCGCAGGAGGGTCGTGGATTCGGAATCGCGTTGTTACGTTGGTGGTTGAAGGGCCCGGATATTCAATTCGTAGTGGGAGTTCGGTCAATCAAAAAGAGGCTCCGGATTGATTTTGTGCTGAAAACTCAAAGTTTGTGTGGGATGGGGCAAGCGAGGCGCCCGGTCCAATGGGACCAAGCCAGAATAAGAACACCTTGACCCACCATCTTTGAGGCCCCCCCAGCCACTTGCGGCTTGTTCTGCAAGGAATACCAAGCACTTACACTTACAGATGTTGATCAGAGTCCTTGATCAAGGCCAACATTATGTCTGAATATTATGAGACTTGTCATAAGTAGTTCACACCATCTTAGCAACTGAGCGTTTTCCATTATAATGTATTTAAACTCTTAAGTTTAACACACGCTCATCTGTATTGAACTATCTGCCTAAGTACCTACGCCTCTACGGCTTGATTAACATCCATGTGGCTCGGTTCAATGAGGCTGATGCACTTTCATGTGGCTGTGCGGACAGTCAAATGAGTTCCACAGGGCTTCAAAGTCGGGATCTGCAAGCCTTTGAATGGGCATAATGACGCTAGTCTCAATCAGGGAATCGTGTAAACAAACGATATTGACGCGACATGGACGTAGCCCACATTGTCTCGTCCAGTGGCTTCTGAACTTGGAAGTTGCGACTTTGGCTTGTAGATGTCACAATTCTAAGACCAGACAGCATTCCTAGCCCGTTGTTAAAATGTCAATGTCAAGTCGCAGCGATTCTACCTTGCCGGCTACACGGCGACCACGAAAGTCAACTGGCCATTCACCAGTGCGAAAGAGGATGGAGAAAGAGAACATCACTGTTGATGTGGCTAGCTCTTTGGCTGGTAATGGAGGCCGAAAGAAGTCGCGAAGCAAGAGTATGGGCCCTGGAGGTCTCGATGTTCTAAAGTCAGGGTCTGGTAACCGCCGCGTGGTAAGTTCAGAAGCAGCATCCTATTTACTGCCGTGATACGCGATATGCGATAGCCTTTACTTACACGTTATCCCCCTCAGTCATTGGCAGCACCAGCGAGGCCACCACCGAGGTCGATTCTCAAGCCTACGATACCAATACTGCCAGAGATACCTCCGCATAAACCCAAGTCATCCGCGCGTAATGCAGCCCAGTCACCGGCCGTCCAGGGGGCCGAGAATCTGCCCAACCCCTTCCAGACGGACGATTCTGCATCATCGGGGACCAAGATCGCGTTGCGCACCGAGGAAGAGCAACAAGCTGCTGCGCGGGAGCGGGAAGAGCGAGAGAGGGCCCAGCTCGAGAAGGAGATTAACGACCGACGCGAAGCTAGGCGCAAGTCCCTTGCCAACCGCAGAGTCTCCTTCGCGGCCGAAGCGACATTGCACACCTTCCACGAGGTTGAGTACATGCAGGACTCAACCACTTCTACGAATTCTACACGAAGGCGGTCATCCCTTGCAGCGCAGTCCTCGGCTCCGGCGCCAGCAGACTCGGATGTATCGGAACCACCCTCTACTCCGCCGGAACAGGTCGAAGATGTCGTCCCGGAGTCACCAGATCACCAGCGAGATCTGCACCAGAAGAAGAATAGGCGCCGAAGCTCCGTCATGAGCTTTAACAATCCCGCAGATGATACACTAGCATCGAGCATCTATAGTTCAGACTCGGAGGCGACGGAGGGCGTGATCGAGACTCACGAGGAGATTGGATCAGATTCCGGTAGTGACTCGGACGCGGATGGAGTATCTATGGACCTCGATGTCGATGAAGTAACCGGTACATCCGTCGCCTCAGCTGCAACCGCTCGCTCCGGCTTCACTGAAGACTCCAGCTCGACGCTAGAAGATGCGCTCAGGCTTGCTGCTAATAGGGCCGTAACTCAAAGCCTCGACGAGGAGGAAGAGATCATACCGTCGTTTGGTTGGGCTAGGAAGCCTGCACCGAAGCAAACGAGCCCCGCACGGGATCAGGAGGACAACCAACAGCATGCTAAACCGGGCCTAATCGACGACGACGAAGACCAGGATGGTGGGGAGATGGACATGGACATGGATATGGACATGGAGATGACAAAACCAGTCGGTGGCATCATCAGGGCCCAGGACGGATCGCAAAATGACGATGCTCAAGATGAGGAATTATCGATGGATGTCACGCGTGTCCTGGGCCGTATTCTTCCTCAGAGGACTAGGCAGCCTGTAACAGAACAAAACAGCCCAGACAAATCCGAAGAAGGTTTTGCCATGGACGAGGCAACTATGGAGTTCACGACGGCGATTGGTGGTATTCGACCGGTTTCACAAGCCCAAGAGGATCTTCTAGGACTCGAAGAGGACGAGGATATGTCGATGGAACTCACAGCCGTCATGGGTAGTGTGTTTCCTGGAATTAAGAACAACGCCGGGAGGAGAAAATCAGCAGTGCCTCGTCGTCGTACCCTTGCGGCCAGAGATGATGAAGCAACCATGGATATGACTGTTGGAATGGGACGAATTATCTCGGGTGGCGATGAGGAAGGAGATGCGACAATGGGTATGGACATTACAACAGCTATTGGTGGCATCATTAAAGGTCCGTCCCCAGTGAAGGATCGAACTAGGGCGAAGCATCTTATGGAAGAGGAGGTGGATAAGTCCGACAGCACACCAATCCTCAACTCACCCTCAAAGCGACGAATTTCGGAGGTCATCGGTGCTACGAGGACTTCGGAAACGGGCAGTCCCGGTTTATCAGCCTTCCGAGGACAGGGACTTCGTCGCAGCACGAACCGCAGAGTATCTTCTAGTCCGAAACGTGCCCAACCCCAGCCGGCTTTTATTGGTTCTTCGCCCCAGTCATCCAGTCCGCTCAAAGCGGGCACTCCCCAATCACAAGTGCAGTCAAGCCCTTTGAGGACCCCTCCCTCCAAGAATACACCTAAAAATAGGCCGTCCCCAAGTCGACAAGGCGCGTCAGCGTCCGGTCTTACGCCTAAATCTGCTTCGAAAAAGGTTCCAGCACTCTTCCAGGTGAATCCTGCTACTGGGATCTCGACGCCACAAGTTGTCCTCACTCCGCAGATACGGCGACTCTCAGGGCTGGGTGCCGACAGACCTGGACTCGGATCTCCGAAAGTTACAGAATTACTGGAACGACGTAGTTCTATCGGTGAAGCAGCAGATGACTTTGTTCCTGGGTCGGCTCGTGGAGCCACTCGAGGCGTTACGTTCGCCGACCCGCGAGTCCTCGAGGAGGAAATTGACAAGGAGCGTGAGGGAGAGGCGGACAAGGAGAATGGGCGCAGCATCCTGGAGAGGGAAGCTGACGGCGCAGATGATGACAATAACACAGCAACCCTGAAGGACATGATATCCAGCATGACTCCCAAGAAGAATCCGCTCAAAGGCAGAAAGAGTCTACATGTTGGCAGTGCTTCGGGTTTACTTGGCAAGCGCCCGGCTGAGCTTGACGAGGATGGTGACGACACCGACGAGAGAGACGGTGTCAAGCGACTCAAGGGTCACAAAGGCAGCCCTGTCAAGAATGTGCGACTGCATGCACCACCCACTGCGGCGGAAACAACCGGCCGTTTGACTCGCTCAACGAGGAGTGCACTTGAGGAGGCTGGTGCGAATTCTACTACACCTATATTGTCACTGTCACCAAACAAGGGATCGAAGCCCCCACCCTCCCCCGAAGGCAAAGGACGCTTTAGGGACGTTGTGTCTGACCAGGCTACAAACACGATCAATTTTGAGGATGCGCACGCCGTTGAGAACCCCGAGGTACCGGAGGATGGGGAGCGCATCCATCTCCAAGACTTCTTGAACATGACGAACATCCGTTTCATGGAATTGACTACTACTAAGAGACGTCACACACAAGCGCCGCCGTCACATAGGGAAAGCGACGGTCCTGTAAAGGAAGACATCTCTCTAGAGCGATGCGTTGTAGCAGGTGCTTGTACGGTGCCCATGCTGGAGCTGTACCAACATGTGAGTTTCGCTATGCTTAATGAACCTGGTAATCCAATGCTAACTGTCCTTAGTCTTGCCGAGAGTTGAAGAAGTACATCTCCGAAGGTCGCCGTATCGTACGCGAAATCGAGATGGAGACCTTGGAGGAGAACCCACCGCTGTTCAAAGAATACATGTCGGCCACGCCTGAGTTCAAGGTCCTGATGGACAATCAGTTCAAGAACGTCAAGACGCACGCCCGTCTACTTAGCAAGGCCATGTGGTACGAATGGCGAACTCAGCTTCAAGACGGGCTCAAGGAAGGCTTGGTCAAGATTGCTGAAGGCATGACGTCTGACGAGCAATTTCTCGAGAAGGAACAGAAGTTGCTCGATTCGGTGTTACCAGCACTCTCAGAAAGACTCGATGCACTACAGACGGAGCATGACAATCTCCAGGCCATTGCCCAGGAGTTGGCTGACTGCGACCCCGAGGACCTAGAAGCTGCACGTGCTGATCTCACGGAGGTCGATGCCGATGTGCGTGCCAAAATGCGGAAGATCGAGGAATTACATCAACAACTCACCGAGACAGAGGCTGCCATAGGCGAAATGACGGAAAGGAAGCAGGAATGCCTCGCGGACATCCAAGAAGCCGAGAAGATCCGAGAGGAATGCAGGGGTTGGACTTCTAATGAAATCAGCTCTCTCAAAGGTTAGTCATCTTCTTGGGCTAATTTTATTCTTCTATCTATCCGCAATGCTAACGAATTATCTAGCCAAAGTCGAGGACCTTGAGAAACAGCATGGCTGGGCGGTCACTGGCATCGCTGACACCACAGTGTCGATGTCATATCAGAGGGAGATTGAGCTTGTTTTTGATATCGCTTCGTTCCGGGGCGCTAAGCCCAATTCGCGGATCGACCTGTGGTACATTGCAACCAATCGGGATCGGAACCCGCAGCCAGCGTCGCCCGAAAAGGAATTCTTTGTTCAGTGCATCAGGGATCATGTGCGGGGCCTAGTACAAGCACAGACCAGGATCAGCGACTTGCTGAAGGTGGTTAGTGCGGCATGGAGAAAAGCCAATCACGTCACGGAGAACATGCGGCTCTTGGACTCCACTTTTCAGACCAACGTCACCCGAACCTCAGATGCTTCAATCGCCATATGCTCGACCCTGCTCCTGGTCCCCTTGGAGACAAAGGTCGAGATTACTCTTGGGCTGCACGGTCAGAGCACTCCGGAGGGCGTCGAGGTCTCTATCGTCCCCCAGGCTCAAGTGGTTTACGGGGAGCACTTCAAGGTAGAGAAGGTTGTTGAGTACCTCGCAACTCGCATTGGCAACCGGGTCGTCACTAAGGAGGAGCAAGGCCAGGCTGAGTCCTGGAGCGATATTATCGTTGAACTACATGAGAGGTTGTTGGCGCGAGGGAGGAAATGAGCCGTGTCGGCGGAGGGTCATTTGGCTTGATTAGTCCTGTTACTGTTGTTCTGTTATGACTTATGATCCCCGACTATGGAGGTTAGGTTGCATGTTGTCTATATTAAGCCAAGGCGTTCAGGTGTTTGCCTCTAGTTGTAGCAATACGGAATATATGTTTGTAGTAAGATCCTATCAAGTACACTTAATTGTCTGTCCAACGACTCTCAGCCCGGTACATCATAAAAGGGGTGAGGAATATCATGATTGATACTTGTGTAGAACACTGTGACGGAGGCCATATTTGTTTAAAATTGATTGCGTAACTCGTTTGCAATTACGACATCACAAAGTGGAAGAAATATAAATGCACCTGGTGCCCCGATGCTTGAGTTGGCGGCAAGGATTATTTCATCCACATGTGACTATAAACGCACTCATACGTATATACCTAGATCTATAGATATTGATAATTATGACCTCATCGTAGGGCTTATAATGGCGCTCTTTTTGAAACAATGCAATCCTAATTTCATAATGACACCATCATGATGGACTAGATGGCCTATAGGAGTAAATGGTCCTGGTGGTTGCTGCGGAATAACTCCTGAATGAAGTATACAACACCATAGATAGGCAGAGAGGTACAACCGAAAACCTGAAGCGAAGAATCCCTAAGGCAACCATCTCACCTCGCATCACGAACCCTGTATGTAGCCTCTCACTTTCTGCCGCTCTGGTAACTGCGGAATATTGGCAGACTTTGCAAATTGGAAACACCGCTTTTGAAATCTACACACAAATCCTCTCTCCCACTTCCTGCACTCTCTCTCTCTTCTTTTTTCTTCAGCAACAACAACATCGTTTCTGCACGCACCGCACGCACACGCACACTGCTATTACTGCAATACTGTCACGCAACTGTTGTTGTTTTATAAAGAATATCAAGCACTGCACACTGATTTTTTTTATTCCCCTAGTCATCCTCTCCCCTAGTCATCCTCTTCGGTCATCAAGATGAATTTCGAGATGATCGTCGTATTTCTCGCCGCCGTGGCCAAGTACCACGTGTGGCTGGCCCTCGGCTTCGCCTTGGGTCTCTGTATCTACGGGTCCCTCTTCGACACCCATCCTCTCTTCGGTCGCCTCGCCATCTCCGTCCTCGTCGACCTGTATCTCTTCAAGGTCTCCCCTCTGCTCGGTCTTGTCTTCGCCAGCATTGTGTGGTTCGTCTTGAAGATGCTCTACGACTTGGCCTTCCGGCTTGTCATGTCCTGGTTCGTCGTCTTCCTCCTGGTCGCCCGTCTCACCCACTTTGGCCGCTGGTTCGTCTGGACCAGCGCCATGGCCTACTGTTACTTCGGCTACGGCCCATGGTACGCGGTTGGTGTCCTGCCTTCCGTGTTGCTGTTTCTGATGTCCCTGGACCCCTGGGGATTTCGGAAACAGTACGTGTGGTTCCCGAAGCCGCTCCGCCTGGCGGAGGCCTGGTCGAACCTCGACTGGGTCGGTCCGTTGACGAGCGGTGGTCCGCCTAGTGTGGCCCCAATCGTCACGGCCGCGGTTGCAGGTGTCTCCCGCATCCTGCTGGGAGCCACAGAAGTACAGTGGCGTCGATTTCTGCCAAAGTGGAGCCAGGAGTCGCAATTCGAGAGCCGACAAGCCATGTTGGCCAAGAAGGTCGCCCGCGCGCATCCCTGTACCCCGGATCGCGCCGCCCCCCCGAGGTCGGAAATGAAGAAGGAAAAGACAGAACGCCGCGCCCCGCCCGCGCCAGTCAAGGAGCAACAGCGGCCGCATTGGGAAACCTTTGCGGACCGCGAGGATAGACAACTCGAGCTAATGAGGTTGCAGGAGAGTGCCCGGTGGGCAGCAGAGAGAATGGAGATCATTCGCCGGAATGGTGAGGCACGTCGCAGAGCGAACCTGGCGTTCAGGTGGCTCCGCCCGTCGTCTCCACCCGTCTCTCCCGTTGCTGCCCCCGTCGTCCCCCTCTCTCCTGCACCTGCTCCGGCTCCTATTGAGCGCGAGCAGCCATTAGACTACGCGTTTGTCGCCCCCGGCAAGTCCACTTCTGACGAGCCTTCTGTTCTTTCGCCGTGCACGCAGGAAGACCCCTCCGTGTCGTATCTCGTCGCTCTCTTCGATGCAACCTTCCCGTCGGTCCTAGACTGGCACGTGCCCAACTATCCGGTTCACCCCTCTTTCTCGTTCCCGCCCCGCGTGTTTTACACCGGGGAAGAGATGGAGGGGGTTGACTTCACGCCCTGTGTGGAAGAGATCGTCATTGACGAGATCGGAAGCCAGGCTGTCAATGCCACGGTTGGTGTCACGGTTGCCGTCGCCGAGCAGATCCCCGCTGTCGTCATGGACGTTCCCACCATGGATTCCCCTATGGTGGAGCTGATCGACGACACTTGGATGGAAGAGAGCGGCGAGGAAGATCTCCCGACAGCGGACGAGCCAGCGCCCCAGGTAGGAGTGGATGATTTCCCGGAGGTTGAGGACAAGTCAGCCCTTGCCGAAATGCTTGAAGATTTCACTGGCGCTATGGCGTCAGAGTCATCGGACGGCGCGGAGGCATCCGGTCCTTCATCCACTCCTGCTGCGCAGGCTCCCGTCCCCTCTGCTGTCGCCTCGGAGAATAACGACATGGTTGCCGGTAACCCGACAGACATCGACCCTGATCTGCTTTCCGACTTTTCAGACTTGTCCGGTCTCGAGGAGATGTTGGAAGAGTACAAGGACTGGCCGCCTTCCAGCTCCAGTCATGTGCCTGTTCCAGCTCCCTCCTCGTCTGTCGCTCCCGGTCCTCCTGCCCCGCCGTCTTTCGAATTCTCTTTCGCCCTGCCACCTGGCCTAGCGCCGGCGCACCCTTTCGCGCCACCGCCCGCGCCCGAGTCCGAGCCTCCCGGCTCGCCTGCATCGTCGGTTCTCGCCTCTTCGACATGGTCCGAGCATGACTCGGACATGGAGGAAGAGGCACCGTCACCGCAGGGACGGACGTTCGTTACGAACGTCCAGAGCTCTACCGCGGCGGCTTCTCCCATGCCGGTTACACCCGGCCCCTCTCTGCTCGGTGCGCCATTGTCCTCGGCCCCGACGCCAGAGAGTTCGTCCATGGGAGACGCGAAGGGGAAGAAGCGGGCTTCACCGTTTTCTTTCGCGTCTGAGAAGAAGAAGACGACCATTACCGGTCCCTCCCAGATGCCTAGCTTTGCGAAGCAGAAGGAGGCAAAGTACAAGTCCCTGGTTGATGATGGCATCAATCCCCAGCGGGCCCAGCAGATCGTGGACGAGGAGTTCGCCTGAAGAGGGGTCTTTTGGCCCGCTCTTCAAGCTCCTCGTATCACTCTCCTGGTGATGTCCCCTCTCTCCCTATTGTGGTTCTTGCGACTTTCCGGTCATTGGTACGGCACCCTTCTAGAGGAATTATACGACCACCTAACCCCCTCTCTCCCTTACCTTTCCTCACCTCTCTCTCTATCGACACAACACAGGACCGGTGATGTCAGCCTGCTCAGGAACCATTGGTGAAGGCAGGGGCTCACCGGTCGCCATCGCAACGCTGATCTGGACCCCAAATGATCCACCCCCGGGTGTTATGTGATGGGCATAAAATGCAGCGATGGCCGCCCACCGTCTCTCCTACTTGGTACTCCAAGTGGGTGATTTATCAGGCTTGTATGTCCTCGCAATTTGCCGTTTCCTGTCCTCCTTCGTCTTGCCAGTGTCAACCTCGGGCCCGGTGTGTGAACGGAAGCGCTGTAGCGGAAGTTGACCGGGTGTCTTGGGCGCGCTGGCAGGGCAAGTTGGGTGGCATTGCGCGTGTGGCTCCTGGTATCTGCTCCGTGATCCTGAGGAATCTCATTGTGAGATGAAGGGCTAGAGTAGGCGGTGAAGAACCTTTGAGTTCTGTCCAGGCGAATGGCGGCGCTCTGAGTAACTTCCGAGAGGTCGTAGAGACCTCGAGGTTGCGAGGGCTCGTCCACTGTGTCTAGTTGTCCACCTATTTCCGCTCCGCGTACATATACATACATATCCAGCTTGAGTTGACTTAGTCCTCGCCTCTATATTTCGACAATGTCTCGATCCGGTCTTGTTCTCGCCGCCTTTCGAGCCCACCCCTAGTATACGACAATGCTGTTCCCGGTCTTGTTCTCGCCGGCCTCATAGCTCCTGTTCGACAATCCCAGACTGGTCTTGTTCTCGCCGTCCCTGGGTCATTTGTTGTTTTGTCAGAATACTATGTCGAAGTATGTTGTACGATTATTTTGAGTTCTTGTTCGATTACCTGTTCGACCACCCGTCGAGTTTTCCAATCATTCTACCGAAGCATTCATCATGAGCACCCGAATCATTTCACGAGGCATTGTACTTGCCCTCGCTCAGCCGAATGCTCAGGTCATAGCAGATCGATCGAACCACCCTGTTCGAGTACATGAGGGAGTGTACTCACCAGGCTATCTATTGAAATTGTGACACCCCGAAGACCAGCCAGCATCCGATCCTATCACAGAACCAGATTCCAGCCCACAGCAAAACGTAACTCTCGTGCAGAAGAGTCGCAGAGGGCATCAACAGCAAGTCATATCAGAACATGCTGTGGAACTGGCCGGTCTTTCGGGAAGTGCGTGTGTGAAAATTGACAGACTAGTTGTCATTGTGTGCAGCATCATCTCATCCCAGCCCAGGATTGCGGCATCCATCCCGGATATCCTACGGAACAAACCCCTATTCATTCCTATCAGTGTCTCCAGCAAGTACCTTGAGACCTTGGGAGTTCCCGCCGCTCACCCGACCGACCTTACCGAATATCTACACGTAACACGGTCTTTGGCATAGAATTCAAGCCAACGGGCACCTCGTCCAGTCAAAACCTTCGAACGAGACGAGAGAAGATGATGAGATCTAACGATCCAATGAACGCTTGGTACATTCGAAACCGCGTCCATTCCCCTTCACCTTCCAAGACGCGACACTCAACCAACGAATAACCGCAAAGGACGTTGAAACCGCCAATACCAGTCTTGCCAGCGATACACCAGTGCATAACACTACAGTAGACTCTGATCGAACAGAGTCAAGGCAACCGCGGCTACACTTCGTCTCATTCTGATACTAGCATGGAGTCTTGAGGAGGACCCCCAATGCTATGTTGTCGCGTCTAATGGTGAAGGGTTATTACAGTGCAGTTCGGGGAGAACTTGCGATGGATTTCCCAGACGATTCAATACAGCTTAGGGAAAGCATCAAGAAAATAAGGATGACAATACCGAGTCGAGAGAGAGGCCGCACCGATGGCAAAGGCAAGAATCACAACGAACACCAATTCCACGCGCTGAAGAACTACGTTCAACGCTCAGGTACTTCCACATTCTACGTATGGCTACTACTGACATCGCCAATCCTTTGCCTTACCTCCAGCCTTCGGTCTGAAGGCCTCTCATCTCCGACTCCTATCTGGCGGCGCCATGAACAGTCTCTAGGTCCATTACATTACACAACTCAACCGACCACGTCCCAATCGCTATCACTCTAGAATAGCAAGGGCTTCTATATGGTCTAACGCAGCTCTACATAATCTACACTTGGGCAGCAGAAACACTTAACAGACTCTACGCTTCGCTCGAAGCTCTAGACGTAGGAGACTGCATCAGGGCGCCACCTACAGCAATTCATGCTACATGTTACTACACGTTGCGTCTTGGGCGGATTGCAACAAGTAGTCAGGGCACATTGTCCAACAAAGGACATATTCGGAGGATCCGCTAGCCAATTGATCACCGGGGAGAACAGCGTCTGTTCCCAATTGATTGACCTACGGGCAGCGCCACTACCTATTACAACACTAACGAGCCAACCAAGAAAATTTTCCGCTCCACGTTCTCACAAATCACGGTGACGTGGCTTATGATCATCATCTCTCAGGACCCTCTACGATTCTTCGAGTGTTGACTATCAAATACCAAACCACTACCATACTTACCAAACTCACCATACTCGAGAGTCTACACCTTTTCGACTTCTGGGCCAAATACACATTCACCTCTTTCCGAGAATATCCCAGAAGTCCGTCTGGCACATCCAGCAGCTGATCTATTGACTATCGCTGGCATCCAGACACTTCGCGAATACGTGATCATACAACACTGTTCGCCCCAAAGAAGACATCACTGACATAGATCGAACGAAAACTACCATGTCGATCGTCATGTCGATCGTCCCAATCTACACTGCGAGGGACTACTTTTCGAGGTTCGCAACCACTACCTAGCGAGCTCAGACTGACTGGATAGCGCTACACGGGCAGTAGCCTCCAGTCTTGGGAGAAACACCACCTCACGCAACTATTCGGGTCGCCATCAAACCAAGGTCGACCACTATCAGGGCATCATACGACATAGACCAAACGAAGATCACCATGTCGATCGTCCCAATCAACACTTTGAGGGACTACTCACGTTTGGGCTCGCAATCACATAGCGAGCTCGAATTAACTAGATAGCGCTACCTGGACAGTAGCCCCTAGTCATGTGGACAACCATCATGCGACGCAACTACTCGGTCCACCATCAACCACGGAGGACCAGCCTTTTTCAAATAAGGCATTATCGACAGAAATCACGGGAAGATCACCATGTCGATTGTCCCAATCTACACTTCGAGGGACTAACTTACTTCACGGTTCGCAACCACTTAATTAGCGAGCTCAAACTGACTGGATAGTGCTACCTTGGACAGTAGCCTCCGGTCTTGCGGACAAACATCATCACGCAACTGTTCGGTCCCACCACCAAACCAAGGCGGACCGACAATCAAGGCGGTGCAATATCATCCACCACCCTCTGGCCTCCTCTACAACTTAGACTGGATGGAGAGCCACAACCAAGACCATTCTAACTACTGGCTGACATACAATCGGGATACTCATCACTTGCCGGGCCCCTCAATCACAATATGAGTTGAGCGACGGCTAGAATCACTGCTACTTGACTCACCAATTACCAAGGTGATTCCATGCTATCTACTAGCATTCCGCGGCCATTCGACTTTACTCTACTTTACGTTGATGCCGTGGCCAGAGCCACTCGAACTCGACTCTGACGACCGACAAAATGGACTATCATAACCATATCAAGAATACGGAGACGAAGCGCAATGGCAAAACAGAGGACACCTGCGAAGGCTACCATATCTAGAAATCAAGGGACACAGCGAGTTCTCCACATCAACGGGACTCCATGCCTTCACGCATACAAGCACATGAGATCATTCATTATCATATTCATCGCCTGCGCTTCGTCTTCGGAACAGTCGGTTCGGTATCCAGAGAGAACGAGAGGATCGCACTTACAGGCCGGACACTCCAAAGGTCCATGCCTATTCAGGTTCTAGCGAAACAATGCGCATGAACGAGAGGACACTTACGAGCTGGACACTTCAAGAGTCCATGCCAACTTCAGTTTGAGCGAAACCAATACGCACGAACGAGATGACGCACTTATGAGCTGGACATTCCAAAGGCCCACGCCAATTTAGGTTCGAGCAACCAAATATGCACGAACCAGAGGACATCTCAGAAGGCTACATTTCCAAAAGACAATAGCCATCTGAACTCGGATCAAGACAATACCTTATGACGATCCTGAGAAAGAGAACGAGGTCAAAACACACAAGACCAGATTCATCAAGAACTCCGACGTACCCAGCGCGGTTGGCAACGGCGACTTGCGGCGGTGATTGCAGAAGACGATACTTTCTACCAGAAGACATTACTCTCTACCAGAAGACAAACTCCTAGACACACTTACGGAAGACAATACATCCTACCAGAACATGGGACTTCCACAAGACATTCTTACAATCTATCAGAGGACAAACTACCAGGAGGCAATCTTCACAGGTTATCTGCGATCACCGTTGGCATGCCAGCAACCAAACTTGCTATTATCAGACTTCAGACAGACATCTACTGTCTCGGCCAGTTCGCCACGCCACTGCGTTCGGGTACTCGAGGAGCCTCACATGCGAAGCCATGGTAACTACTGCATCCCTAAGCGCCTATACTGACAGCGCTCAATAGAAAACTATCTCCGCAATCGTCGCTGCCTATCGTCTTCATCCTTCATAACCCAAACCGGATGCACCAAACCATACATGTACAATGCACACAGCCAAGAGACAGTGCACCAAGTACAATTGACGTTTCAAGGCAGCGCGAGAGCGAGTCGGACTCAAGAGAATAATTCTCGTCCTAGGGATAGCAGTTCGCCACCAAAACCTCCAGATACTACAAGCAAACGAGGTCGGCAGATCGCAGTGAGATACCAACTCAAGTTGTTACACAGATGGAAGTGAGGAGAAGGGAGAATGGAGGAGAGAGCTCAGGAAGAGCGGGAGAAGGAAGAATGGATAAAGAAGAGGAACACGCAAACACGCACCTCCAAGGGCCCAACCAACACACATACACATGCACGGATGCAAAACACAAACACAAACGCGCAAATCGCACATATGCGAAGCTAACAAATGGGCCCAAACCAAATAAACAAGCAAATAAACGAACAAACAAACAAACAACAACAATAACAAAAAAAATAAAAATAAAAATAAAAAACCCCAAGCCGACCGACATCCAAAGAAGGAAGATGGGTCTGGCAATCATAGGCAAGCCACGGGACAGAGCGTCCAAAACAAAAAAGGACGAATTCACTGGCGTGGAGGGAAACATAAAAATGAAGGGGGTGCGGAGGTTCCAAGCGGAGAAGAACATGTTCAACCAACCAAAAAAAAAAAAAAAAAAAAAAAAAAAAAAAAAAAAAAAAAAAAAAAAAAAAAAA